>JARDYJ010000006.1:61489459-61504459 GCA_029215755.1 Spea hammondii | reverse complement strand
TATAAAGAGCGATTCTGGGCAACTTGCTAAACCTGGAGATATCCGCAGGAATATTTGGTGGGTTTCCATGGTGACCGCACCACCTTAAGATCTGTGCTCCAGAATTGGGCTTTATCAAGTCGGCCCACAGATCAATACATTGATCGGAGCGAATGTGTGGAGAAGTGATAGATATCGGTAAATGTGGCGGATCCCAGGCAACTCATCCACGTCTCTACACGCCGAAAAACTGGGTCTAACCCCCCGTGGGAGCGCAGAGAGACGGAGAACGTTGCAGGGGACGAGAAAACGGCTAAAGAACTTCGTAAATCGATGACATTTGTGTTGTTTACATTTTTTTATTGAATGGTCTCTGTGTCGCGTGTGTCGGGGAATTTCACAAGGAGAGATGATTGTGGTTCAGTCGTTATGATCTCAATATATTCCTTGGATGGGGGGGGTTTTCCTTGCATTTTCCAGCACTTTCTTTGGAGGCAGTTCTGTGGCCCAAATGCCACCCCGCGCCTCCCGCTCCCTTCCCGCGCCTCCCGCTCCCTTCCCGCGCCTCCCGCTCCGCTCCCTTCCCACCCCGCGCCTCCCGCTCCGCTCCCTTCCCATCCCGCTCCCTTCCCGCGCCTCCCGCTCCGCTCCCTTCCCGCTCCCGCGCCTCCCGCTCCTCCCTTTATTTGTCGGTATCTCGCGTCGCTTTGTCCTCCTCCGGCTGCGGAGATTACCGGATGGTGACTACACGCACCCGGCACCCGGCGGTCGCTGTTTGTGTAGCACAGCTGTGGATGATGTATCCATGTTGTGTGTGTATGTTGTGTGTTATTTCTGTGTGTCCGTAGGCTTCAGTGTTTGATGCGTTGTGCTCCGTGTGCATGTGTCAGTAGTTGTGTAGAATTGGGGACCAGGGAAGGTTTTAATCCATTTATAGAAAGTAACAAGCTGGAGAACTCAAGACGAGCTCTCCCCTCGTGTAACGTGTAACGTGTAACGTGTCCGGCGAGGGGCCGTGGTGTGCAGTAGTTATGTATATATGTGTTTATAGTGGTACCGAGGCTCCTCTACGCCGGGAAGCAAAGCCCTTTCCGAGGAGCCTCCGCCGGCCCCGTGTCAGAGGATGAGGGGGCCGCAGGGCCGAGATCTCTGCATAACCCCATTCTGCTCTTGTTTTGGGACAGGTCGAATCCGCACGAGACGACAGAGCTCCGGAAGCACCGCCGGCACGACCTCCACCCCGGTGGACACCCGCGGCCGCAGCCGAGCCAAGATAGTGTCGCAGTCCCAGCGTAAGTGAAGACGACCTCTGTCAGTCGGCAGGATTGCTAAACGGGGCGGAATAAACCCCCGGCTCCCCGTCCGCCGGATACCTGGGTGTTTTTGCTTTGTCTCGTTCTCCATGTTCGTAGCGTAGATAAGGGAAGGGACGCTGTTGGGTTTTGGGAGCGGAGAGGTAATTTCTATCACGTCACGCGTGTGCCGGATACGCGCTGAGTGTTAACGTGACCTCTGGCCTTTTCTGAACCTTCTTTTGCTGTCCTTCTGCTGCTAAAAGGATCCAGATCAGCGAATCCGGCCAGCGGTAAGAAACTCTTTACTTCTCCGTCTGATTTTCCCTGTTCCTTTTTCTTGATCCCTGCTTCCCGTTCCTCTTGTTATTATTGCAGCACCGCCGAGGGCAGCCGGCCGTGTTCTGCGCCATCCGTTGGCACCTCTGCCATGTTTTGGGCGCCGTGTGCCCCGTGCCAGGTTCCCACAAGCTTGGGATAATAGGCGCTCTAATGCAGCCCGTGGCGTTCGTCCAAGGCGTTCACTTGGCTGAACACTCGTTGTTCTAGGTAGCGGACAGCGTGTTCCGTGTCCACCCGCCGCCTTATTACTCTATTGTCTCAGCTCAGTTTGCATCCATCCAGAACCCCTCACCCCTTAAAATAAAAAAAACAGGACTTGCAGGGGTCCGTCATGTCTGGTTTGGCACAACGTACCGTGCGGTGGGCAGTGCCAGCAGGTGAACAGCGTGCGAGGGAGAGAGAGAGAGGGTACTTTGTGTTTTGAGTTATTATTTGGCAGCCTTGTTTTTGTAGAATATGCGGCAGCCTAAAGCAGCGCAGAGTATGACCGCAGCGCAGAGTATGACCGCAGCGCAGAGTATGACCGCAGCGCAGAGTATGACCGCAGCGCAGAGTATGACCGCAGCGCAGAGTATGACCGCAGCGCAGAGTATGACCGCAGCGCAGAGTATGACCGCAGCGCAGAGTATGACCGCAGCGCAGAATATCACCAGGAAGAATTTGATCCCAATTTGTGTGTTTTTATGCTTTTTGTACGCAGCCGGCAGCCGCTCGAGTTCGCCAGGGAAGCTGCTGAGCAGCGGTTACGGGGTCATCACATCCGGCGCTCAGAGGGTCTCGCAGATGCCGTCTTCGGAGAAGAGAAGCAAGATCCCCCGCAGCCAGGGGTGCAGCAGGGAGACCAGCCCCAGCAGGATAGGACTGGGTAAGAACGCGGGCAGAGCCGTGACGGGGTATTACGGAGCGATCCCGGCGGATTACTGTCCTCAGACAGAGCTTTGGGTCTCTTTAGCTGCTTAAACCCTCCGCTGCCGGCTTATTATTTGCGTTGGGATCAGACAGGAACCTTTGCACTTCAGTAAAAGGAATTTAAACGTTGGCTGTAACCGGCGGCCTGGCAGAGGGTTGTGGAAATCTGTTTCTTTGGCATCCATGAGGTTAAATAACTCCCCGTAGAAGGCCGGATCAGCCTCTTTACTATGATTTTTATTAATTAATGGCGGTATTTGAATGATTTGGTTTAAATACCCCGGGTGAGGCAGTGGAGGGTTTAACAACCCATGTGTCATACATGTTCATGTCACCGTGCAGACTTATCCATCCTGACGCCCAGTGGCTCGCTTGGCTTACGGGAAGGCCGTTGGGTGTCATGGCCGCTCCGTTGCCCGTTGGGAGCACCTTTGCGAGGCTTACATGGGATTTAATCACAGAGCGCTGGAGATACCGGCTCGTAGAAATGCTAGATGTTATCAGTAGCGCCAGTTCCAGACTGGGTTCCTCAGCATCAACACACTGGGATTTCATGATCTCCCCGCCTGGACCCTGGTGGGTTGATCGTGAAGCCCGCTCTGAAGTGGTGGGGGGGGTAGATGTCTGATCCGGCGTCCACAGCCCCGTCAGGCGTAGAGATACCGAGCGCCGCATGCAGCGGATGTCCTCAGATTGGTGGGAATGCCTGGAATCGGGGGGGCTGCGGACCCCGTTCGCACGAGGGGTAAAAGGTAGGTCGGTGATTGATTACTGAGAAGAACGCGAGCGCGAGACTCGTTACGATTTGGAACGATCAGAAAACAAACGCGATTCAAGAGAAACGTTTCATAACGTCCGGTTAGGAGCATCAATGACCGCGCCGCTTAGACAGGAGACCCTCCAGCGAGACCCCCCTCCAGCGAGACCCCCCGCTGCGATCGTGAATGCTTGTCGCTGCAGTAATAACACTCAAACACGTGAGGCCGCGTTCTGTGTCCGTCTGTTAAATGTTTGCCATTAACCTGCTGACTCTTCACACCGCACGCCAGCACGGAGCAGCCGCATCCCCCGACCCAGCATGAGTCAGGGGTGCAGTCGCGACACCAGCCGGGAGAGCAGCCGCGATACGAGTCCCGCTCGGGGCTTTGCTCCGTTGGGTGAGTACAGACCGGCACACTCGCCCTCAACGCCCCCCCCACCCCGCGCTTTCTTATTACAGCAGCAATCCTATCTGCCCCGCATCCGAGATACTTTGCTGCCGCGTGCCGAGGCGCCCATCTGGTGGCCACCAGCAGATTATCCTATTACCGGCAAGAGTGCCGCTGTCCGGTCCCGGCGATGGCAGAGGGATTGCTGTTCTAATATTCGATAATCCTGCCTGTGTTTTTTCCTGCATGCCCCGAACCCCTGAATAAGATTTCCCTTTTAGCCGTGCCGATAATTCCCCGTTAAGATCCTTTTAACAAGTAAACGCTGAGCATGAGGCCGCAATGACATCATGTACTCCACTGTATTAGCGGCTTACGGTGATGTCATCCATAAAAACTATTTTAAATATAAAGATTTAAAAAAAAAATTGTGGAATTAGGGAAAAAATAGCTCTCTAAAAAAAAAAACTTGCAATGAAGAATTTTTAGATTAAAAACATTTATTTTTTAGCTGGAAATAAATTCTCAGACGATTGGCTGTAGATTTTTGGTGACAGTGCGGCTGTTAATTTACTCCAAATTTACCGCTAACCTTGCATGAAGACCTCGCGGTTTGAAGCCTGGCGTTGCCGTCCCGTTAATCTTTAGTAGGAGCCGTAGATTCCCTGCATGCCGAGATATTTAATAAATTCTTCCTGTTATCGAGAATTTGGGGGGAATGTATCTGGATTTCGGTCTCTAGAGCTCCGAGGGGGTGCTGAGCTCTGGATTAACCCTCGCCGAGTCTCGCTACAGTCCAGCGTTGGTTGGAAAGTCTGCACGTAACCCGCCACGATCCATCAACCCCAAAACCGAACCCGCCGCGCCGCCACATCATGCGCAGACTGGCTTTCTTGCCCTGCTAACCAGCCGCCCCAAGAGACGGGACAGAGCCTGTCGGGTGTCTGTATCTGAAACCCCGACACATTAACCCTTTGATGGCTGCCATGCGCTGCTCCGTTTTGTTGCATTAAAGTGGGCTTGGGGGGGTCAGTAGGTGCCGTCCGCTGAACGGTTTGTGCGATTTCAAGGTGAATATCCCTATTCCTGATAAGCAGTCCCGCTGTGCAGTGTTTTTGTTATAAAGGCTGTCAGTATACACTTTTTATTCCGCAGTGAGTTTAACGTTAAGTCCGGTGAGCGTCACGGCCTTTTGGTGGCGCTATAATGCCGTCCACGGAAGCTTTTTGACGTTAGTAGACAGAGCCGGCGCATGGTCGTAAGGTCGTGTGCTAGTCTGCACGGTCTCAAATGTATATTAATTGCAATAACTCTAATGATATCTCCCGTGATACCCCTCAGGGGAAGCTCCGGGGGCTTTTACAGCGGGGACTTCACCTCTGAATGCGCAGGAACGCGTCCGGCTGCCACGTTCCACGATTACCCGACGGGTTAGAGAGAGGCCAGAAAGCCAAGCGCTGCCGTTAACCTCTCGTTCCATTCGCTCCCCTACGTGCTTCTGCCTCCTCGTTATCTGTGTGTTAACCCTTTGGGTCTTTGCCGTTCCTTCTTCTTGCAGCCTCTCGACGCCATTCCAGGTCCACTAGCGCCCTGTCCGCTTCCGAGTCAGGTGAACCGGTGCTACCCGCATGCCACGTTCATTGTAACCCGCGCTCACATCCCACCCTCGGCCGGCCCGCCTGCTGCCGGCGCCGATCGTTCCATACATCGTAACCAAATGCCGTTAAATGTTTTTCCGCCCCACAGCTATTCTGTGTCTTCATTGAACTCGGAATTACTATAAAACACGTAGATTTCAAATGCTTTGGAAAACCCAGAGGGGCTGGTGATGCGGTTTTGGCCGCAGAGGGATATTTACGATACGCAGAGAGGCTTAAAGACAATCTAAGCCTCGATACAATGTATTTCTATCGTTTGATAAAGGATTTCTGATCCCTGATCGATAACTGATCAATAGCCACCCAGCCGGGAGAAGGTGAGATATTAGCAGGCGGGATGGGTGCAGCCAGATCACAGCAGCAACTCCTATCACACTCAGCCGGCACTCCAAGGAGCCTCACAGGATTTGTAATGTATGAACAGCTGATTGGCTCCGATATAGAAATGATTTGGGTGTTAATGCAAGAATTTTGTCTGGCCTTTGCCTTATGTACGACCCTGAAGCCCCTAAAGATGGCATCCGTTAACCCCTCCAGTGCCAGGGATGTGCAATTACCCTGTAGACCCGCGCCCAGTGCTCCAGAGCTGAAGGGGTTAAAGGGAAGTAGTAACCGCATAGCGATGTCTGGGATTTAGAAATGATTGGTTGGCCGAGATCCCAGATGGGGGGCGCCTGGACCGGATCTTGGGGGGTTCACCTGAGTTTTACGCGGCTTTTACACGCAGAGCGGAGGCCGTAGTCTGAGTTCCACCGTCAGATGTACAGCGCTGCAGAATATGATGGCGCTATAAGAAAAAAATCAGTAAATGTCCGATATCCCAGCGCTGTGATGTCTCGCAGGGCATTGGGCGTCTGTGGTGTAATTGTGGATCTGGAGGGAAGGGGACGCTCGGCTCACGACCCGGAGTAATTCACTCAGAGCGGTGTACGAGGCTCGGCTGGGGAGTTTTACCCCAACAAATGGGGGCTTTTTGGGTTCTCAGGTTAAAGAAAAGCCTGTAATGCGTTTCCAGGTTTTGCTTTTCAGTAGCAAAAAGACAACGTCATCCCCCGGTATCCCCCGTCATCCGCCGGTATCCCCCGTCATCCCCCGGTATCCCCCGTCATCCGCCGGTATCCCCCGTCATCCCCCGGTATCCCCCGTCATCCGCCGGTATCCCCCGTCATCCGCCGGTATCCGCCGGTATCCCCCGTCATCCGCCGGTATCCCCCGTCATCCGCCGGTATCCCCCGTCATCCGCCGGTATCCCCCGTCATCCCCCGTCATCCGCCGGTATCCCCATCCATTTCATCTTCGTCTGCCTATCCTTTCTTAATGCATAAAAATTGCTGAACGGCATCAGCCGATTCCCTGCAGCACAGATTAGTAATGGGCACAACGTCACCCCTCCCTGCCGTCCCTGTATAATGTATAGGTAAATCAGCAGGACTACTATAGAAATCTCCCCACATTAACTATACATTATACAGGGGCCGGGTCACTGATTTATCTATACATTATACAGGGGCCGGTCGCTGATTTATCTATACATTATACAGGGTTTTCTAAGCCCTTCCTGCAGGAGAAGCTCCTGTTATCTTATTTAAAATATATTTGAATAAAATGCATTAACAAAGGAGGCAGCGAGTCGCGTTGAATGCTTTATTTTATATTTATTTTAGAATATCCATCACGTTGTGTTTATTTTCACATTTTTTCCACCCCGCGGGGCTCGCGAGTCTCTCCGTCAGTACGTTATATTAACGCACCCATATTCTCTGCGCAGATCGCTACGGGATCAGCCAATCGGGACGTCTGCCGTCGTCTGTGAACGCCATGCGGGGTCTCAGCTCCAGCACGGACCTGGAGGCGGCGGTGGCTGATGCTTTGGTACGATGGCACGCGGGGGGCGAGGGGACCACATCGGGCTTTTTAACAAAACTCCTGCAGTTTATTGCAATCTTTATGCTTTTTTTTAATGTGATTTTTTTTTTTTTTCCTTTTTAGCTTCTTGGAGACCCCCGGAATAAGGTATGGGGGGGGGGCACATAACGGGAATTATTTTGAAACATGTTTTGTGCTTCGCAAGCGTTTGTCTCGATGTATATAATCCAGAAATACGGGGGATTGCAGAAAGCACCCCAAAAAGTGTCTGCCGTTTCATAATTTACCGCTGGGGGGGGGCAGCATTTTGGGTAAAGCAATGGCTGTCCGGTCCGTCTCCTGCTTTTATCCGCATCTTCGTCGGAACGCGGCCGGCTTCTCCGTAAATCCACGGCTGGTGAGGAAATTCTAGGACCGGCTGAATGCGGGGAAAAAGAAATCATTGGTCTCACGGGGGTCACGGGGGTTTAGTCGACGTCCCCAGAAATCCGTCATTCCCGGCTCCCACGGGCTGTCTGTCGTGAAATAACGGCCGCTTACGTTAATAACCGCTGTGGTTTGGTCGATACGCGGAATCTGCGTGCGAATTGCGAGCTTTTGGTGCGACGCGGATATCGGGCGGTTTTTCGCGTGCCGGGCGGACCTGGTGACCTCATCCATTCGGTGAAAAAATCACCAGACAAAGACGCCGATGTCAGAGGAGTTCAGTTCCTTCTAAAAATTCCGTGAAACGCGCGTCTGACCTGTTTTTCCTGATTAATCAGAAACATTTCTCTGACGGCGAGGACATCGTGTGACGGGCGATCCTCGCGAGGGACGGGCGATCCGTTTGGAGATCGGCTTTGGGCTCTTGGTGTTGCTGATGTCACAGCGGCAAAACGTTTTAAATATTTCAGCAATTTAGTATTGCCTATAATGACAATAAAAAGTTTTTTTCTATAAAAACGAAAAAAAAAACATTCGCTGCTTATACTTTAGCCAAACCGGCAAAACATGAGCCTAAAATGAGTTTCCCCCCCAGAAAAAGCCGGTGAGGAGGCGCTACGAGCCGTACGGGATGTACTCGGACGACGACGCCAACAGCGATGCCTCGAGCGCCTGCTCGGAGCGGTCCTACGGCTCGCGGAACGGGGGTATCCCCCACTACCTGCGCCAGACGGAGGACGTGGCCGAGGTCCTCAACCACTGCGCCAGCTCCAACTGGTCGGAGAGGAAGGAGGGACTGATTGGACTCCAAAACCTGCTGAAGAGCCAACGGACACTCAGGTAACCGGGGCCCCCGCGTCCTGCGCGAACCGGCGGCTCAGTGTCTGCGCGGTCAGCGGCCCTCCGACCCGGGGGGGCGGCCGGGATTTAAATCCAGTATTTAATGGCACGCTTCCCCAGGCACACATGCTGCGGAACGTGGAATGGGTGTGGTTTCGGCAGGAATGTGGGAGGCGCTTGGTCAATATCGGTGCAGAATAAGCCCAAGCTCCTCCCCTTTCCTTCCTGCAGTACCCCGAAAATACATGACGCCCCGTATTATGAATGTTACACCTAAAATGTAAAGGGCACCGGTGAACACCGGCGTTCATTCTTATACCGTGTGGATGGGACTCGGGGGGGTCAGACTGGGGGGGGCTGCTCTTATCCTCCGTATTTGGGGGTGAACCCCCCGTCCGCGGCTCTGTACGTCTTATAACATCTGCGTCTTTATTTCTCTTCGCTCTGCAGCCGCGTGGAGCTGAAAAGGCTCTGCGAGATCTTCACGCGCATGTTTGCTGATCCGCACAGTAAGGTAAGAACGAGCTCCGAGCCGGGTGGGTACCAGCGAGGGGTTAATAAGAACCGGCCCGTCTGGTGCCGCTGCGTGCCGATTCCCCCCGGGAGGGGGGGGGGCGACGGGGGCCGATCTGCCGGCCGGTTCTATGTACCTGCTGATCGCAGTGAAGCTCGTTTGGCGCAGGCGCTAGATCTCCCTGGCCCTGGATACTCGCAGGAGGCGGCATTTCGCAAACTTCCTCAACTTTCCTGGCGCAGTCCCCACGTCGATAAATTTTACTACTGACAACCAGCAGCAGATCCGACGCCGCTTCCAGGCGATGCGATTCGGAACAAACACGGGAACGCTGCGTACATTTCCTTAAAATAAATAATTGTTACACGGAACAGAGCCACGGCCGTTACCGTTACCGGCAGTTGCCGTTACCGGCGTCCTCGACGGTTGCCGTTATCGGCGGTTGCCTCGGTGGTCCTAACGGGGGAGCGTGAATGCTTGCTGTGTGGCGAAGCCCTGCCTGCTTCGTGTGTTTGTGACAAATACTAACGAACGGTTTGTTTTATTGCATGTTCTGCCTTGCTGTGGATCTCACCCCAGAGAGTAAGTTACCCGCTTTCATTAAAGAGATTTTGGGGGAGGGGAGGTGGGGGGGCAAGCATCGGGGGTCTCACCGTTAAACCGTTCTATGAAGAGCCCGGCCCGGGGGGCTCCCTCCTTATAACGCAGGATCCATCGTTTCCAAAAACCGGCGTATTCCCCCGTCTGCAGCAGCAGCAGCCTATGGGCGCCTCACTGCGTGTCACGTGACAATTAAGCGTTCCCTGAAAAATTAGGAATGAGGCAGAAATTGACACGATGGATTTTCTAGGAAGGGTTTGGGGGTTCAGCAGGACATTTAGCGTTTAATTAATCACCCGCCCCCCAGACCCCGGGTATACAGTACACAGGGCAGCGCATGGGGGGGGGGTTACTGTACAATATGGATGTCCCCCCCCCAAAAAACGTAACTAATATCTGTCTATATATCTAATATATGTGGCGGGTTATTTAATGACGTTTCTGCCATTATTTGTAATATTTTCGGCGGTTTCAGGTTTTCAGCATGTTTCTGGAGACCCTCGTGGATTTTGTCATCATTCACAAGGACGACCTCCAGGACTGGCTCTTCATCCTGCTGACGCAGCTGCTGAAGAAGATGGGGGCCGACCTGCTGGGCTCGGTGCAGGCCAAGGTGCAGAAGGCTCTGGACATCACCAGGTGAGGCGCGACGGCTCATTACTTTTATTCCTCCCCAGGAAGCCACGGCTCATCACACCGAATGACCCAAAGGGCTCTGCCTCTGGCTGGCTGAGTGTGTTGAGAGTCAGTGGGTGGGGGGGGGGGGCGCACACAATGTACCCGAGAGGTCTCAGGTAATCAGCCGGACGGCAGCCGCCGCGATATCAGATGAGCCGTAAAATCTGAAAGGATTGCGATTCGCCATAAAACCGCTCGGCGTGAAATCGGGACACAGCTGTCGCCTGTCTCGGGGTTGCGCGTGTTCTCGTACACGCGGTGCGTATGTAACAGGCGTGATGAGCTGAACGTTTGTATAAATCAGAGAGAGACTTATGTGGCCTGTAGACGGGACACGGGAGAAACGGGACGTGCAGAGTTTCCATGCCGTGCGGTTCAGTGGAGGGGGGTGACTTTGGCGCAGTTACCATAGCGATCTGTGTATCTGCAGGGTGTACAGTGGGGGCCGGATAATAATGGCCGGGGGTCTCTCTCTCCTCCGCAGGGATTCCTTTCCTTTCGATCAGCAGTTTAACATCCTGATGAGGTTCATAGTGGATCAAACGCAGACCCCCAACCTCAAGGTGAGCGTCCGAATCCCCTCTGTACAGTCCGTTCGTACCCGAGCTTAGCCTTGCTTGAGCACTGGCCTGCCAGACCCACCTGTGCGCAGGCATATTATGAACAGGAGCGCCTGTGACGCCGTGATGTTCCCGAGCGCTCTGACATCATCCGTGTTCTGTTATGTCATCGTCGCCCGTGTTTTTCAGGTGAAAGTTGCGATATTGAAGTACATCGAGTCGCTGGGGAGGCAGATGGACCCCACGGACTTCGTGAACTCCAGCGAAACGCGTCTGGCTGTCTCCAGGATCATCACCTGGACCACGGAGCCCAAGAGCTCGGACGTCAGGAAGGTTCGTGTGCGAGCCGGGCCCTGCTCTGTGAGACGACGTGGGAGCGATTATCACCCGAGTCGGTGCTCACAGGAGCTTACAATCTAATCTGGGGTTTATTTCATCATACGTGTTACGCCCAGGCTGTGTTGGCCCCGTGTGCCGCGCGTTATCAGATGGAGAGGAGGTGTGTTTTCCACGCCCCGGTACGTGCCCCGGGGCTTGTCCTGTCCCCTCGTACGCGTTGGCATCCCAGCTCGCCTCTGACACGATGCCAGCGAGGAGTATGGAGAGCTGCCAGCTTTGGGTCAGTAGGTAGAAGGCTGGCGGAACCTCCTCGCCCTGTGCGTCAGCTCCGATATCCTGGTTCATTGTTACAGAGGTTGCCGGTTAGACGTAACCCCGCGCTGTCCGTCATTGCGCCCCAGGGTGTCCTGAAATAATCCCCTCACTGTATTAGCCTCTACCACTTGTTCTGGGAGGCTGTTCCACTTATCCACCACCCTCTCAGTAAAGTAAATAATTTTTTACTAATCAGTGATTTAACTATACATTACACAGGGCCGGCCCAGCCTTTCCTGCATAATGTATAATGATTGGTGAAGTCAGCGGGATGAATCTCCTCCTGCGATCCCCGGCTCAGTGAATGAATTTCTCGCCCTCTCCACCTCGTGATGTCAGGAAACTCGAGCGTCGCGTCTGACAGCGCAGAACTTATAGTTTCAGCCCCAAAAATACTTCCTTTCCAGCTAATAAGAGTTCTGAAAAACCTGATTCTTGGAAATGAGATGAGCTCGTCGGGGGTTTTCGTTGTCAGCGGCTGGAGGGACCCCGGCGTCTGTATAACTTAAAGCTGTGTGCGCGAGCGTCAGGAATCCTCCTCGAGAAGGAGCGGAGCTGCAGCATGCGCGGCCAGCACTCACTCTGCCCTCCTACATGGTGACTGTGATCTGCCGGCTCATCCTCGGGGTGGGCTGCGGGGGTCTCTGCCCGGAAGGTCCCGTTCTGTGCCATATCTAGGTGAGCAGTAGATGCCCCCCCCCCAGCCCCTGCAGAACCGAGACGCCCCAAATCTAGGGGTCCGTACCGGACAAGTTACCGGCTATTAATACCGCGAGCTCCGGGGGGGGATGGGGTGAGCGTCTGCGAAAGGCTTCTCTGAATCTTCTCACCCCGCTGGCTGGCGGATCTCGGGGTCTCCACCTTCCAGATCCCGACAGAGCGCCCCCCCCCCGGGATCTCAGGTGCATAGAAATGGCTGATTGAGCGGCCGACTAAAAACCCCTAACGAGCTTCTGCCCCATTAGGCCGTAACGGGCTCTTTGTCCGCCCCCCCGCCGAGGATTTCTTCCTTCAGGCCCAAAGTGAGCGAATTCTGCTCCCGCCGGCCGTGAAAAGTTTGGGAACTTGCCCCGGGGCAATAAAGCTACCACTGCTCTTGCGTAATCGATATAAAGAGAAGCGATGATCGGCAGATCTCGTAGTTCCCTCGCCCGCTGTTCCGGATCCCGTTTAACTCCCCAGAATATTAATGTGAAAAGCCGTATCGTTCCTGTCCGGGGGGCCGGGGGCCGATCGCCAGAGCGGCTTCTATCTCTCATCACTTAGAACTCAGCGACCCGTTACATGAAACGCGACACGAGGGACCAGAAACACTGATTCGTGAAACCGTCCCCTAAAGATGCCCCGGCGTTACCCCGTTAACCCGCTCCACGCCCCGCTCGGGGCAGTAGTGTGTTTTCTGTATGTACGTCTCTGGGCAGTTGGGAATACCGGTGAATCACAGCCGCACTCCAAATGGTTAACAAGGTGTTTTTTTCCAGTGATTCCCATTTAATTATGACGTATACAGGTTACGGCGTGGCTGAGAGTGACAGGAGTTGGCTCGTAAATGTGACCCGCGGGCCGCCCGCAGCGCTTTCTCTTCGCCGAGCGCGTCGGGATCTTTCTGTCCTGTCGCTGATTACAGCCGCGTTTCGAAATCGCCCTTCTGGAGGTTAATTAGCTCCTCGTTCCGTGACCTATATATCGCGTTGGCATCGGACGGGCGGCTTCGCCCGCTGGGGACAAACATGCGCGGCTTTACTCGCTGGTTACTTGGGCCGATGCCACCGGAACAGAAAGATCGCAATGTTCTTCCATCTGTTTCCAAAACAGTTAACTTTATTTGTTTGTTTTGACGTCGGACGCATAAAGCTTTTTATTGAGGCCGTTTTTAATAATGTTTTAATGATTTTGCGCCCGCAGAAATCCGCTTTTAATTGCTGGTTGGAATCGAGTTGTTCCTCCCCGTGTCCCAGTTAACCAACAGACGCTTCCTTATGGCTGAAGTGAAGCGCCGAGCGCAGGGTCAGCTCTGCGGGGTGCAGAGATGTATGATTTATGGGATTTGGGTTTAAGGGGGTTCTGTAAATGTACCGGTTCTGAACCCAGATTCTGCGTGAAAATCGATCGGTTTAGCGGCCCCTCGAAATGAATCGCGTTACGGGACAGCAGCGAGCGGATCATTGTTATTACCCGTTTATAGCGCCATCAAATACCATAGTGCTGTACAATCCTTCCTAATCATTGTAATTATTCCGCCCCATTAGTCCTGTGAAAAAGGCAGCTGGCTTCCTCGTGTTATTGGCTGGCGTGTCACATCTACATGTGATGTATGTAAACGAGACCTGAAAGCACCGTATGTAGGAAACATGTCCACGACCTGACGCGCTGCTTCTTGGCTCTCTCTTAACTCTGTCTACTTGCCTTAAATTCAGGCCCTGCATAACTGGGCGTGCGAGGACCCCCCGGCGCGGCCCAGCGCAGCCTCCTCGGGCCCCGGGGAGGGCAGTCTGGAGGAAAGGTGTAAACAGGTAGCCGCGTGTGTTCACTAACCGGGTGTGTGCGGTGACAGAATTAACCCAACCCGGCTCCTCGCTCCCGGGGGGTGGATCTCTGACTCTTCTGTGCCGCCCCCGAGGAGCCGTCAGCGTTACCGACCTGCGTTGGGGGTTGCATTAAACTGCATGAGGTCGCGGGTGGGCTGCAGAGGTTTGAGGTCACGGTGCAGGGGTTTGGAGTCGCGTTAGACCTTGGAAGTCCGATGGAAAAAGTAAATCGCGGCCTCCCCGCGGAACCGGAACTTCTTTTTGAGGATTTTGGGACAGATCCCCGGAACGTATAACTTCTGGATAATATTATCGTCTACATTCCGTGGAATTCCCTTCCTGGGTCCGGCTCCTTTAATATTTGGCTTTTTATACGTATTTCCCGCCCGGCCGGCTGATAGAATCATCTTAGGGTCCGTATTAAGCGGCCGCGCATGGCGTGGGACCCCCGGCAGGCAGGTAGCGCAGGGAGGGAATATATTTATACACCCGTTGATGTGTTTGGGGTGTAAATATTCGGGAACCGCTTGCATTCCACATTCTACTCCGAACAGATTGTGCGAGTTCTTTCATAACGTTTGTTGTTGGAACATTCTAACAGTTTTGGTACGTTTTGCATGTTTCCGTGTAACGCCACATATATGATTAACAGAATTGCCCCGAGGGTACCAAACGTGCTCACACAAGCACCCAACTATCCCATGTGCCAGGAATTACTCCCAAGTGCACCGGCCCCCGGGGTTATCGGGGCAAATCTCTATCCCAAAGCCTGATTCTGCTTGCGTTTGGTGCTGAGAACGGGGTGCATGAGATCCGGGATGCTAAGCGTGTGCCCAGCGTGAGAACACGCTATAACGGGGCGCGTGAAAGGGGGGAGCTGTATGTGATATCCTTTTATATGTTTATATTTTATTATTATTATTGTTACATTTCTTAGAGATATTTCATTGCTGTTTTGTTACTTTGTATAAAGATCCCCTAAATACTTTTAATCATCTCATTTGCA
>JARDYJ010000006.1:60996959-61479459 GCA_029215755.1 Spea hammondii | reverse complement strand
CCGCGGTATATATTGGGGTTTGGCCTCTGATTTGAGCCATTTTGGGTTATTTTCCTCGTTTCCCGGCTGCCGAGATTAACGTTTCTGCCTCTTGTGTTTCAGATGAAGCTCCTGAATTTGTACATAAAAAGAGCGCAAACGACAAACAGTAACAGCAGCTCGTCGTCTGACGTCTCCACGCACAGCTAGAGCTCCGGAGCCCCCCAGCCCCCCAAACCCCCCCACCCCCCCGCACACGAAACACACGGCCCCCCGTTCTGTATCCTGAAACACTAACGGAGAGCGACGACTTCCGTGTCCGGGGAGGAAGGGGTTACGGTGGCCGCCCGGTCCGCAGGACTACGAAGCTCCGCCTCCATCTCCGTGACGACGCCCCCTCCCTTCGTCGCAATCAGTATTTTATTTAAAAAAACGTGTTTATGTGATTTTATTTTTTTGTTTGTTTTTGGAATTGGATTTTGAATGTAGACCCCCGGCGACCGCTGACTCCGGAGGAGGGCGCGCTCCGCTAAGCGGCGCGTCTGGCTTTTCTGCTGTTTTATGTTGTAAATATTCAGCACATTTCTTTTACGGTTATCGGCGATACCTCGTTTTAGAGAATTCTGGTTACGATCGAACGGAAAACGTCGTTCTCGGTCTGAAAGCGACGGCTCCTCTGCTTTATTTTTTTTAGTTTTTCGTTTTTTGAGCGATCTCGGTATTTTGCGCGCCCGCTGACGCCAGCTCGGTCCTGTGTCAGAAAAGCGGCGTTTAAAGTAACCGTTTTTTGGTTTCTTTAATGTTTTCTCCGTTACCGGTTTTCTTTTGCGCAACAAAGTTTTTGTTTGCTCTCGTTTTAATTTTTTACTGAATTCTGTGTTTGGACCCCAGAAGACGCGGTTGGATTAATGTTTTGGCGCCTCGTCATGCGCTCCGCGTGCCGTTAGTATGTAGTCAGCGAGCGCTGAGCTCCGCCACCGGAACGGCGGCGACATTTCTGATGGTTTGGTTTTTTTGTCTTCCTCTCCGTCTTTTTTTCCGCTGTTCCCAGTTTTTTGCTCTTTTTGCATCATAAATAAAAGTGTTTTGGATTCCCGTGAAGCAGCAGAAGCCGCGCAGGATCCGCGGACGCCGGTTTATTCCCCCAAATGGCGACAATCAAACGTCCATCCAACACCAAACCCCCCCCCCGCGTCAGAGCAGCCACGCATCGCCCGCTGCCATTCCCATGATCCTGGGAGGCTGGGGGATGATGGGAATTGTCTGCCGGCGGCCGGGGAGACTGTCAATGATCCTTAAAGTGGCCGAAAGGGACAGCGATGCCAACGATTACTGGATTCTCCCAACGAATCGGAGCCGCTGCGGGGCTGGGAATGGTGAAGACGCCACTGGAGCTTGGTTATGAAAGAGTTAAACCAGGACATGGCGTCATTTAACTCATTCAGCGCTGCTGTGCTCCTCGCGGCAGGAGGGAAATGACAAAACGTCACATGGCTCCAACACGTGGGTCCTTGTCGTGGAATTGTGTGAAAGGGTTAATTCGCTGTGACGACGCGCGGCTTTTCCTCTCGACCACCGAAGAAAAAAAAAAATCTGCTTTTATTTTAAACGAACGGCCGGCGATCGTCAAACCCGGGCGTTAGAATTCGGTGAATCGGCGCCGCTCTCCTTCCTGTTACAATCGTGACGTTAAATGCTTTATTTATATCCCATTCGATACAAAGTAACGCCCCCCCCCCCAGTAACGGCCCCCCGATCCCCCTCTGTCATGCACCTCCCTCCCAGCCGGCCATAATGCCCCCGGGCCGTCTATTCCTCGCGGGCCTTGGGGCAGATGGGCTTAGGTTGCGCAGGTCACGTCGGTCTCATCCACGCTGGGCCAGGGAAAGGCTTACGATGCATTATGAAGTGATTTCTGGACCCCCGGGGGTCTCGCGCATGTCATCCCCCCTTTTTTCTGTCATTTTCCATCTCTTTGTATTTATATCTCGATGGATCGCTCCGCGTATCATCGCCGCTGTACAGAAACGTTGGTTTTTTGTTGCATTAACATGAATGTGATAGAATTTGCTAAAAAAAGAAAAAGAAAAAAAACAAAAGGAAAAAAAACTGAACCTGAGTTTTGCTTTTATTAGAATAAATTCAGTTTACGTTTAATTTACGTTTCTCTCGTCTCGTTTTTAATGACTTTATGAATTTAAACAATCTTATGGAGTCCTTTAAATCCGATTTATCTATACATTATACAGGGGCCGGTCACTGATTTATCTATACATTATACAGGGGCCGGTCACTGATTTATCTATACATTATACAGGGGCCGGTCACTGATTTATCTATACATTATACAGGGCCGGTCACTGATTTATCTATACATTATACAGGGGCCGGTCACTGATTTATCTATACATTATACAGGGGCCGGTCACTGATTTATCTATACATTATACAGGGGCCGGTCACTGATTTATCTATACATTATACAGGGGCCGGTCGCTGCTTTATCTATACATTATAGAGGGGGCCGGTCGCTGATTTATCTATACATTATACAGGGGCCGGTCACTGATTTATCTATACATTATACAGGGGCCGGGTCACTGATTTATCTATACATTATACAGGGGCTGGTCACTGATTTATCTATACATTATACAGGGGCCGGTCACTGATTTATCTATACATTATACAGGGGCCGGTCGCTGCTTTATCTATACATTATAGAGGGGGCCGGTCGCTGATTTATCTATACATTATACAGGGGGCCGGTCACTGATTTATCTATACATTATACAGGGGCCAGTCACTGATTTATCTATACATTATACAGGGGCCGGGTCACTGATTTATCTATACATTATACAGGGGCTGGTCACTGATTTATCTATACATTATACAGGGGGCCGGTCACTGATTTATCTATACATTATACAGGGCCAGCGCCCCGTGTCAGAGCAGAACCCATGTTTTCTCCCTCCAGGGTTGAGCTTTTGTTCATTACTTTGATCCTAATTATTAAGTAATTAACCCATTAATCCAGCTTCATTGAACACGCACCGGCTCGTCTTTGGCCCTTTCGGACCAGTTTCGGGCCCTCTTACGGCTGACAGTAGAAATCTTCTTATTAATGCTCTTTGGGGTCAGCGCCGTCCGTCTCCCATCACCCGGAGGCTTACTTTATAAATTGGTGCTTTTTTAGTCCTGTATTGACCCGTTGCCGTGGTAACAGACATTCTAGAGTGACGTCAGCTGGATCTAACTTCAGCTGCTTCCTGACACCCAATTAGTGTGAAATCGGATTTATATTTTAATTGCCCCGACCTCGTCGCGTTTAATACTAACTGCGCTTTTTATTATCTTCATTAAATTTATACTGGAAGCTCCCGGCCCCCCCGGTCACCCAGAGTGCCGCTGAGACCCCCGGGGGGCCGCAGGGAGTCTGCGTTCAAACAGCTTCTAGAGTTAAAATAATCATTTATGGTCCATTGTACAGCGCTGCGGAGTATGACGGCGATATATAAATAATAATAATAACACATTGTACAGCGCTGCGGAGTATGATGGCGATATATAAATAATAATAATAACACATTGTACAGCGCTGCGGAGTATGATGGCGATATATAAATAATAACACACATTGTACAGCGCTGCGGAGTATGACGGCGATATATAAATAATAACACACATTGTACAGCGCTGGGGAGTATGACGGCGATATATAAATAATAACACACATTGTACAGCGCTGCGGAGTATGACGGCGATATATAAATAATGACACACATTGTACAGCGCTGCGGAGTATGACGGCGATATATAAAGAATAATAATCCTAATATCCGACTCACAATCTGCCCAACGCATTAAGCCATCGCCCGCGCGCTGTGGGTCCCGCAGAGCTGACGGTGTGCTCTGTGCTTTACCTCTACCTCTTCTGTTGGGAGGCTGTTCCACTTATCTACCACCCTCTCAGTAAAGTAAAACTTCCTTCCAGTCTACGCTCTGGAAGTGAAAGCAGCCGGTGGTGACACCAAAGCAGGAAGTGATTGTTTCCACGGAAACCGAGAAAGCTTCGAGAAAGTTTGCATTAATTAAACGGCTGCTGAGGTTTATGACATCATCACCGTGATGGGGAGAAAGCCATGTTTTGGTTAAAGTGAAACAACATATTTTTGGAATTTATTTCAGTGACATTTTTATTAAAAAAAGAAACATTTGGAGATTTTCTCTGAAATCTGATTTTTGAGCCGAGGTCCCATTAATTGTGTTTTTTGTCCAATTTGGCAATTCCATTTATTTTAACCCCTCGATCACCCGGCGTCATTAACCCCTCCATGCGAAGACGCCGCGATTAACCCATTCCTTCCTGGACCCGCCCACGGCCGGCTTGGAGAAGAGCTAACAGTACCGGCTCAGTGAGCGATGCGCTGCCGGTTGACTGAACGTTATTATTTAGCGAGTTGCTATGGAAACGCCATTTCTTCCAATATTTGAAGAAACCCCCACTTTTAATTAGTATTTATCTTGCAATTTGACGCGAACGGCAGCTTCCGGGCGGCCTCTCCCCGGCGGAGGATCTGGACGGCCCTGTTTGCTCAGCGGTTAAACTAATGAGGCTTTATGATGCGGGGGCTTTTATTCGGGGAGGTTGGGGGGTATTAATCGCTGCCCACCGACTCCGACAACCTTTGCCGGTCTATTGGCTCCAGACGCGAGGGCCTCCAAGGGCCGGTCCCGGACAGTGCTGTCCAAACGACTTCAGACGAAAGCCTCAAAGACGGAAGCCGTGTATCCGGCACATGTATGCGCATGGACGCGGTATCCCGGTGATAACTCACACGCTAAGCAGCAAAAGAGCTGCTATGCAAAAGGTTTTTTTTACTGCTGCTATGGCAATGAAGCTGTCTGACCTATCAGCACCCTGTTCTGTGTCACATGACCACCGGGAAGCCTTCGGTCTGCAATCCACGTGACCGGGGGGGGGGTGGGGGACACCCGGTATCTGCCGGTACCGGCCCCACGGCCCTCGCTCTCTGCACGAAACTATTTTCTGAATGTTTAACCCTTACAGAGACGCCGACGCCGGCCCCAATCCTATCATCCCGAGTCACGCATCAGAATAACGCGGGAGAAACGGTCAGAGCCGCCGGACCCTCAGATCCTTATCCCTTGCCATCCCCTCACTGTATTACCCTCTACCACCTCTGCTGGGAGGCCGTTCCACTTATCCACCCTCCTCTCGGTAACGTAAAGACTTCCTTCCGTTCCGTCTCAGCCTCTGACGCTGTGGTGTTGGAGGGGTTGGGGGTCGCAGAAGAGGGCAGATTAATTGCCCGGGAAAATATATAATAAAGGCAGAAAGTCTCGGGGGGGGGGTATGAGTTTGATCACCTGTGTTAAAGCAGAGAGAAGAAAACACTAGAGAATAACTCCGCCTGCAGACATGAAGCGCAGTCCCTCCTTCCATCTGACCCCAAATACCCCAGCGGGCAGATTTCCCAGGGGCAGGGGGTGGGGCAAACACCCTTTTGCCCCCTTTCTGCAGACCTATATGAAGTCTGAACGCATCTGTCACAAGCAAAGTGTGGTATTAGTCGGGACAGGACGGGGCTGACAGTCAGAGGTGGGATTTTGATTTTTTTTATTTTTTTTTTTTTTTTAAAAAGTGAATTTTATTTGTAAAGAAAACAAGAGTTTTTTTTAATTATTTTTTTAATAGGAAAAAATCTTTTTTGACTGCAGCGTGCGCTCCGGCCGGTTCAAAGAGCACGCGAGGCTCCCTGGCAGGGGCCGAGGGCCGGAGGGGAACGTCCTTGGTGCTTCCGGCAGCGGCCCAATGCTAACCGACTGCATTCAAGGCCCCCGAACTGGTATAAACCATCTCTTCTCTGCAAACAAGAGCCCGCCGAGTCCTGCGCCGGGGGTCGGAGGATGCAGCACCCTTTGGTTCCCGAACCCGAGAAACGTCTGTCTCCCCCGGTGACGCGAAGCAAACTTTATTTACAATTTCCATACAAACATTGAATAATTCCCGCTGTACAGCGCTGCGGAATATGATGGCGCTATATAAATCAATAAATAATAATAATAGTGCATGGGGGGGGCGCGACGTAGAAGAGTGCTGAGTATCCGCTAATTAGGAGTCTGATATATAATATATAATTTATTAACCCTTTCCATTATGCCTTCCGTGGCCTCTAAACACAGACCCCATAGGTTTCCTCGTACCCCGGGGTAATACTTAGAGCCCCCTGTTCCTCCAGGTCTTTAGAATATAATTATTGCCCCGGTATGTTAATTAGGGTGCTACTCCCATTTAGTGGAATCTGATTGGTTCCTGAGGCCTTAGAAGGCGCAGTCAGGAGGCGAGACAGGGACGGTAATTATTACTCCACTGAATTCTGCTTCAGATAAAATAGTCCCTTTTTTGATCGATGATTGGCAGCCGTGTGCGGGGGAGGGGTCTGTCCGCTCCAGGGGCTCTGCAGGGGAGGAGACTAGACAGAATGGCAGGAAAGACACCCTGGGGCAGAATGTGTGCCTCGCCTGGGGTATTGGCAGCTCCCCCCGGCATCTCAGAGAAGCCAGATCTGTTATTCAGTGTTTTCAGCAGGTGGTGCCGGTCGGGCCCTCTGAGAGCCGAACAAAAATCTTCTTACCCGTCAGACACCTGGCACCGCCTCTCCTGCCCCCGCCGGGGGCTGCTACACATGGATTCGCAGGAAGTTGTGTTATGTGACCCCGCTGAGTGCTTGCCTCAGCTACACAAAGGAGCCGATTTACCCATTAGCCCACCAGGGGCCTGCTGAGCTCAGGGGCCCTTAGGCAAGTGCCTAGGGTCCCTTCCGTATAATCTAGCACTGGGAGCAGGGGGTGCGCAGGTCTTTCTAGGGGGCAACAAACTAATTTGTGTAAAACTGACTTTTCCTGTCTTGTAAAATGTTATCATCTCTGCTGGGAGGCCTTTCCCTGCACGGACTCTAAAGAGACCCTTGGTTCCTTTTGAAAAGAAAGATTTTTTCCTGTTTCTGGGCGCTCAGTAACTTAATGTTTCCCCACAACAGTCTCCCGCACGCAGAATAAAGATGGCGTGATAAGAGGCCGTGGCCCCTGGGTTGGGCTCTCTGTTCGCAACAAACCCAAACACGCTGTGACCTGCTAATGGAACCAAAATATTTTGGGGTATTTATCTCCGACCCACAACAGCGGGTTGTGTAAAAGGCGCTCGGGGGGGACGTTACGTGGCCTGACAGATCAGAGCGAGACCGACGAGTCCTCCGACGAGTAACTCAGGAAATACCCCTCCATTACCGAGCGTTTGCCCCCCCTTTCCCGCCTGACTGCCCCTAATTTCAGTGTCCGGAGCAGTAAAACCCCCCACTGTGTGTTTAAGGGGCAGTAAATGGTGCTGGAAATAAAGTGCCCCGGCCTTGTTCTAATTGATTAGTTAATACCCCCTGCCCCCCCCCCCATTGTTTTCAGAGTTTTAGATTAACCATCGAGCTCCCGTCACGCTCCGTCCTCTCCTCGAGGGGAATTACAGGAAAAAACAACAAAAGAAATGATAAAATTATATCACCCGATTAACCCTTAAACGGGATGAAGTACGGCTCTAATTTTGGTTGATTAATAATCACAATAATAATAATAATAATATAAAAAAATAATACCTTAAATAATAACAATAAAAATATAAAATAAATAATAAAAATAATCATTACAATAATAATAATAACAATAATAATATAAAAAATAATACATGAAATAATAATAATGAATAATAACAATAAAAATAATATAAAATAATAATAAAAATAATCATTACAATAATAATAATAATAACAATAATATTAATAAGAATAATTACTATTTATTGGTTTAGCGCCACCATATACCGCAGCGCTGTACGATGGATAAACAGGACACAGCAATCCTGGAGGTTCTGCACGGTATGATGTTACTTTTTGGGAAATGTGATGTTTTTGGTTTTTCTACCATTTTTTAATCCTAGTTTTGCCAAAATCCTCATCTTGCTGCTCCGTGCAAAGAATGGAATGGCCGGGTCTTATAACACACATGGACCCGACGGGCAAACGGGGTCCAAACACATTCACGTTTCCTCGGGCCGTCCCTTTAAACTGTAGAGACTTTTATTGCCCGCCTGGTCCTTGCAGGTAATAAGACCCAGCCATTCCATTCTTTACACTGGCAAATTTACATTTCTATGCGATTACTTGAAATTCATTTATATTTGGGTGGTGGTTAAATGGAACAGCCTCCCAGCAGAAGTGGTAGAGGGTAATACAGTGAGGGGATTAAACATGCATGGGATAGACATACGGCCCCTGAATCTAAGACGAGACCAACGACTGATTAAGGTTTGAGTCTCTACAGACTAGTCAGGGCTGACGGGGGCCGTTTTGCCGGCGGGTTCCAGATGTTTTTCCAGAACAATCTGCGGATCCAACATAAACGTGAATGAAGAACGGGAATCATCGCGGGAAACTTCTCTCCGGGTGAACCCAGCGGAGTCTCCAATTCCATCGAGAGAGATGTAAAGTAATAGAACTTCCAGAACCTCAGCGGTCTCTTCTTCAGATGTCCCAAAAGTTACGTAACTTTATATGTTTTTATAAACGGTATCGACTCCGCGGCGGCGGTCCGGAGGGGCCGTTTATATCGCAGGTTTTGGGGTTTATTTTGTGTTGGTAAATGACATGCCCCTTTCTGTCCCACCGGCCCCTGAAACAGCTGTCACAAGCAAAGTGTTGTCAGATGCGTTGAGTCTGCTGCCCTGGGGCAGGATCTGGGGTTATTCTGAAGGGACCCTCAGACAGGGGGGCAATTCCACATAAACGCTCCCTGGGGGGTTAATGCACCCCCCCCACACACACACAGGGACCCCCAAACCCCGGCACCCGACACGCACGGCCGCCGGCTCCCGCACACACCCTCCGCAGGGCAGGGACTCCGGGGGTGGGGCAGGTTCAGCAACCGACCAATCAGCGAGCAGAAGGCGGCTGCCAAATAAAACTGCAAACGTGAGGTTGAGCGCAGAACAGTCCCCGGGAGCTCGGGCTCTGGAACCGGACCCCGCACCGGAAACCGGGCACCGTTACCTGCACACCGGACTCCGCACCGGAAACCGGGCACCACTACCTGCACACCGGACCCCGCACCGGCAACCGGGCACCGCTACCTGCACACCGGACCCCGCACCGGCAACCGGGCACCGCTACCTGCACACCGGACTCCGGACCCAGGGGCAGCTCGGCAGGGGGCAGGGGGCATGCAAAGGGGTAATCCGAGAACAGAAGAGAGAACCCATCAGGGGGAGTTAGAGGGGGATTAGAGGCAGATTCCGGGGCACTTCCAGGCGGCACCAGCTCTTCAGACATGGGCAGATAAAGCGGAGAACCCAGCGGGAGATGGGCAGATAAAGTTACCCGGTGGGTATGTGCAGGGGCAGATAGACCGGGCTCTGCACCGGCGGCAGGGGAGGAATATTAGCAGCTCCGGCAGCACATAGGAAAGGGTAGTGGGAGCAGAGGATCTGCCCGGGGTGGGAGGTATTATTGGCTGGGGGTCTGCCCGGGGTGAGCAGGGTGCCCCTAGGTCTGGATTTGCTGACCCGGCGGCTCTTGCTGAAAATGCTCTTCTGGCACAGCCAGCCCGAACACTACCACCAGCACCAGGGCGGCGGATTCCTGCGGTAAGACATTGGGCAGGTGGGGTGGTGGGGGTAGAACCCGGGCGTGCAGTGAGGGGGTAATTATTTGGTAGATTGATGGAAACCAAATACAAATAATTTTAAAAGTTTTTTGTTTTTTTTATATAGTATAAAGTATCTATTTAATGCAAAACCAGTGTGTATATTATGAGGGGTATTATGTGTATATTATGAGGGGTATTATGTGTATATTATGAGGGGGGTATTATGTTTATATTATTATGAGGGGGGTATTATGTGTATATTATGAGGGGGGTATTATGTGTATATTATGAGGGGGGTATTACGTGTATATTATGGGGGGGTATTATGTTTATATTATGAGGGGGGTATTACGTGTATATTATGGGGGGGTATTACGTGTATATTATGAGGGGGGTATTACGTGTATATTATGGGGGGGTATTACGTGTATATTATGAGGGGGGTATTATGTGTATATTATGAGGGGGGTATTATGTTTATATTATTATGAGGGGGGGTATTATGTGTATATTATTATGGGGGGGTATTATGTGTATATTATTATGAGGGGGGGTATTACGTGTATATTATGAGGGGGGGTATTATGTGTATATTATGAGGGGGGTATTATGTGTATATTATTATGAGGGGGGGTATTACGTGTATATTATGAGGGGGGGTATTATGTGTATATTATTATGAGGGGGGTATTATGTGTATATTATGAGGGGGGTATTATGTGTATATTATTATGAGGGGGGGTATTACGTGTATATTATGAGGGGGGGTATTATGTGTATATTATTATGAGGGGGGTATTATGTGTATATTATTATGAGGGGGGGTATTACGTGTATATTTTGAGGGGGGTATTATCTGTATATTATTATGAGGGGGGGTATTACGTGTATATTATGAGGGGGGGTATTATGTGTATATTATTATGAAGGGGGTATTACGTGTATATTATGGGGGGTATTACGTGTATATTATGGGGGGGTATTATGAGGGGGGGTATTACGTGTATATTATGGGGGGGTATTATGAGGGGGGTATTACGTGTATATTATGGGGGGGGTATTATGTGTACGGCGAGGAGGGGTTAAAATAATAATTTGTCAGATGCAGCGATTCCTTTGATTTTCCAATACAGCTGCTGAACTTTGTGTCCATTTGGCATCAGAATATAGCCGGCTGAGTGTACTGGGAGTTGTAGTCGTCCCATGGCTGTGGTGCTGAGAGGGGGGTTGGGGATGTTGTTGCAGCATCTCGGTGTAGAGTGATGGGAGTTGTCTGGGGAGCAGGAGGCAGCTGAGGACAGATGTGGTTCTGACACAAACTAAACCCGTGGCGGTTCCTGTCTGATGGATCGGCTCGTCTTGGTCGCTCGGTTCTGGTTCTGTCCGACCCGCTGAATGTTTGGCCTGTGTGATGCTCTACAGATACTGTTGGCGCCATAAAAATAAACGATGATAATAATAAGGGAATCGATTGTCTCGCTGGCGGAATTGCGGTGACCCAGGAGGATGTTTTAGCTGACTTATCTATACATTATACAGGGGGCGACTCGCTGAATTATCTATACATTATACAGGGGGCCGGGTCACTGATTTATCTATACATTATACAGGGGCCGGTCACTGATTTATCTATACATTATACAGGGGCCGGTCACTGATTTATCTATACATTATACAGGGGCCGGTCACTGATTTATCTATACATTATACAGGGCATCTCACTGATTTATCTATACATTATACAGGGGCCGGTCACTGATTTATCTATACATTATACAGGGGGCGACTCGCTGATTTATCTATACATTATACAGGGGCCGGTCACTGATTTATCTATACATTATACAGGGGGGGGGGGCTCACTGATTTATCTATACATTATACAGGGACCGGCTCACTGATTTATCTATACATTATACAGGGGCCAGTCACTGATTTATCTATACATTATACAGGGGTTGGCTCTCTGATTTAATGATAGCTTGGACGGGGCCGGCTTGCTGATTGACCAATGCCAGTGATGGCTCGCCTATGGCACATGTCCCGTAACAGGCACTCCAAAGGCCTCCGGTGTGGCTCGCGGGAAGGCTGCCAACTGACCCATTAATCTTCCAAATCATAAAAAATGGGGGGGGGGCGCAGGGTCTCAGCGCAGAGCGATGGTTAGAAAATGGAGAGACAAACGCCCTGCACCCTCCGCCTGATCTCCGTATATTTCTATACATTATACATTATACGTGTGAATGTGAGTATATGTGTGTAAGTGAGTGTGTGTGCATGTAGGTGAGTGTGAGTGTAGTTGTGTTTTGTATGTTTTTCGGACGGGTACACTGGAGGTCGTCACCAAGTGTTGGCACTTAGAGGTCTGCAATTTAGCAGAGAATTGGGCACTCTGGTCCTTCCTAATGTAGGTGGTTTTACCTGGGGGGGAGGCTTTGGGCTGTGGTTATACGGGGGGGGGGGCGTTGGGCTGCGATTATACGGGGGGCGTTGGGCTGTAGTTATACGGGGGGGGGGGGGCGTTGGGCTGTAGTTATACGGGGGGGGGGGCGTTGGGCTGTAGTTATACGGGGGGCCGTTGGGCTGTAGTTATACGGGGGGGGCGTTGGGCTGTAGTTATACGGGGGGGGCGTTGGGCTGCGATTATACGGGGGGGCGTTGGGCTGTAGTTATACGGGGGGGGGGTTGGCTGCGGTTACACCGGCCGCTATCCGCTCGCTGCTTCTCCTGCCAGATCTATTTTCGTTTTTTCTCCCTCTTCCAGCGGCTGAGTTGCTGCCAGAGTTTTGCGCGCAGCCGATGTCTCTGTCCTGAACTGATCCAAATCGCTGCGTGACCTCCCATGACCCCCGGCGTCCCGGGATTAAACCCCTGGCTTCACATCTCCTGCCCCTGCAGCCCAGAGGGAACCGGTTTTTGTTTGCAGTGATTTAACCTTGTCCGGGACACTAAAATGTGATAAAAATGGGCGAATCTCCTTAAAACAATCCAATTGTCTGGTTGTTCTTTGGCGTGGATCCGGTGTAACCTTTATTTATTTATTAAGACGTCCGTCTTGATTCCGGCTCCAGTTTATAACCATCCGGAGGGCGGGTGTCTGCGGGGTAACCGTATCGTATAAAATGCGTTTATTGCGCCGATTTGCTGCTTTCTGCTGCCGGCGTCGCATTTAATAACTTTTTATTTCATTCAGCTGAATGTCTCGTTCTTTGGGTTGCTGCGCCCCCCGGGGAGAGAGTTTCCTCGTTATTATTGGATACTTTTTTCCCATTAAGTGTTTTACTGATTATATTCGGGGTCCGTCCCTCGCCTTCTGACGCCGCGTTGGGACCCGTGGTACGGCCCGAGCGTCCGTGAAGTTAGTGGAACCCGACTCGTTAGCGAGCGCTCGGCTTTCGCTCTTCAGTGTCTGGACGACGAGGATCGTTTTGAGGTTTGAAAGAGCAGAAATCGCTCGAATTCTTCTCTTCCCAGCCCTCGGTGTCTGGGGGTCACCTTCAGGTTACCTGTCCATGTATTATTCACAGAACAAACCCAGCAAGCTTCAGGTGTACAGCGCTGCGGAATATGATGGCGCTATATAAATCAATAAATAATATCAAAGCCGGCCAGCGTGTAGAGCCTTAGCCGTAGACAAAAGTAAGGAAATTTGATAAAGATGATACTTTTATGGGGGAACTGAATTGCATTCTGTTGAAAGGTATCCAGACTATATTCCTGAAGAAGAGCCCTAAGTGGTCTCAAGAGCTTGCAATCGCATATCATTCCGTTAGCCAACAAAGGTATCCTATTTTTTTTTTCTGTATGATGATCAGCGCTGCGGAATATGATGGCGCTATATAAAACAATTAAATAATAACAATCCAATATATTTTAGGGAACAAAAAGAAAATACCACTATTATTAAAAAAGAATAGATATTTGGCTGGTTTTCCGGATTCCGTATCGGTTGTTGGCCGGGCCGTTCCCTGATTTTGGGTCACGGAATGCGTTTTCCAGGCACGTTGGGTAATCTTAATTCCACCCAGTGATTCTTGTTCAAACCGGATCCGTCCGGAGATGTCGCGTTTTGTTAAATGTGTTGAATTTACTCCGGGGTGGACGCCATCAATCTGTATAATACAAACTGTCCGCGACTCGCTGGGAGCTGCAATGGATGGAATATTATTTTAGAGGCTTGAATTACCCCCCTGAGAGTTGGGGCTGTTAGTGTGGGGTATGCAAAGTATTTTAACCCACGCACTGCCAGGTGGCTTGTGAGCAGTTTCTGCCCCCCCCACCCCACTCCATTCCCTCTTCTGCCCCCCCCACCCCACTCCATTCCCTCTTCTGCCCCCTTACTCTTACTTCCAGCAATATGATTGATTTGACCTTGACTTGCCCTTTCCCCGAGGTTTTTAAAAAAAAAAAAAAAATTCTTTCCCTCTCTAAATACTTGAGTTCTACCCCACAGCTGGCCAGCAGAGGCACCGCTGATAAGACCCCCGGCAGCTGATAAAGTATTATTATCCTTGAATCTTTGGTTAATCGTAAACCAGAGACCCCGCTGGTGACGGAGCGTCCCGGGTCACTTCACACGCAGCGCTTCATACATTTTCAAAGTTATTGTTTTGTGTTTTTGTTTTATTTTTGTTGTTGGCGAAATAACTCTTTATGTGTCGGTATACTTCTCGATACATTGTATTCTTGTAGAGTAAACATTTCGTAAGCCTCTCTCGTGTAACCTTAATTTAAAATGAATATTCCGCTCCACTTCCTGGAAACACAATTACTTTATTGCAAAGATATTTATTAAAAGCGTTATTGCATTCAGATGGTTAAACATTACTTTTTTTTTTTTTATTGACTTCATGTAATTAAAGTGTCGTCGCCTTTTTGTTTCAGAGACGTCCTCGCGTTGCCGTTATTCAAACAGGAGGAGAGTCAGATTAACCCCGAGGCCGATGCCAAGCTGCCCCCGTTCCAGTACGTGTTGTGCGCAGCTACGTCCCCGGCTGTCAAACTGCACGAGGAGACCCTGACATATCTCAACCAAGGTAAGCGTGAGCTCCTGCTTTCCAAACGCACGGGACACGCGTGATCACCTGTAACGCCTGTTATTATTAATATTATTTATTGTTTTGTATATAGTGCCTTCATATTCCGCAGCGCTGTACAACGGCTCATTCATGTTATCCTGGGTTTTGTTATCTCTCGCGTTATCTGCGCCTGTGCCGTCTCTTTAGTGGCAGAATCCGGGTTCCTGAGACGTGAATTTTGTAACTTTGTAACGTGACGAGCGCACGTTTTTGTGGAACGCGCTTCCCTTTGCAGTTGGGGAATTCGTCTTCTTGCGAAGCGTCAGGGAAATAGAATTCCCTTGTTGCAGATGGGAAGCGTCTGCGCGGCAGATGTGTTCAGCACGTGATTTATCACCCTGCCAGTTATTTCCAATGCGCAAAAAATATATATAATCTGTTTAATATGTCCCTATCTCATACTGCAAAAGTGTCTTGTAATCTGAGAGGCAGTCCCTGCGGAATGTGTTATTTATTTGAATTATTTTCTTATTTCTTTTTCTCAAAGGGCAGCTTTGTTACTCTGTGTTGACCTATTACGCAGCGCTAAGGCTTTTATCGCGAATTATTCTAAGGCCTGCAAATTTTTTTAGATTTGTGCATTTCAGTGAAATTTGTATGAACGTTTCTGATGCAAGAACCTGGTTCAACCTTGTTTTTTTGTTTTTTTTTGGCTGCGTGAAAAAATTCCTGTTACCCCCCCCCCAGTCTTCCCAAAGCACATTCTTGACCTTTTGCTGGTGGGAATAGATGACTGATAGTCCATCCTGCGCACAGCTTGTTCCAAAGAACTGGCAATCTATTTTCAGTTCCCTAAATATAATGGAGCTTACAGTCAAAAAATATATATACCGGTATAAAAAAAAAGTACAGATCTGTTTAAATCTTATTTCTGGATTCCGAGTGAAATAAAGTTTTTTTATTTTTCTTTTCTTTAAAATAACTCTTTTACCCCTTTGAGTGCTAATGGGGCGTCGGTGAACAGGGGCTCTAGTTGCCCTCCACAACTCAAATAAAGCTTAAAAAAATCCAATACTTTGCAAAAATGTTGAATATGAATACTATCTGAAGGTTAGCGGGGGGCGGCCGAGGGGAACATTTCTGCTCATGTAGCTGAAAGCAGGATTAATCAGATGCAGTAATCTAACACTGCCCCCCCCACCAAAAAATGCCCCTTTGGCTGTGCATAATAGGGTTTGTATTCTCCACCTGAGCTGGAAGGCTAGATGTTTGCCACCCTTTATCCTCCCGGTGTCAAACCTCCTCTACCGAGGCGATGATGCCCGATTTGGGGTCCGTGGGTCTGGAGTCTTCTTCGCCAACAGGTTTTAGGTTTTTTTGTGTTTTTTTTGCTGGTCCTCTTGAGCCATCGCTGGTGCCAAATACGCTTGTTCAGCAAATAATGGAAGGAGAACAGTTTGTAAACACCGATGGTATTTAGTGATACTTTTACATCACGGTCCATTTAAAGCAACAATTCTTCCCAAACCTGTTTCTCTGGGTTCTGCTAAAAGTCACGTCTTTTAACACTTTCAGTGCCAGTGGGGGTTGAGCATGCAGGTTCCTGAGGACTCAGAAGTTTTTTGTTTTTTTTTAGGAATTGTGTTTCTGGGAATTTTTTTTTTTTTCTGTTGCTCTGTCCCTCTTGCGGCCGCGGCTTCGTTAATGTTGGCCCGGCCATGTCTAATTGCCGCAGCGCATGTTGGGCGCTAACACTGCTTCTTGCTCTGTTTTAACCTCTCTGGATCCCAGCTTTCTCTTCTAATTCAACTTTGCTGCAGAAATAATTTAAAATCAGTCACTGTACGAAATCTGGTTTGAAAGCTCCCAGAAAAGGAACCTTTCGCGTAAGACAAGGGCCAATTTGTGATTTCTAAAGCTCCAACATATTTAGTAGCGCCGCAGAAGCTTAGTCCTTTTTTTTTTTTTTTTCTCTGGAGGTGGAACCTGTAACTTTCTGATGTCCATTTATCCATTAATCAGAATAAAATTCTCCAACAGCCCCTTCTGAGGAAAGAAAGAGACCCCCGATGCCCCTGATCCCCTTGTTCATTTCAGAGCCTCATTTTTATACTTCTCGATTCTACTTCTACAAGTACTGACATTGATTGGCTGATGGAACGCCTGTACTTCTGGTCCCCATTGCTCCAGATATTGACCTGGCGTCGGGATCAGTAAATGGTGTAAAATAATTGTGTTTACGTGGTCTGAGTGCAGCGATCACGCTGTGTTGGGTCTGTATAGGGAAGAGTTTTCTCGCGGCTGACTCCGCCCAGGAGGAACGCTCTTCCCCACACAGAGCTGCACCGCAGACATATCAGCGTCTGATTTTTGGTACCAACCAATAAAATTCTGTAAATCCGTAAACTGCTCCCCGGAGGAAGAATTAATGCGTCAGGATGAAAATTGGCAACAGACTTTAAATTGTTCACAATTTCCAGTCTTGGATAAGCCTGCAAATGATCTCATGTTATACACGTTCCTATATTTTGTGTGTGGTAAAGAATGGGTGAAACACTAGCAAGTGATGTGAAGCAAACATTTTTGTTAATTTTTGCCTAAATGTCTGCTTTTTAGAATTTGGTGGCTCTTTATGATAAGAGGTGTCTCTGGTCCTACAAAGCAGAATATATCATGGGGGGCGGTGACCCCAGTTATAGATCAAATCTGGCCTTTCTAGCTTTCGTGTTTCATCTTGATGCATTATAGACTGGATTAAGGGTGTGGGGGATTTACGCCCTGGATAATTAGGGGAAATCTGGATAGAAGCTCCTCGTGGGCGGAGCTTCTCACCCTTGAGTCAGTTCCTTCCTCCAGAGTCGCAGTGAGATTAGGGAACATCTGATGTGTAACCGCCTCTCTCTCTGCAGGTCCGCGCCTCCCTCCGTTCTCGCCGATTAGTATGAATTTTTTTCGTGTAGTTACTATTTTCAATCTGAGGGAGTGTTTTGTTTTCCCAGTTCCCAACTGTTTTTTTCACCTGTTTCCCTGTGGAGAAAATGCTTGTTCTTGGTCCACCTTGGGTGATGCTAATCCCCCCGCTCAGAAACCCACACCCCGCTCTCTTTTGTAGGGGGGTGGGTAGAGGAGTTTCCTGATGCGCTGCAATTGGAGGTGACAGGTATCTATTTCACTTTTTCTTCCACTTCCTTTTTTTAATTTTTTTTCCGTATTTTGGCGCATGAAAGAATTCTATAAAATGTCTCGGAATCCTAGATTATTACGATGCAGAGCGTCCACAAAACCGCGGTTTACGTATATACCGTATATATATATATATATATTTTGTATGGCTGTCCAACTGCGGCTCTTTATATTACTGACTCCTAAGATGCAAATATTAGATCAGTATGAACCCGTACTCCCAGTTGTAGTCAAACTGCAACTCTCATCACCCTCTGCCAACCACACAAATTAGCTGAGGAAAAGTCTAAACCGATCATGAGGGACTCCGTTGGACAGCCGCGGACCAGAACATCAATTACTTCTGTTTTATAATAATTTATAGATAGAAACCGAATCAGACACTTTTATAACGGTTCTGCGGTTTAGATTAATACACAGGAATACGTGTGGATTTTTAAATCGGAGAAAACAAAATATTTTCAGATTCAATCTTTTTTTCCGCCCGTTAGAAATGAATTTTGATTGTGAAACGGAGCTGAATCACCGAATTTAAGTAAATTAATTATTATAGTGAAATTGCCCGATAACGACATTTAAACCGCCGATTCTGCATTAAGTATGCAGAAAAATTAAATAAAAAATAAGTTGTAATTGAAAAGCTATTAATTCTGGTTTATTTACCATTTTTTGGAAGAAACGTAGAACTCCCTTTGCGATATCGGTAAGATCAGGTAGGGGAATCTCGCCCCCGGGGGTTTGGAGATTTTGCTCCTGCGCGGCTACATGAAAAACTGGAAAATCTGAGTCTTCACTTCCGGATAAATGAATAAAAATGAGATAATTGCGCAATATTCTGTTGGAACGGAGGATCTGAGCTGTCCTGGTTGCATCAGCCAAACCAAATGAATCCCAAAAACCGGCTTTTGCCTGTAAGGCGAGGACGGCCGGATTCCTGCACTCAGCAAAAAACGGTCGAATCGTCATTCTGCTGGTTTGACGCGTCTTCCAAACCCAAACATTGGCAATAAGGTTTGCCAAATACACCCAACACCCCCCTTTCACCTCCGCCAGGGGTGCGATGCTGGCGTTTAACGCTCATGGCCGGCTGGGGGTAGGAGCGTTCGCCCGCGGCGTTTGGCACCGAGCTGCTGATGTGGAAACCTGCCGTTGCTCTTTAATTGCACGTTGCGCGATTAATTACCGAGTGCCGCATTTTATAGGCAGTAGTTTTGGGAGGAATAGCCTCGTAGCTGGAACATTTTCGGCCCCCAGCTGTGTTTGCTACTGGAAACAAAATTGGGGTGACCTCCAGACGAAGCGGCCGCGGGTTCACGTCTCCTCGGCAGGGATTCCCGGCCGGCCGGCTGAGCGTGTTGAGTATTCCTTGGATGGCGTGCGTTGAGAATGATTGATATTCTGGATCTCTTCCCATTATTCCCGTTCGCAGAGGCTTGTGGTTTGGATGGTTTCACCGCTTGTTTCTTTGCCAAATTTTTGCTTTGATAAAGAGCTTTAATTGCCCGTAATTACCCCAGAGAGGTTTAATCCGGTCTTTTCTGAGTAATACAAATTCTCACCGTCAATCACCCCAAACACAGCCGCCCCCCCAAAAACTCCTCCAACGTAAAACTCTCCCCAATAAAAACCAAAGTTGTATTTTTATTTATTATTTATATATTTTTTTGAAACCTGGAAGTTCATTTGTTTTTATATTTCAGAAAATCTCCCACTTCTATTAAATTATTATTATTATTATTGTTTGGTTTTTGTAAACCGAAACAATTAATTAAAAGCCTTCCTTTGGATTCGCACGGCGATTTTGGTTCTTTTGAGCCGTTCTGGGCCAACAACTCCCATCACTATGGAGCCCTCCTCGCCCCCCGGCTGCTCCCAAATATGACGCCGCAGCAGAATTGGGGGGGGGGGGGCTTGTAGCTATAGTGGGCGCTTGGGCTGTAGCCGTATCTCACTGCAGAAAAATGTATCGACCTATTATAAAGATTAAAATTCTGCTGCAGTCCGGCATCTCGGGGGCCCCTAGGTGTAAATACACTACCCCCTCCCCAAAAGCGCTCCTCTTACATAACTTTGGGTGGGCACTGGGAGGGGATAGACCACCTGCACCCCAGGACTTTATGAGGTGCTTGCTTAGCCGCTCTGCCCCAACTTCACTCCGCGTTCCCGTCGGGCCGAGATCTTTTCATTCTTCCCTCGGCAGATCGGTAACCGGAATCCACGTCATTCTCTGAACCCCATTGTGTGGCTCGTTTTGTTTCAGGACAATCTTACGAAATCCGCCTCCTTGACAACAGAAAGTTGGGAGAGTTTCAAGAGCTCAATACGAAATATGTGAAGGTATTTGAGCGCGGCAGAGCGGTGCGAACGCGGTGGGGGGGTGTTTTGTGTGTGCGTGCGCATGATGATGATAACACGGCCAGCGCAATATACGTCGCGTTGCTTTGTAGATACTTGAAGAATTTTCCCCTTTAACGTCTCTGGCTCGCGGCTCGTATCTTCGGGGGGGGGGGGGCGACGACACCCGTAATGATACATTGTATTTACCCACCTATCATGCTTTTGGGCTGATAATGTAATATAAAGGGGTGATCCAGAGCAAGGGTAAGATTTTCTATTAGATGCAGTTTTCCTATTCCTTTTTCTTAATGTTCATTTCCCGTCTTGATTCAGAGCATAATCCGTGTCGTTTTCCATGACCGGCGCCTGCAGTACACGGAACATCAGCAGCTGGAAGGCTGGCGCTGGAGCCGACCCGGCGACCGCATCCTTGATCTCGGTCAGTCAAACACACAACGTGAAACTAGTATCGCACGCTAGTGTTTAGGACCTCTGGCTGAGGATTGTGAGAGTTATGAATCTCTGCTTACTGAACATACGTGTTATATGTGTTCTTCTCCGCTTCCCACTCGGCTCTCCGATTCCTCCTGTTTTGACGATGGGCTAAATCCAACTCAGGGTTACATCCGGCTTGGGCATGTAACGGCATCTGGGGGGCGTCATGTGACATCATAGGCTCACTCCGGGGGGGCGCTGCTAGCATTTTCTCTCTTTATTGTACTTCTTTTAACACTTTAGGGGTTTTCGCCCTACAGATATCCCGCTGTCCGTTGGCATATTGGATCACAAATCCAGCCCCACTCAGCTGAACACGGTGGAATTCCTGTGGGACCCGCTGAAGCGAACGTCGGCCTTTATCCAGGTACCAGCAGCACTTTAACTCCTTTACATAAATCTTTCTGCCGACCTGATACGGTATATCGTTAAGGTGATGTGTCGGTGATACCGGGGGTAGCCAAACCCTTCTGAAGGTTCTATGTGTCTGACGGAGCTAAACGGTGTCCCTTAAATCGGGGAGTTCGTGGAGCTCACGGACTGGGGTTTGATATTTCTGGTCCACGAGGTCTCCGGGAACCGGCCCAGTCAGGATTCCATAACCGTTTCTTTTCTTACCAAGTATTCTCCGGAGCTTCTCGGATGGCTGCGTCTCGTGTCTGTTGGATCCTCCGCATTATTTGTGTATTTAGTGCTGGGTTTGTGGATGTTGTAGCCCTGCGGGGTGCGTAACGCTGTGTATATCTTACAAGGTTCATTGCATCAGCACCGAGTTCACTCCCAGAAAACATGGAGGTGAGAAGGGAGTCCCCTTCCGGGTTCAGATCGACACCTTCAAGCAGAACGAAAGTGGAGAGTACACGGAACATCTTCACTCCGCCAGCTGCCAGATCAAAGTATTTAAGGTACATCTAGAGCCGTTCTGGTCTCTCCTGTCCATCCTCTAGAACTGTGTTAGCGGCCCGGTTGATACATATGTTGGCGGCCAACTCTTTTTCGAGGAGGCCGTTGCCCCGTGGGAAGCGCCTGTCTCATGGCTGCTTTTTGCCCCAGTGATGGGCAGAATCGTTCTGATCGGGCAGCCGTTGACTGCATTTTTTTATTAATTTGCTCTCAGCCCAAGGGAGCCGACAGAAAACAGAAGACGGACCGAGAGAAGATGGAGAAGAGAACTGCCCTGGAAAAGGAGAAATACCAGCCGTCGTACGACACCACCATCCTGACCGAGGTGAGATCGGAAGCCGTTGCGGCGAGCGAGAGCCGGGTCGATCGGTTTGCGTTACGGGATGGCTGTATAAGTTGTTAACATGCAGTGCCGTCCGGGGGGGCCGGTCTGTTTCAGCCTGTGTCTTTCATGTAATTACCCAGAACTCCTCTGTCTTTGCCCCGATGATCAGAATCCCCTTTCTGCTTCTTTTTGTGCAGTGCTCTCCTTGGCCAGACTTGCCGTATCCACCGAATAACTCCTCGAGTTACAGCGGCTCCCCAACCAGTTTCAGCATCATAGATGGGTATGTTTTGGTGCCACCGGGCAAAATGCCCGACCCCGGGGGTGAACCTGCCCACAAAACTGTTAATTCTTTGGTGTCCTGAAACCTTCCAACATTCAAAAAAAATCAAAACTTTTTATCACTTTCTAAGAATTTGACAAACCGTCTAGTCGCCCGTCTCTCCCGCTGTAACGACGCAAACCTTAATCAGTCGTTGGTCTCGTCTTAGATTCAGGAGCCGTATGTCTATCCCATGCATGTTTAATACCCTCACTGTATTACCCTCTACCACTTCTGCTGGGAGGCTGTTCCATTTATAATGGAGTCCTTCTAAATGAGATGAGGCAGGGAATCCGTCATCCTTTTGTGTAGAACAAAAACTAAACTTTCTCCTGCAAAGTGATGTATTTTAAGCAAATATATCATCCAATGGAATTTTCTAATGCGACGCTTTGCCTTGCGGGTAATAGTTTGTCCGTAATTATGTCGCTAGTGATGTGCTCTGATTTAAAGCCCCGACGCACGGTTACAGACCTTTAATGATTTCTAATTACATCTCGGGTTAGCGTTTCTTGAACCGAACTGAACTGGGTCAGCATTTAAATTACAGGAGGGGGGGCAGATTGATTTAACCCCGTGTGCAGTCCAGCACTGCCTTCCAAGGACAGCTGCCTATTGTATACCCCAGGGATATACGTCCTGGTTCTGTGTAAACGTCTCAACGAGTGCTTTCATTTTTAAATAGTCCCTCTACCGGTTTTGGTTTTAGGAACTGTTCGCCGCCGCCGCTGCCGCCGGTGGAGCCCCCGCCTCCAAGGAATGATGTGAGTTTACAATTGCATGTCAAAGTGGCATGTGATCTATCTATATATATATATATTTACATTAAAAACACTGCTGATTTTTATTTATTTTCTTGGCGGGCCTTTGGTACCCGCAGTATGTCCAATTCCGCCCCCCTCTGCCTATAATCCCAGACTCCCTAATTAAACAAGGTTTCCTTTCTGGCCCCCGAGGGCTGGAGTTGGACAGCCGCGTGTAGACCCCAGTCTGTGTATACGTGAGCCGTAGATCTCTCCACGTCATCCCTTTAAATTGACTTGTTTTATGCGACATGCGGAGCAACCAGTTTTCGCACTGAGACCTTTTTCATCTCGTTTCGGAGGAATGTGAAGCCGGGGGGGGGGGGGGGGTTTGAGCCGAACAACTTTATTACAGAACTTAATGAAAACATCTGTCTTTTTATTTTTGTTTTGGTTTTTTTAAGACAAATTGATGAGCTTGTTTTAGGCTGTAAAATGCCCCTCCTGACAAGTTCTTCGCCTCTGGGGTAGAACATGCGCAGCCTGGGGGTATTAACACTTTTTTTTGTACTTTTGTGTTTTAAAACAGAAAGTTGCTGCTGGATTTCAGAATGAAGTTTGGAATCAAGATGATAAAAGAAAGGTGATTATTTGGGAAATTATCGATGTTTTGGCATTTAATTCAATTCTTTATAATACCTGCAAACTTTATAGTTTATTTTTTTTTGTTCAAAAAAGTAAAAAATCGCATTTAGTTTATATATGTATCTTTTTTTTATTTTATTATTTTTTTTAATCAACATTTTTTTCGTTGGTTTTATTTTTGCTCCCCCCCCCCCGCAGTATCTCGTTCCCTCGGCTTCTATCCTCGATGTCCAGCAGTGGCTGCAACGCAATCGCTTCCCGCAGTATTGCCGGCTCTTTTCAAGTTTCTCAGGTAAAACCTAAAAATCGCAATTTACGAGGCAGGTCGCTGCTCCTTAAATTACCCCCAATACCTTTTACCGGTTATTATCCATTTTTGTTTGTTGCCCCCCCAGTCAGTTTCAATAAAAAAGTAACTCTGGGTGCGCATGGAGCCCCTAATTCCATTGTGATGAGTGAAGCAGTTATTTAACCCTTGCTCTGCTTGTGGAGGTGCTGAGTACATTTACATGTCATTTATTGTTACAAACGGGCTGAGCATCCGGTCGATCTGCCCCCCGGGGTGACCTTTTCTGTTCCTGTTTTGCCCCCTCGGTGGGTAGATATTGAGACTGCTGTGTTTTTTGTAGGTGCTGATTTATTAAAGATGTCCAGAGAGGATTTTGTCCAGGTGTGCGGCCCCGCGGACGGCATCCGGCTCTTTAATGCAGTGAAGGGAAGGTCCGTATAGCCCGTTGTCTGGTGGTCCTTCGCTCGCGACGTTGCCCCCCCATCCGTTTCGTATACATTGTGCCGACCCCGATGGTTTTGTAAGCTCTGTGTTGATTTTGCCCCCGCAGGAACGTCAGACCCCGGCTCACCGTGTACGTGTGTCAGGAACCGGATCAGAACAGATCTCACCTCCAGCACAAACGGGACGTTGGCGATAACGCCATGTGCGGTAGGTGCTTTTGCCGCAGAGCCCCCTCCGAGCGCTCCGGCCGCGTGCCGTCTTCTGCCGGGAAGTGTCAGGCCGGTTCGTCTTAATGTTTCACCTGAGAGACTCTGCGCATGTCCTTTTTAGGATCCGTCTTTCCTGCCAAACAGGTTTTTGCTGAGTGGCGTTCGCTGGGGGTACGGAGCGGAGAGCCGGCAGCTGTTCTGTTATCTGCTCTCTGTTGGGAGCTGAAAGCGTTTTCAGTGCTGGCCCTTCCTGTACCGTTCGGTGGCTAGTAGAAAGAACCTTCGGCACGCTTCCTTATATGCCCTGCAACTCCCATCATGCTCAACCAATAATAGCAGGAAGAGCAACATAAAGTGCCCTGTGCGCTTATAATATTACACTGATGCGGTACAAGTGCCAGCGCCCTCCTTACCCTCCATGAACGCACGCAGCACATTTACAAGATAATGGCTAAAATTGGTCAATTTGGAAAGAAATATTTATTTTCTAATTTTTGACATTAAAATGATCTTAAGCATGAAGTATTTTATGCTGAAATATTAAATTCCCCCCGATGCGGAGGATTCTAAGCCCAGAACAGCGTGGCACAGTATGGGGGGATTTATGGGACCCCGCTTTCTGTTGCAGTTTATCACGCCATATATCTGGAGGAGCTGACGGCTCTGGAGCTGATGGAGAAGATCGCGAACCTGTACTCCATCTCGCCCCAGCAGATCAATCAGGTTTATAGACAAGGACCGACTGGGATCCACGTGGTGGTGAGCACTGAGGTGCGTACCGCCACCATTAACCCATTGTGTGAAGAGTTGTGTTTTGGAATATATTAATCCCCCATCGTTTCCATGTTTAGTGGAAAAGGGGTAAATTTGATTTGCTCTTAGAGGCTGTTTCTGCCACTCGACAGGAAGTGAAAGGTGCGGCAAGAAATGACTTCCCCCTGCGCGGTGTCTGCGGTGCATGCCAAGGAAATCCCTTTTTATTTTACCCCTTTGTAATAAAAGCCCAGGAATGAAAATGATTAACAGGGAAAGTAATTCCTAAACGCTCTGCATTTTTTCCTAATTAGAATTTTTCAGATAAATACCTCTTTACGGGATTCTTATGGCCGGACTCCATCTGGGATTTATTCCTTCACCTTGAGCCGTTACTGAAGGTCACCTGGGAGCTGCTTTAAAAGCCCAGTTAGCCATTAAAATGAGTTTCGTTCGCGGTTTGGAAGCCGTAACATAGTAACAACTTCGATGATTATTCCTGTTATTTATGCAGAATTCCGGCCTGAATTCTAAAAAAAAAATTACAAAACTGTCTATATTCTTCTCGGGAGGTTTTTTTGTTTTTTTTTGAGGGTGGGGTGGATTTACTAAAATCTGACGTTTTGGCAAATTGCAGCTTTATAAATGTACTTTTTATTTGTAATAATCGTTTGTCCGCTGAGCTCTTCTGTTCTCTTTTCAGATGGTTCAGAATTTTCAGGATGAATCCTGTTTTATAATAAACACTCTTAAAGGTAAATATCACCCCCCCTTTAATAATTTCAGTCATTTTATCTCTCGTTAGCCCGTTTTAATATTTTAATAAAATGGATTTATTTATTTATTTGTTTTTGCCCCTCAGTTCTTCAAAGTTAGAAATTAAATGAATTGAATGTAACTTTTTTCCCCTGTATGTTTTGCAGCTGAAGGTAATGGCGGATACCACATCATCTTAAAATGAAGACCCCCCCCCGGACTTTGTGCAGCGGCGGACCACCACCTGCCTCCCCGCGACTAAATTTAGTATTAAAGGGGCTGTGAACAAATTGTAAAAAACGTTTGAATATCGCAGTTCCTGCCGAGAATCGCGTTCCGTCTTCTGCTTATCCGAAGAGGGACGACGATGAGCCCCATTTTTTTTATTTTAACCCCTGCTGCTCTGTGTAAATACCCCATTTTTTGTGTATCTGCTTATTCCACTTGTTGCGTTTCGTAACTGATTGGAAACTGCATGAAATGATCACATCTTGAATAATTACACATTTTCTGCACTAAAATCAAAACGGCCCATTTTCGAGTAGATTTCTTTAGAATTTGTGTGTTTATATAGGCGATGCGCCCCGGTGTTGTTGGGATCGTTTCTGTTCCATTTAATGTACTATGGTTTCTCCCATGAATTTTATTTTTAGAGGTAGCTATGCAATGATCGGCCACCCAGCAGACTAGACTTTCTCCTATTGCCTTCTTTCAGGGAACCCAATAAGAATGTCAACATTTTGGCCGTGAATGAAAAAGTTACATTTTATTTTTGTGCCAATGCACTTCACTTAAGGTCCTTTCGATCTCTGTATGTTGATGTTTATTTTTAGGATGCGGAGGGCATTAGGAGGCAGATTTGGGGGCAGATATTCTGTGGAATATGCATGATATTGCTTAAGGTGGGGGCTTTGTGCTTTTTTTTTTTTTTTTTACCAAAGACATTTTTTTGGGGTAGAGAATGTCTCAAAAAGTTAAAATACGTTCCTTCAGTAACTGTGGCATAATCTGTACGCCCGCCACGGCCAAACTCCGCTGGTTCCAGTCTTTCCGGGGTTAACCATTGTACATCTCTGCGGAGTATGAAGGCGCTATACCAATAAATAATAAAACGTTTCCTGCTTTTTGGAAATGGGATCCGTTCTCCTTTCCCCAGCTGGGGATTCTGTTAAAGGGGCTCCCGCGCATAAATAAAAGCTATATATTAATGGATAGTTTTGGAAGCAGCGACATAGTGGTAACGAGCGGTAGTCCATTGTACAGCGCTACAGAATTTGATGGCGCTTTATAAAACAATAAATAATAATAGTCGCTGGTAAAAGCGTAAAACGTTCCAGCGACTCGCGTGCGTCTCGGTTTTCTCATTGCCTCCTAGCGCCTCTTGGCCCTTGAAGGGTTAAGCCGGGGTAGATTGAGCGGTTGGCACTGAAGCTGTTCTCAGGGCCGTCTGATTATAAATAATATATAATCCTCCACTTATTGTTGGTTATTTTTTTCCTATTTCTAAACTTTTTTCTCTCTTTTATTATTTGAAATAATAATCAGAAGGGATTAAGAATGAAAACATGCGCGGGACACGGGCCGGGAGCCATTCGCTGCCGGATAAGGTAGCTCGAGCTGCGGTTCCACTAAAGCCACTAATATCTTAACGAGCTTTCCGATGAATGCAGAAAACAATAAGGTATCCCGGTCTGTGACGCTTTACTCACAGTGGGATGTCTGCCCCCCCGCGTGAACAATGCGTGCCTTTCCCTGAGATCTGTCTGATCTAATAGTGACATCATAACAAGAATAAAAGGTTTAGGAGCCTTTTGGATATTTTTTTTTCTACATAAACATAAATGTTGTAAATTAAGGTTTGCTACGGGTTGTAGATCTTTAAGCCGACGCAGAATGTTGTCCCAGCCGAGGGATGTGACTGGGGGGTCTCCACATTAGAGATAGGGACGCAAATCTTTTATATTGTAGAGACAGATAAATATATATATAACGTGAGACTGCGATCCGTCACTTTATGAAACACGCGTGTAACGGTTTCCGTGCCTCACCCTGAGGTCAGTGCTTTTCTGCGGATTCGGGGAGATTATTTTAATTTCCGTTGCACTAGAAAAGGATGCCAGGATTTATTGAACGATCTGGAACGTTCCGCCGAGGTGCGGAGGCTTTTACACCCGGAAAATATATATAGAATAAACGCTTTAACTCTTTCGGTGCCATTCCCACTAAGGCTAAAGGGTTGATTGTCTTGGAAAGGATGATAGGAGTTGTACTCCGTGACTGTATGGATGCCAAGGGTTGCTTATCCTAGCCCCCACACGCTTGCCTCAGGGTCTGCCGGGTCGGCTGTTTAGAAACGGACCCCTGTGACTTGTACACGCAGCCAGCGGCACATGCTCCAGAGACAGGCGTGTAACGTGTACGAGTCATCGATCTCCTTTTTTTAATTGGCTGATCTGGGGGTCGTGCACTTGCCGTGGCGCACGCGTTCTGCTCGGTACCGCTCTATCCTCGGGCCGTGCCAGCTGGGTTTTGGGTTGCTTATTCATCTCACGAGACGCAGGCTGCGCCGTGATGTGAATCGTGCCTTTTTCCTGGAATGGATGTTCTTAGTATCGCTGCTCTTTTACTGTCTTATCGGTGATTGGTGTCGTTTGCTGAATACGCTGCGCTCAGCTGGTCTGAGAATTTATTCCTCCCCCACACTTCTTGCCTCTTCCACCCGTGCCTTTGGGAATCGAGGGAAAAAAAACTGCACCTTGGGTGGCAGCCGGCAGGGTTGTCCGGGGTATCTGGGTGCAATCAGATTGGGGGCTTTTTATTGATTGAATTTGTTTTTGTGCTTTAAATAAAACTCGCTTTTTCTGTGGACGATAATCACCTCTTTACCGTCTTTTCTAATTAAATTCATGTACTTTTTTTGTATTTTTTGTTTCTTTCGTTGAGTTTCGGGGTTCGCCGCCGGTCGTCTCGCTGCGGATTTCTTGCTGGGACGTTACAGCTCGTTGTTAGTCTTTCTGTGCAGAGATTTGGGGTGAATTTATGGTGAATGGAGAATCTCAATCGTTTAGTTATTACTGCCACTTTTTTCTTTCTTTTTTTTTTGTACATTTAATGGGAGGGAAAAACGCATATTTTGCACTGGCTGTTTTACTGATATACAGAAAAATACATTCTGGAACTGGAAGCTGTAATTAATGCGAATAAACATGTTTGTACAAAAACAGATTCTATTGTATTGTTTATTTCAACGCTCTGGAGTTTCATCTTTTTGTATCTGTCCTGAACTGAGCGCATGCGCCAATCGTCCCAGTTTTTTATCTGTGCAGTCCCTGTGTCCATCTCTCCTCCTCCCCTCTGATGCCCCTCTCTACCCCCCTGATGCCCCTCTCTCCTCCCCTGATGCCCCTCTCTCCTCCCCTGATGCCCCCTCTCTACCCCCCTGTTGCCCCTCTTTTCTAGGAGGTCAGAATGTTTGCTGGGTATGAGGGGATGGCAGGGTTCTACAGCCCTAAAAGCCCCGATAATGTGTATAGAAACAGCAGGAAACGGCTTTATAAATTTAACGGGGTAAATAAACCCCATTATTCTTCTAATAAATGCCCCTCCCAGTTACACGAATACCCAGCAATGGGGGACAAATTCACATAAACAGTCCAGATCCAGACTAGCAAATCTCTGTCCAAGGTCATTGTGAAGGTCAGTATTGACTAAGCTGCTAAATTGGTTGGAACCCAGAAGCCGACAATTACTACCAACATCCACTGAACCCGGCGCATGCCCACGGACTGCCCCCACTACCAGCCAATCGCCCCCCCCCCCCGGGCCAGGTACCTCGGAGCCCACAATCCATGTCAGGATCCCATAAGAAGAGACCCTGCAATCTGTTTCGTTTCCAATCGTTCTGAATGTTTCTCGGAATCCTGCAGGTCGGATTTTGGTGAAAACGTTCCGAGGATTCCGGCTCCAGAAAAATCCTGACCGGGTAGAACTTGAACCCCACCCCCCACCCCCGCGCGGAGGGCAAATATAATTTTTCACAATGTTTTTCACCTTTTCTTAATGAAAACAAATGCGCTAAAATTCTTTATGAATTTACATTAAACGGCCCAGCAAGATTCCCAAAGATTCTTAAGATTCATTTTCCAAGAGAAAAGAGCAAAATGGAGAAAAATGACCTGACTTTCCTGCGCATGATGCAGGACTGAACCTTGAACCTGCCGGCATATCGGCCCCCGGCGGCCCCCGTCTCATCGCCCGTTTCTCTTGCTGTAAAGTTGCCGTATGTCTATCCCATGCATGTTTAATCCCCTCACTGTATTACCCTCTACCACTTCTGCTGGGAGGCTGTTCCACTTATCTACCCCTTGATGCACAGAATACATGTCTTGAAGCAGAGAGGTGATGTGTAATTAATTGGTCACTTAGAGTCCTAATCATTTCTAATAATAACGATGATCAGCGTGACAAGAGAACAAGTCAGAACATTTAATTATCCAGGTCCAGGTACAGGGTGTTCTCGTGGAGATTTCACTAATAGATCTCTCCATCAGCCTCCGAATCCGCCCTCTAAAGACCTGAAGGAAATATATAATTATCCCGGAGCGCGGCCGTCAGTCATGTTCCTCTTGGATGTCTTCCGAATTAAATTTGGGGAGCTCCTCCGTCAGGAATAGGGAAGGCAGATCCTCCGAGCGTGACCCCCCCCCCCCCCCCCGCCGTCTGTCACATTGAAACGTCAGAACGAGAGGGTCCGAGACTGTTATGGAAAGTAGGGAAGTTTCCCTTTACTGAGAGGGTGGTAGATAAGTGGAACAGCCTCCCAGTAGAAGCGGTAGAGGCTGATACAGTGAGGGGATTTATACGTGCATGGGATATTATTATTATTTGTATTATTTATTATTATTATTATTATTATTATTGTTTATAAGCCGGTAGCTAATTTTGTTGCTTATTTTGATCTGTAAACATTTGGGGTTTATTATAAAATGCAGCGTTTGGGGCAGCGAGGGGTTTAAATAAACGGCATTAATCGTTTTCCTCGGCTGTGAGGCGGAGACTGAGGAGATTTTGCTGACAGATATCTGCATTTTCTCTCTTTTTGTGCTGGAAATATGTTTTTCTTTCAACACCCCCCCCCCCCCCCCCCCAGGCTTCTTAATGAAGACGTATCACAGAGAATCCGAGGCGTGCCGCGTGACAGCGTGTGATGGCGATACATACCTCTTCTCCACTACATGCCTCAGATTCACGGAACCCGCCAGCAGATCGGCCCCCGGCGGCCCCCGTCTAGTCGCCCGTGTCACTTCTAGTTTTGTCTGACCCTATGAATGATAGAAGCTCTGAGGGAATTGTCGTCGCTATATAAATAAAATATAAATAAATAATTTCATTTGGTAATAAATCCCAGAGAGACTTGCAAGACAGTTCCACAAAAATTCAGGACAGTTGGCTGCTATGCAATATTTTCCGCCGGTTGCAGCACTGAGCCCATGTCTGTATAAAGCCGCGCACGCTGAAGGATGGAGAAGAAAAGGCTATATGAACCATACGCTGGTTTTTATACGGGTTTAAAGAGCATCCCCCAATGGAAGTGTGACCCCCCCTGGGCGGCGGATCCGGTATTTTTACAAACTAAAGATGTGAAGCAGATAACGTGAGATTCTAATCCTGATGGGACTTCTGATGAGTTCTTCCCGAGAGGAATCCCGAGGGGTCTCCTTCTGTCTCTTTGCTAAACACGCGGGGGCCGGCAGGCCGGGTTCCTGTTCTGGAAGATCTAGAGATTCCCAGCAGGTTCCTGGATCCCGAAAACCTGGAAAAACTGGAAGGAGGAGCGCTTCAGGCCGAGGGGGGGTTTCTTCCGTAACGGACAGGATTTAAGGTTCCGATAAGAACCCAAAACAAAGCGTTATTAACCCCCAAAGTAAAGATACCGTCAGGGTGGATACTTTTTCAGTAGAGAGACATTTATTTTTTGTTCCGCTGAATACTTTGTTTCCTTTTGGCTTTTTTTACCCGGAACTTCTTGGGATCAGATAAAAAAAACCATAAAAAATTTCCCCGAATTTCACTTTACTCCTAAAAAAAAAAAGAGCTTCTGGGAAGATTGAACTCGAGCTCCTACTCCAGATCTTTGAAATAAACGTCATCTGTCGCTCGTCATTGTACAGCGCTACGGAATATGATGGCGCTATATAAAACAATAATAAAAATAAACATTAACCTAAAATATACATAAAGAAACAATATTAGCCCAACCTAAGGGAGCAATTTAATTGGTAGTCATGGCAACTTAACAACAAATACAGCGAGCTTTGCAAATGACGCCTTGCAAAATATGTCATTTTATTCCGAGCTCGACTGCATCCGACTCCAACTCTCATCATCCTCTGGCTTGCTGTAGACAGCAGGAAAACTCCTGGAAAGGGATGTAACAAATAATGAAAAAATATACAAAATTCTAGTTTTTGGGTTTTTTTTACGAGCAAAATGTAGTGAAAATTCTTCAAAATGTCCAAAGTTGGGCTCCTAAGCTACAGGCACAGAATTCTCAATTTCTATATCGATAGTGATGTTTTTTTACCGACGTTGGTTATATTGATACATTTTCTGGCATTTAAACAATTTAGCAAATTCCCCCTGAGGGCTTTTTCTACACCCCGTAGCTTCCTGAGGTTCCTCTATCTTATTGTTATTATTATAAATATTATTATTTATATTATTATCATAAATATTATAAATAGTATGTATATAATTGTTATAAATATTATTATTGTTATTATTCATATTATTATTATAAATATTATTATTGTTATTATTCATATTATTTTTATAATTATTATTATTGTTATTTTTCATATTATTATTATAAATATTATTATTGTCATTATTCATGTTATTATTATAAATATTATTATTCATATTATTATCATAAATATTATAAATAGTATGTATATAATTGTTATAAATATTATTATTGTTATTATTCATATTATTGTTATAAATATTATTATTGTTATTTTTCATATTATTATTATAAATATTATTATTGTCATTATTCATGTTATTGTTATAAATATTATTTTTATAATTATTATTATTGTTATTTTTCATATTATTATTATAAATATTATTATTGTTATTATTCATATTATTTTTATAATTATTATTATTGTTATTTTTCATATTATTATTATAAATATTATTATTGTTAGTATTAATAGATCCCTCGCCTCCTCACAGATAAGCATTTTTAGATCACATTTAATGAAACAATTTTTCCTGTTAATATTTCCTGAGTCACTAGAATCGTTTATTATCATCTGTCAATCAAATTCATGACCCTGATAAAGGCTCAGAGTCGGGTCGTCGGGGGGGGGGGTCCTTTTTTGGTTATAATCCTTGGTTATGAATACGATAGAATATGATGCGCGATAATATTACGTATAATAACTTTTTATTTTTTGGGTCCCTGGTTTGCTCGGGGGGCACGCAGGGCTCGGTTGATGATGTTTGTGTACACGTGCGTGCCGGGGTGTGTGTGTGTATATATATATATATGAATGTATATGTATGTATATATGTATATAGTCCTCTCGGCTACGCGTGATGGGTGTCCCCGTCTCACCCTCGTCTCGCAGATACTCTGTATTTCTGTAAATGTAACGCCGAGCTTTCATTCCAAACCAGTTTCTGGTGGCTGATTCCAGCCGCTTCACTCATTTCAGGAATCCGAGGCAGTTTAAACAGAAGCCGGTTATTTCTGGTTCCCGGCGATCGCCACGTCTGTCGCACGCGGCTGCGCTCCGCTCATTCGCTGTTGCCCGTCATTGAAGTTAAAGGCGTCAGTAACTCCTTCAGCGCCGGAGAAGCCAAAGCTCTTAACTCAGAGCATCAGATCTCTGCAATACATAGAGGGGATTTAAACATGCATGGGATGGACATACGGCTCCTTAATATAGGGAGGGTGGTGGATAAGTGGAACAGCCTCCCAGCAGAGGTGGTAGAGGGTAATACAGTGCGGGGATTAAACATGCATGGGATAGACATACGGCTCCTGAATCTAAAACGACTGATTAAGGTTTGAGTCTCTCCAGCAGGAGAAACGGGCGACCAGACGGGGGGCCGCCGGGGGCCGATCTGCCGGCAGGTTCTATGTTTCTATAAATCTAAGATCACAAATAATAATAAGCACAGGATCTGGTGAGTGATCCCTCGCCCCGGAGTGCTCATACTTATCCGTATTTTTACACTCTTGTTGCAAACTGATGTATTTTATTTACATTTCTTGCAATTTGTAGAAAACAAAGAAAAAAAACACCCCCAAAATACCGTATTATACCAAAAAAAAGGGAACTCCAGGCAGCCAATAAACAATTAAAGCTGTAAATACAACTGGATTAAAGGGTCCGCAAACTGCATTTACATTAACCGGAAGATAAAGAGGAAGTCGGTGGTAATGAAGTCTGTCCCTCCATAGACTTTCATTAGTCAGAGAGTCCAGCTGGGTTATTAAGACTGAGCCATTCCATTGTTTCCCACAGGTAGTATGATAAGGAATCTGGGTATTTAGAAGATCAGATAACACAGCGAGAAATGGCTGAAAACATTATATTATGGGGCAAAAACTGCAACTGGGGTAAAAAAGTAAATAATCGGGTTATTTTTTTCGTTGGCTCCCAATAAACTAACTTTTTGTGGAACTTTATCCGAGGCTCCAATAAACTTATAAAGTTGTTGATCTCCTGCGGATCCAACAACCGGCAGATCAGTCCTTTTGATGGCCGATTTGGTGGAGTTTTATAGAGTTTTAACGTCAGAAACGTGCAAAAAACTCAACATCCCAACATTCTAAAAAGAGACCCATTCCTGCTGTTTCTATTCACATTATTGGGGCTTTTAGGGCCAAAAGTAATGTTTTATAAACAATAAATTGGGTAAAAATAAAGCACTTTAATATCAATGGGAGAGGATTTTGTGGAATTAGCTGCATTTTATTGCGAGGGCCGTGTCTGCCAGGAGACGCACGTGGCAACGCCGCCCTCAGCCTGGAACACGGAGTCCTGATCCCCGGGCCGCTCCCGGCAATTAACTCCACATGATAAAGGGAAAAGCCGCTAAATGGTGCGTCTCCTGCCAGCGGACGCTGAAACGAAGCGCCGAGCGGTCTGACAGCCGCAGCGTCCAACGACGGAATCCGGTATTTTCCTCTATTATCGGTGTCGTTTAAACAATGCGGGTTTTTGTTGGAGTTACTGGGAGTTCTTACTGGTGTTACTGGTTCACATCCCGAGTACCAGTGAGGAGCGTCTTATAGAGGACGCGGAAGGTCACAGAGATTACGCAAAATATGAGACCCCCATAAACTAAAAGAGACTCCAGTAAAGAATGATTAGAGTGATCTAATGATTTATCTATACATTATACAGGGGCCGGTCACTGATTTAACTATACATTATACGGGGGGGCCGGTCACTGATATAACTATACATAATATAGGGGGCTGGCTCGCTGATTTATCTATACATTATATGGGGCCCTGGCTCAGCCCTTCCTCCCCAGAGTCGGCCCGACTCTCCTCATTCTCTGACATGTAATAAACCGCTTGTTATCTTATAATTTGGGTCAAATTAAAACCAAACTCATTCGCAGCGTTTAAAGTGCTAAAAAAGCCATAAAGTGAGTTCTGCTGGGACCTTGAAGCTGCTGATCACAATTTTATTGCTTTTGTCTGTCGGTGGCCTTGGGGGGGTTTGCTTTATTTTTATTTGCCCTGCAGGAGCCTCTGCGAAAAAGGTGATGGAAACCCAGAACCTGCCGGCAAATCGGCCCCCGGCGGCCCCCGTCTAGTCGCCCGTTTCTCCTGCTGTAAAGACTCAAACCTTAACCAGCCACCAGTCCCGTCTGATCCAGAAATGGTTAAAAATCTTAAACTTAATGCACTTTAAACATTTTTTACATTCCCCGAACCCCCAACTCCTGATCCTTATCTTTTTTTCCTTAAAATAACTAAACGGTCTCTTTAATGACAGCCACGTTTCACGTGACAAAAAAATCTTCTTTTATAGGAAATCACGATGAAGGTCGGGTGCGCTGTATTCACTATTTATGGGTTAAAACTTTTCACGACTGCAGCTTAAAGATTTACTGAAGTCTTAAAAGTTTTGTAGCAACTTTCTGTCCCAGACGAAAAGATTCATAAACGGTTTCGGGGTTTCTGGTTTGTCTGTGGGGGGGGGGGGGTACATTTGGGGAGCCTCGGGGAAGCAGCGTGCACGTTACCGGCTCTTCTCACCGGCAGAGAACGATGTGGTCGCCGACCGCCGCTCACGGCTACTGTAGCAAGCGACGAGATTTCCACCAACATCAATAAAATGGATCTCAACTTTATTTGAAATCCTCTTTTTCCCTAAAAAGATACATTGTGCTAAAATAATAATGATATTGATACATATACACTGTTGTCATGGCAACCACGGATGATCCATTGATCATTAGTGAACCAAATGCAGATAAAGTTATCCAGCGTCCCGTAGCTGCGCCAGATTGCGGCGCCGCTGGTTAAATAGTAACTTTCTTATAAATTCTCTGCTTATTTAGAAGTATTTTTAGAAAAGCTACTTTGTAACACTTTATAGCGAGTCGTAAAGCTCAGATTTTTCGATTTATTTTCTGATTTTGCTTGCGTTACAGAACAACGAACCACAGCTTCTTTTTTTTTTCTTTTAATGGCCTTTATTTATGGAAAAGCTCTCAGGTGTTTTATTTGCCCCGCGAGGTTTATTTGAATTTCTTCAAGGTGCGCGTAAGATTTTTAAAGCTTTGTCAGTTGAGTTCAAAGTAATAAAATCAATCTGGTTTTGGATTTGTTGGGGACGAGGTTGGGCTCCATCGCGTGAACTTTGCCTCACCAGCCGCTTCTCCCAAAACTCGTTCCGCAACTTTCTCTTTTCTTTGTTTTTTTGCAAACAGATCTCTTCATTTAGAACGTAGAAGAGTAGAATTTGGTGGCGGGTCCGTTCCCTGTCACCCGCCCGACCCCGCGCAGGTATGAGCTCACCTTGGCTTAGGCTTAGGGTATAAAGCGGATCGGTCACCTTTTCCCCAAATCCTAAATATTACAAATCTATACATCACATAAACCTAGATGATGGCCGTTATGTCATTTCTCGCCGATGATCTCAGCTAATAAAGTCTGGAAAATAATTAAATATATATATATATGAATGTTGTAATTAATGAAATATTCAGATCTGTTTGTATTGGATGTAAAAATGTGTTCGCCGGGTCAATGAAAACATAGAGACTGCATTCACATCCCGGGAATCCGTATTACTGGGTGACTTTATTATTATTATCTTTTATTTATTATTATTATTATTATCTTTATTATTATTATTATTATCTTTTATTTATTATTATTATCTTTATTATTATTATCTTTTATTTATTTTGCGTATTTTAATACAATCCATATATTCAAGGGGTCCGACAAGACGAGAATTGACAGACTGAGACAAACCGATACGTTAGGTGGAAAGACTCGGCTTGCAAGCTTACAATCTAGAGGGAATGGGGTGACAAACATAAGGCACAGAGACAGGGTGAGAGGTAGTGGGGGGGTATCAGTGATGGGTGAGAGGTAGTGTGGGGGTATCAGTGACGGGTGAGAGGTAGTGTGGGGGGTATCAGTGATGGGTGAGAGGTAGTGTGGGGGGTATCAGTGATGGGTGAGAGGTAGTGGGGGGGTATCAGTGACGGGTGAGAGGTAGTGTGGGGGGTATCAGTGACGGGTGAGAGGTAGTGTGGGGGGTATCAGTGATGGGTGAGAGGTAGTGTGGGGGGTATCAGTGATGGGTGAGAGGTAGTGGGGGGTATCAGTGATGGGTGAGAGGTAGTGCGGGGGGGGTATCAGTGATGGGTGAGAGGTAGTGTGGGGGGGTATCAGTGATGGGTGAGAGGTAGTGTGGGGGGTATCAGTGATGGGTGAGAGGTAGTGTGGGGGGTATCAGTGATGGGTGAGAGGTAGCGTGGGGGTATCAGTGATGGGTGAGAGGTAGTGTGGGGGGTATCAGTGATGGGGTGAGAGGTAGTGTGGGGGGGTATCAGTGACGGGTGAGAGGTAGCGTGGGGGATATCAGTGACGGGTGAGAGGTAGTGTGGAGGGTATCAGTGATGGGTGAGAGGTAGTGTGGGGGGTATCAGTGATGGGTGAGAGGTAGTGTGGGGGTATCAGTGATAGTTGAGAGGTAGTGTGGGGGGGGTATCAGTGATGGGTGAGAGGTAGTGTGGGGGGGTATCAGTGATGGGTGAGAGGTAGTGTGGGGGGTATCAGTGATGGGTGAGAGGTAGTGTGGGGGGTATCAGTGACGGGTGAGAGGTAGCGTGGGGGTATCAGTGATGGGTGAGAGGTAGCGTGGGGGGTATCAGTGATGGGTGAGAGGTAGTGGGGGGGTATCAGTGACGGGTGAGAGGTAGTGTGGGGGGTATCAGTGACGGGTGAGAGGTAGTGTGGGGGGTATCAGTGATGGGTGAGAGGTAGTGTGGGGGGTATCAGTGATGGGTGAGAGGTAGTGCGGGGGGGTATCAGTGATGGGTGAGAGGTAGTGGGGGGTATCAGTGATGGGTGAGAGGTAGTGCGGGGGGGGTATCAGTGATGGGTGAGAGGTAGTGTGGGGGGGTATCAGTGATGGGTGAGAGGTAGTGTGGGGGGTATCAGTGATGGGTGAGAGGTAGTGTGGGGGGTATCAGTGATGGGTGAGAGGTAGCGTGGGGGTATCAGTGATGGGTGAGAGGTAGTGTGGGGGGTATCAGTGATGGGGTGAGAGGTAGTGTGGGGATATCAGTGACGGGTGAGAGGTAGTGTGGGGGTATCAGAGATGGGGTGAGAGGTAGTGTGGAGGGTATCAGTGATGGGTGAGAGGTAGTGTGGGGGTATCAGTGACGGGTGAGAGGTAGTGTGGGGGTATCAGTGACGGGTGAGAGGTAGTGTGGGGGGTATCAGTGACGGGTGAGAGGTAGTGTGGGGGGGTATCAGTGACGGGTGAGAGGTAGTGTGGGGGGGTATCAGTGACGGGTGAGAGGTAGTGTGGGGGGGTATCAGTGACGGGTGAGAGGTAGTGTGGGGGGGTATCAGTGACGGGTGAGAGGTAGTGTGGGGGGGTATCAGTGACGGGTGAGAGGTAGTGTGGGGGGTATCAGTGATGGGTGAGAGGTAGTGTGGGGGTACCAGTGACGGGTGAGAGGTAGCGTGGGGGGTATCAGTGACGGGTGAGAGGTAGTGTGGGGGTATCAGTGACGTGTGGGGGGTATCAGTGATGGGTGAGAGGTAGTGTGGGGGTATCAGAGATGGGGTGAGAGGTAGTGTGGGGGGTATCAGTGATGGGTGAGAGGTAGTGTGGGGGGTATCAGTGATGGGTGAGAGGTAGTGTGGGGGTATCAGAGATGGGGTGAGAGGTAGTGTGGGGGGTATCAGTGATGGGTGAGAGGTAGTGTGGGGGGGGTATCAGTGACGGGTGAGAGGTAGTGTGGGGGTATCAGTGATAGTTGAGAGGTAGTGCGGGGGGGGTATCAGTGATGGGTGAGAGGTAGTGTGGGGGGGTATCAGTGACGGGTGAGAGGTAGTGTGGGGGGTATCAGTGACGGGTGAGAGGTAGTGTGGGGGGTATCAGTGACGGGTGAGAGGTAGTGTGGGGGGTATCAGTGACGGGTGAGAGGTAGTGTGGGGGGTATCAGTGATGGGTGAGAGGTAGTGTGGGGGGTATCAGTGACGGGTGAGAGGTAGTGTGGGGGTATCAGTGACGGGTGAGAGGTAGTGTGGGGGGTATCAGTGACGGGTGAGAGGTAGTGTGGGGGGTATCTCTGAAGAAGTGAGTTTTCAGAGGTTTCTTGAATGTTCTAAATTATTTTTTTCCCATTCCTCGCCGTTTGGTGCCGTTTAGCGCACGCGCCGAGAACCAGGAAAGCAGCCTAAAATAGTGAGTTTTTGCCCTTTCAGCATGAAACGTCGATTCCCACAACTAGAATTAACCAGATAAGTAAAGTTTTATCTGAAATTAGGTTGCTTTGGGCAGAATGACACCGAGATGAGCCGAGTCTTGACAGATATCATTGTCTCTTTATTTACCAGTGACACGCGTGATATTAACATGTCAAAGGGTTCTGCTACAGGTAATCATTAACCGCCGATCAGTGATTATTCGAAGGCTTCTTCAACTTATCTGATTCGCATGACAATGTGTGCATTAATATCAATATTTAACTTCAATATATGAAGGGTGCGCATGAGCGGCGCGTCTGTCAGGAAGCTACGGCGCGGAGTTACCTGCTCGGGCATAAAAAAATGGATCAAAGCGCAGAGAAAAATGCCATTAAAAAAAATGACATGAAATTCAACAGAGATAAATCCGAGGTTATGCAGTTAGCGGTCTCAGATTTATTTATTATGATTTGTTTGTTTTAAAATTGGCGACAAATATTATCTAGAAACGTCCTTAACGGCGATGAGAAATAACTCTCCGCTTGCGCTGCGAAGGACCGAGCAGGGGTTCCCAGAGCATCCTTGAGGCTTTTGGGAGGAAGGTTTCGGGGGTCTTGGTGCGACGCTTGATGCTGGACGCTAATAAATGAATTTAAAGGACCCCCGAGCGGGACGGTCGCAGCCGGTACTGATTTACCGGCTCTGTACTGTAGGAGGCTAACATGAGACAGCAAAACGGAAAGAATTTGGAGCGGCTCCAGCTGCGAACGTCTCAGAAATACCAAACGTGTCGTTTCCCTGAGTCAGGAGGTTCCAGGCTTTGATTTAAATTGCAGAATCGCTTCGGATTACTCAGCAGAGATCCACCAGCTGGGAGACAGATCCTCCGCCTGCGGGGGGCGCAACACCCCAGGGGGCTGTATTAGCATTTACCACTTCTGCTGGGAGGCTGTTCCACCAAACACTTTCTCACTAAAGTAAAACTTCCTTACACCACATTTGAACTTTCTAGACCATGGCCACCTATCCCGGGATTTATCCTTCTTTGACCCTGTTAGGAGCAGAGTGCGATCGTGGACCTTGTGAATGAAAGTAGACTCTTCCAAAGAGGCACCAGAGGCAGGAAACAGTTAAACTTGATCTCCGTCCCAGTTCTATGACGTAGCAGTGACTGCGGGTATGATGTCATACGTCAGACCCTTCAGCTTCTGATAGACTGGGGATCCTCTGCCTCTACTTGCAGGACCCTGGGGCAGGACTGATGAGTATGCTTCAGTGTGGCAGTTATGGGGTTAATGGATCCCTGATACATTTAACTCTCACGATCTTTTACTTCACAGGACAGGATCCGGACAGAGCGTCCGTCCGCGTTCCTCCTCATTCCTGCTGAATTCTCTTAAATAAAAGCAGCAGGGTTTCATTTATTCCGCATGTCGGGGGCGAGGAGGCTGCCAACAAGCTGACGGGGGGGCCGCAGAAATCCCCGGAATACACAGGGATTAAAGAACATTCCAGAGAACCCATTACAGGAACGGCACAGGAGACATCGGTGACATCAGCTGTACAGCCAATCGAGCCTTCAAACCTACCTGCCCCAAGATACAAATATTAACCATTTAATATCCTATCGCACAGATCCTATCTCACCGACTCACTAATGGCTCAAATAACGGTCGTTCCGAAACCGTGACTTGTCAGGAGGTGAAGATATTCTGAATGGAGTCACCTGTGTTCAAGCAGGGATTCCAGCTTTGATATAGCAGGGAGAAAAGCACCAATCGGGATGCTCGGATATCATTAAAGCAGAGGAGAATATGAAGGAGTCAACTCCGGACTGGGTGACCCTGAGACTGGGGTAATAACCCTGAAAAACTGCCCAGAACCTTGAGATTGGGGTGAAAACCCTGAGACTCTGACAACGCCCGGTATGATAACAAGCGATGGTGGCGGATTTAGAGAGGCCGCGAGACAGCGTTTAGTTTGCTGACTTTATGCGGATAGACAGGGAAGGGTAAGAGCGAATGCGAGACGTTTTACAGTCGGGGATCGTCGGGTATTTTAGTTAAAAAGGTGGCCCGAAAACCATATCGGGGGGGGGGGGGGGGAACGTGGAGAGAGGTGAGAATGTAACAAAAACCAGACGTTCAACAAGTTTGAAAGCCAAGGGCGAGAGCGGTTAAGGGGTAACTGCGAGAATGCGGGAGGGGTTTGGTGCGAGAGCGGCGTGCTTGGAAAAGGAGGGGAGAAGGAACGCGGCTCACGTGGGCAGCTGCAGCCGGGTGGGCATGAAGAGTGACGATCGGGGGGGTGTTTGAGACAGAATGAGCATTAATGGAGTAGAGGGCAAAATATGATGGAGGTTCCAGAGCAAAGAGAGAGGTCGGGGCAGGTGACCTCCAGCCTGATGAGGACTTTCAGGCAGCAAAGCAGGGTCCCAACCGGCCCCCCGCAGTACAGTGGCCCCTTTTCATACAGAGGGTCCTCCCAGCCTAGTAGAACCTGCTGATTGCCGGGGAGAAATACAATGTATTCAGAAAACACTCAAAGAGCAAATACATCCGACCCCCCGCTTATAACACAGAAAAAAAGCCAAAACCCCAGTAATTGCGAAAAACAGTCTACCCATCAACGGTCACTGGAATGGAGCCGCCGTGACTCAATACCCAGGGAGAGACTATTGAGGCACCGGTGAAACGCGGGGGTTCAGGGAGGGGGTTTGGGGTCATTGGGGGTAGATAGGAAGAATATAAAGAAATTGAGTAGGCTGAGTTGTTACTCGAGTGCTGGAAACAATTGCGGTTGTTGGTCGACGTACAGCTTGTCATCCCGGAAGATGGGGTTAATTTGGGATATTCATAAAGTGGGATTTTGGAGAATTACACTTTCAGTGCGTTTTATCACTTCAGGTGTCCATGTTGGGGCCAGGGCATCGTCACCCACCTTGCCAGAAGAGCCACATTGTGGGTCAAAAGTGGGACAGCGGGGCAGCTATCCAGGACAGCAGGACAGTTCCTGCATATCAGGACTAGTCCATTAAAACCAGGACACTTGGGAGGTATGCATTATGACCCCAGGGTCTCCAGAGATGCCTCGCTTATGTTTTGTTGGCAAACGTGACGTTTTTTTTTCCGGGAGCAAAAAAATGAATCCCGTGGATGAGGGTATGAAGGGATCCTCTGCCAGGGGAAGGTTCCATGCAGTGTTTTATAGAGCATATTTTGACAGATAAATATATTTTTTTTCATGCAAAATGTAAATTAATTAACAAATTAAAAAAATCAATAAAAATGGATTCAATGAGAATAAGAGTAGGGGAGATGCTGCCACCTGGTGGTTATCGTTCATATTGCAGCATTATATGCGGATGGGGGGGCAGGGGGGTCTCTGCAGGTAACTCAGAAAGTAAGACCCCCCTTTCCTACTAAGTAAGTACCAATCTGACACTGCGCCCCCCCCCCGCGTACACTTCCCACCCGTCCCGAATATAGTGGCAAAGTCCCTGCTTTAGTTGGTCTGCATCTCGATACCCTGTAACACCCCCACACCCTGTAATACCCCATACCCTGTAATACCCCATACCCTCGAATACCCCATATCCTGTCTCGAATACCCCATATCCTGTAATACCCCATATCCTGTAATACCCGATACCCTCTAATACCCCATAATACCCCATTACCCTGTAATATCCCTAATCCTGTAATACCCCATACCCTGTAATACCCCATTACCCTGTAATACCCCATATCCTGCAATACCCGATATACCCTCTAATACCCCATATCCTGTAATACCTGATAACCTCTAATACCCCATATCCTGTAATACCTAATACCCTCTAATACCCCATACCCTGTAATGCCTGATACCCTGTAATACCCCATACCCTGTAATGCCTGATACCCTGTAATACCCCATATCCTGTAATGCCCGATACCCTGTAATACACATACAGCCCCGTGTCAGACAAGTCAGTCAAGAGCAGCTGATCACAGAGCATCCTCTTAAAAAAACGTGAAGCAGCCAGGCAAGAGCAGCCAATCACAGAGCAGCTGGAAAAGTGCAGTGGGAAGGAGCCAGGCTTCCCCAGCAGCTTCACACATGTGCTGTGTGTAGTGCATGTATGTGTTTGTAATGCATGCATGTGTTTGTAGTGCATGTATATGTGTAGTGTATGTATATTTGTACGCACACACACACTATTCTCAAACACACACAACACATTCAGCTACTCAGATACAAACACCACTGTCAGCCATGCATATTATGTTTCATTTTTTCATTGTAGTCCAATACAGTTATTTATAAGATAATATAATACAAATACAGGCATTTATATATAAACCGGATCTCAGATCTCGTCCATACCCTCCACAGCATCTGGAAAAAGCATATTATGGAGGCTGCTCCGGCTACATATAGTCCTCCATAGCGTTAATGGCCAGGCTGGGAATGTCAGTGATCAACATTCATATAAATATATTTTTGAAAATATGAATTTTAAAAACAGCCTTAAAATACAAATTTTCATTGCTGATTCACAGTAGAAAACTCTGGATGTGGAAAAGAAGCAGAGATACACGTTCTGCATGGACAGAACTCCCTGTGATATCATTCTGCTGCCCATGTAATAGGTTATAGTATGACATCATACATCTAGTGGGGGGTATTGTGTGACCTCACATGCCTTGCCCTTGAGGTGCTGAAACCTTGTAATAAATTTATAGCCACAATAATCCCAGAACTAAAAGGTTCATGCTAAACAAACCAAGAACTTATTTATTATAAGGAAAGTGGCTATTTCGGTGAAGGGCAGTGGTGATAAATAAATGCCGAGGACATTACGAATCAAAGCCACATTTCCTGAGCCGAAGAGGAAGACGGTTATTATTTCTGAGACAGCAGCCCTGGCCAGTTATTCCCTGAGTAGACAAATTAGCAGAGAGCGGTGGCCACTAATTACTGGACTGGCTGTGTAAATATTATCAGTAGCATTACATCAAGAGGCCACTAGATGGCAGCATCGACACAGGGGACTCCATTTACAAACCCATTCAATTTCTGTGAATTTCGGAGACTGATAGAAGTAAAATTCAGGGGATTTCAGGCAAAACCTGTAGCGTACGAGAACTATGCATTCTGTACATCTAAACTATATGCAGAAAAAGGGGTTTTTCTATCTTAATTGCCTTCCCTAGTATTATTATTATTGTTTTATATAGCGCCATCATATTCTGCAGTGTTGTACAATGAGGTTATGAGAATATTCTATAAATATACAGATGTAATTCAACAACATTCTATTTATTATATCTATACATATACATATATATTATTCCAATTGCCCCACAAATAAAAATGTGGCATTTATTTTTCTGCTTAGTAAGGGTTCTGAAAATATTTCTAGTAAAAAAATATTTTTATCTGGTGTGCCCTGCGACTATATACCCGGTCACCTTAATCCCAGGAGCAGCGGAGCTTCTAGATAAACATATAAAAAAAGTTAAATAAAACAAAAGTATTTAATATGATCAGATCATTAAATATTATCAATTACTAATTTTGAAAGCGCTACAGAATCTGCTGGCGCTCTGTAGATATAATGTCATTTTTTTTACGGCTGAGTTTAAATGAGATAAGATGATTTGATTAAAAGATATTTTATGAGGTTTATGTGTAAAGATCATTTTCTGGTGACAGTTGTGGAATCGATGGGTAAGGTTCCGTTGGTTGCTATGGTGACTGCACCAAGTTCTCAACTTAGCATCAGAGCTGCTTAATACATATAAACATCATGCCTTGCAATAACTCCTAGCTGTAAGGTGAGTGCTCGAGGGCTATGACATCATACGTCAGCCCCGCTCCAGTAGACAGGTGGTTTATTTATGTATTTTTTGGGGCAAGGAGGGGTGAGCCAGGAGTATCCCAAACTCACAAAGGCTTCATGGCTGTGAGGATTCTGTAAAAACAAACCTCTCGCCTGCTTTTAAAGCCTAATCAGACATTATTCTCAAAAACATGAAAGGGCAGCTTTTATTCCACGCGCAGGCCTTTTACCGCGGTGAGCTGAACGCGTGACGCGCATCATTTCTCTTGCTTTGAAGTTACCACCGGTCCCCTTCCAATGTCCCGTGAAGAAATTCCGCAATGGTTGGCTTCCTTGTCTTACGTTTTCTTACCATGTGATTAATGAGGCTTCACGCCAGCCCAAGTCTGCAGGATCCTCAGCCCCAGGCGCTTAACCTTACAAGAGGCGCGAGGTCTTACCTGTCGCCAAAAACAAACTTTACATTAATCAATAGAACCGGGAATCCCGGCCGGCTGCGTGAAACCGGAGTCCGACTCTGAAGTCACTGATACTTTGTTTCCAATTATTCCCCAAAACATCGAAGCCTTCATATGATGCAGATTAATGGCGCTCGGGTTCGAGGAATTTATGGCAATTTCACCCGAAATGTAATTACTTCTCTTGCTTCGTAACTTTCTACTGTTTGACATAATAATTCTCAACAAAGTTTATTCTTATTATGAACAAATGTGGCGGCGCAGGAGTCAGAAATGTCTTCATAACCGGGGCGGGTGCGGGAAGTTAAGGTGATAAATGTCACCGATAATTCCATTTAAAAGAAAAGAATAATAGTGATTAATACACAATAGTTTATATATTTCAGAACTGAAAAACTGGGCGCAAGACATTAAAACTGGATTTCATTCCCCCCCCCAACCGGGGTCATCGCGCAGGTATTACAGGGAGGGGCGCACGACTCCGGCCCTCGAGGGTCACAAACGGGCCACGTTTATTTGGATATCCGGGCGAGCGCACCGGCTTTGCAATTAAAAGTTTATTAAACTACTTTGTTTTTTCACTCCGGGAAACACAGAAGCCCCGGCCGCTCTTCAGCCCTCCATGACCGGAGCTTGAGTATTCGGGCGCTTTGCTGCCCTCGCTGTAAATGAGGTCGTGGCAGCAATATGGCAGCTCCCGCACCACAAAGAATAAGAATATTGTGTTAAATCTCCCGTCGCCCTGAGATATCTGTGATAATAGCGTTACGGAGCGACCTGCGCGGCTGGAAACAATCTCTAGCGCTAGAGGCTCATGCGCCGTCCGCTAAAACAACGCGGAGAGAACAGGAAGCAGCTTCCAACTTCCTGCTCGGGCTGACGAAGGGAAAGAAAAGGAAGTGGCTTCCAACTTCCTGTTTGGGCTGATGGGAGAGAACAGGAAGCGGCTTCCAACTTCCTGCTCGGGCTGACCAATGGGATTCCAATACAGTCTGCACTGCGGGATCATGGGAAACGGGGGGGGGGATTTGCATGAAATGTTGCGGCTGTGGTTTTGGAGGATGTCGGAGATCAGAAATCTGAAAAACATAAAAACAAGACATTAAATAAAAATAATAATAACAGACGTGGCAGCCGATCTTCTACAGGATTGAGTTTTATCTCAGATGTGACGGTTCCCCTTTAAGAACGGCACAAGCCGGCGTTCGCGGATCATTCTAGAACACTGGTGTAGACACCCGCGGACCCGACGGAGGTGATTCGGGGGGTTCCTGAGTGTCCCCCGGACCTCCCCATCCTGTAATATATTCCTGCCTTGTGTCCCATGCCGGGGCTTCCCTCGTGGGGTAAATATAGATGATAAAGAAGTCCGCAGCAGGATCCGGAGCCTCCTTTGAAGACATAAAGAGCGGGCGCCGAGCACCTTGAGCGACTGATTTCCATTTCAAAGAGCCGGCGTTCTTGTTTTATGAGATAATGAGACGAGCCGCCCGCTATCCGCCGTTTATAATCCATCTTTTATAAATCCGGCCGTCTCTGCCGCAGAATCCTCTTCTCTCAAATTGGACCGGATATTAACGATAAGAATGACCGACTAACCAGTCAGTAAAAGAACGGCCGGACACGCGTGGCGCGGGTCCCCAAACACGGAGAGGTCACGGACCGAGGAGCTGAGAAGAACCCCTGGGGGGGGGGGGGATGCTTTTTACCGAAATCTCCCCGTAGATCAAACCAGCAGATAATAATTCTGTGAGAATTTATGTCTCGGTAACGTGCAATTTTTCTTTATGGGATTAAAAGTAATTCTGGTGTTTGTTTATTTTCAATTATTTCCTGCCTGGAATTTATGGATCCGGATAAATTAGTCTTTCTGTCTTTTTCTTCATGTTTTTTTTTTTTTTGTACAGTTGTTGAAAAGTTTCGGGAAACAAAAATGACATCTTGTGATCCGCGGAGTTTAAGAGTTTCTTGCAAAGAATATAAACTAATAAAATGCATCGCGTGATAAGGAGATATTACAGGTGATACATTTCTGAATGTGTTTGTTATTCTTGATAAAATCAATAATAACCCAGCCAACGGTATCAGTTTTGGATTACTGGGTGATGAATCTTCCTGCTTTTGGGATGTGGAGAGACGCAGGAGGTCAGGATTCACGTGAATGAAAAACAAAAGGAAAGAAGAGAGGGGATGGGAGAGAAGGGAGGGGAGAGAAGAGAGAGAGAGACGGGGAGAGAAGAGAGAGGGGATGGGAGAGAAGAGAGAGAGAGAGAGAGGGGATGGGAGAGAAGAGAGAAGGGAGGGGAGAGAAGAGAGAGAGAGAGGATGGGAGAGAAGAAAGTGAGAGAAGGGATGGGAGAGAAGAGAGAGAGAGAGAGGATGGGAGAGAAGAGAGAGAGGGGATGGGAGAGAGAGATTTAACTATATAACCCCCTCTAGTTTGAGATTCTGGCCTCCTGTTACATTTTAAATGTTATTATGAGGTTTGGAGACAAATCAGTCTTTATACCCCAGAAAGCATGACAATGCTGCGCTGCGCTGAGCAGAGTGGAGATTTGGGGGTAGATTTTTGGGGTGAAACGAGAGGACTTTGGAACATTACACGCTAGATGCCACTAACTGGGAGCTATAGTAATAAAGCAGTTTCTGGCTCCGATATTCCGCTGAGTAACGATAAATCAGCTTTTCTGTTTAGTAAGAACCCCCCCCCCCCCCATTTCATTAAAAAGCGTAAAACCCCCTTCGCGTCGGTTCCCCGGCCCCCCAGCAGGCGGCGCTCCCTCTCCTGGCCGCATTCCCAGGCGCTGCCTCTGCTGAGGGAGGTCATTCATTCTCTGAGACATTAAAATAGCTTCCTGTTTATTTGCTTTTTCACATTTGAAAAAAAGTTACCATAAAAGCTATAATTTTGTGTCTTCATTTACCGGCTTTTTATACTTTACTTTGCTGAAAATACTGACGGCTTTCTGGCCACAACTACTGGTGTGAGTGTGTGTTATATATGTGTTATATATGTGTTATATATGTGTTATATATGTGTTATATATGTGTGTGTTATATATGTGTTATATATGTGTTATATATGTGTTATATATGTGTGTGTTATATATGTGTTATATATGTGTTATATATGTGTTATATATGTGTGTGTATTATATGTGTTATATATGTGTTATATATGTGTGTGTTATATATGTGTTATATATGTGTTATATATGTATTATATATGTGTTATATATGTGTGTGTTATATATGTGTTATATATGTGTTATATATGTGTTATATGTGTGTTATATGTGTGTTATATATGTGTGTGTATGTGTTATATATGTGTTATATATGTGTATGTATATGTGTTATATATGTGTTATATATGTGTTATATATGTGTGTGTGTGTATATGTATGTGTGTGTATGTATATATATATGTGTGTAGTGTGTGTATGTGTGTTATGTATGTGTTAGTGTGTATATATATATATATGTGTGTGTGTGTGTATATATATATATGTGTATGTGTGTGTGTGTATATATATATATGTGTGTGTGTGTGTGTGTATGTATATATATATATATGTGTGTGTGAGTGTGTGTGTATATATATATATATATATGTGTGTGTGAGTGTGAGTGTGTGTGTATATATATATGTGTATGTGTGTGTGTGTGTATGTATATATATATATGTGTGTGTGTGTGAGTGTGCATGGGTACCGACTCCAGTGCTTACAGGTGAACTAAAATCCCCATCATTCTGTGTCATGGAATCTTGAGGATTGTAGTTTATGGACAGCAAGTTTGGGTGGGAAACCAGCAACTTTCTGTCTTTTGATAAAATACCATCACTACGAGCCGTGAGGCCCCCGGCGCTTCCCAAATGATGATTGGGATTCCATTGGATGGACGACAACTCCCATTAACCTTCACCAGCTTCTTGGCAATGCCTCGGGAAGGACCATCACCGGAACTGGTGGATCACTGGTATAGAGATCCCTGATGTGATCCGCTGGGATCTGTTTGGCTGCTGTGCTGGGTAAATCTTCTCTCTGGCTGTAGCGGGCGCTCGGTGATTAGGAAGGCATCGGGAAGCCGGGTATGAACTCCGCGCATGGATTCCGCCATAATACAAAGTAACAGAAAACACAACGTTCCAAACGTAGTAAAAATTCTATTATATATACGATATATATAGTTACAGACGCCAGCTGCGGAGCCGGCCCCACGGCCAAGGGCCCCTACATCTCCGTGATCCGCAGAGGCTGCCGGCCCCTCGCTGCGCTCTCGCTTTTATATCGGACAAAAGCAGCTTTATATTAAATCACCGCCCGGATTTAAAAGGGAGGCTGGAAATTCTGGAATTTCATCTTTTTTTATTAGCATTTAGTAATTTTGTAAGCGCACCTTCCGTACAGGGGAGGCGAGTCCCGCCGAGGAGGTGAAAAACGAGCTTTTTTTTAAACTTTATTGCGTGTTTTTACTGCCTCTCCATGCAGCGCTATAAATCCTCCGCTGATTGCAGGCGGTAATCGGAGAGTTAAAGGGGGTAACGCGCCGATTCTCTGGGTTTAAATGCCCCGTAATGACGGTTTAGGGCTTGTAGCCGTCTGTGAGCCGCGGCGCGCATATCATTTTCGGCAGGTTTGTGTAAATTCACAGCGACGGGCGATTTGCATATTTATATATTTAACTTGGAAAGTTGCCGTTGTGAGTTCCTCCGGAGAGCGATCTGTTTGTGCGAGAGTTTGACAAACCGACTTCATAAAAAGCGAGCGACATAAACGGCCCGAAGTCACCGAAGTCAACGGCGGCAAAAACTTCAAACCATCCGGCGTCCAGCGGGGTTGGCAAAGACGGGGGAGTTTATTCTACAAATAAATAAAAAAAAACCTTCGAATAAATAAATGTAATTGTGACATCATAGACGGATCTCGGCACCAATCAGATCTCCTCATCTCCCCTGGGAATTAATGAAGAGAAAATGAAACTTTTAATTTTTTTTAAGAATTTTATTAGTTTTACAAAATTCTGAAATAAGTTTCACCAACTGTGAGGTTTCTTGGCGTTTCTGCCGGAGTTACTTTGTTTCCGGTTTCTCGAATGATTTGTAACAACAGATAATTCTTTTTTTTGTAACGTTGGTTTTTATATCACGATGTCTGCGCATGTCCATCGATAAAAAACGAAGGACGCGCTGAATGTTTATTCAGATTCAGCCTTCTGGTTGCCAACAAACTAACGACCATCTGCTAACGACTCCTCCGGGTTCAAGGGCGATCTGCGCGGGGGGGGGGGGGGGGGGGGCAGAGATGATTCCAGAAAAAAAAAACACTGCAAAGTTTGGAAATCAGAGACGGGAATAAAGGGCACCGAAAAGCAAATGTTATTCCTGCGACGAAATCCGGCACCTGAGATCAATCCTCCTAAACTTTACGAAATCAGTCATTTTCACAAACTTTACAAACCGAGACTTGTACTCAAATATTAACCCTTTATTATCCTATCACTGCAGAGACTTGCTAATGACCAACTAATAACGGTTGTTATGCAAACCATTACTTGCCAGGAGGTAAAGATATTGTGAATTAAGTCACCTGCATTCAAGCAGGGATTCCAGCTGTGATAAAGCAGGGAGAAAAGCACCAATCAGGAGGCTCAGATATCATTAAATCAGAGGAGCCCGTGTGACGCTAAAAATTTGCCCCTTCACCCCGAGACTGGGGTAAAAAAACCAGAGAATCTGTCCTGGGACCCTGTTGCCCCACGCAGCAGGGGCAGTTTTTTTTAACGTCTGTAATTTGTATATTTGGCAGGCGGAGGAGCGTCTGGTTTCGGAGGTTTTTTTACCCGTATAATAAGTGCTGAACGCCGTCATTTTATCTCCGGGAACATCTTGGTTTTGGGATTATTTTCATTGCAGCTGCTGGTTTCGTGGGGTAATTAATTCTAACGCGTGGGGTGCCCAGGGTGCCCGGGGCCCACAGAACGCAGCCAAATACCGAAGGCTGCAAGTCACAAATTCCATTATTTATATATCGCCTGCAGATTCCGTAGCGCTGTTACACTCAGCGGGATCATTTAGAATCACAAACAATAACAAAGGAGGAGAGGGCCCAGGAGCTTTCAATCTAATCGGCGGGGGAGGGGGAAGTGAGACACTAGGAGAGGACAGGGGATGCGTTGATGGGGTCCTGATGGTCTGTAGAGGTTGTTGGTCGTTCAGATGGCTGGATTAGGATGCTGGCTGAGAGTGATGGGAGGAAAGGTTTTACGCTTCCCAAAAAAGGTGGGTTTGAGGGAGCTTTTGAAAGCCGGGTACGAGGGAGATGTCCCCGAGTGTCCTTCTTTAGGCATGCGAGTCCCTCTTATGTGACAGTCACCTAAAAACAGCCACACCCATAACCACACCCCTATGCATCTAACCACACCCCTTAAACAAAAGTGCCCCTCTTTTTGCTGCGTGTCAGACAGCTGAGAGAACTGAGGCGATACTGAGGGCTGCTGCTGGGGGCCGGTGCCGGTACTGGGGGCCGATGCTGAGGGCTCCTCGCTCTCACAATCAGTCAGCATTGAAATTCAATCCCCGGCTCGCGGCAGCAGAACTGCGATCAGACATTAATGTCACCGACTGCTAATCTCATCACCTCATTGAGCTGATCTGTCCCTTTTATTACAATTATTGTCAGTTCGGGCGTTTGACTCCATCACGGAAAATAAACACCATTTATCATCGTTTCGGCGATTAGCTCCTGACAGCCTGTGCCCCGCTTTGCATAAATGTGTATTAACGGCGCGCGCCGGCAGCCCGCCGTCTCGGGGATGATTAGACCGCGTCACGGCCGCTTTATGGAGCGTCTTATCACCGACAATAACAAAAGACAGAAAAAGGCAATTTATTGTGCGGCGCGTAACGGATGAGGATTAAATCCGATCACAGAATAAATCACTGAAATTACACGGGAATACCGGGGCCCGGGGACCCCGCAGAGGGCGGACCGCGTGTGTGAAGCAGGACCTGGGAGGGGGATGACTGCCGCAAATCACCGAGTATCACAAAGCTGGACTCTCTACCATAAACACCCTCAAAGAGACTCAAAAATATCTAAAAATAATATATATTTTCTATTATTATTATTATTATAATTTTTTTAGAAATTCCTCGGAAAGAAACATGGAAATCTGCTATCAGCCAATGAAATCACGCAGAGTACATAGATTCATGAAGATAGTTATTATCTATTCAGTGTTCCGGGTGATTTGGAATCCCAGAAGCGGCCGGCAGATCGGCCCCCAGCGGCCCCCGTCTAGTCGCCCGTTTCTCCCGCTGTAAAGACTGCAACCTAAATCAGTCGTTGGTCTCGTCTTAGATTCAGGAGCCGTGTGTCTATCCCATGCATGTTTAATCCCCTCACTGTATTACCCTCTACCACCTCTGCTGGAAGGCTGTGTTCGTGTGATCTGGCAATAAAAATATTAAAATTAAATATTGAATTCCCTACTTGTTAGCGATGAACCGCGCTTGCAGCTTCCAGAAGAATACATTTGAATTGCGTATCTATCGGCGTATGGTCATGCGCACCGAGGTCTATTATCCAGAGCAGATTTGGCCAAAATTCCCCCTGAAAAAATTGGTATTGACCTTCGTGCGACAGGCGACTCGGAGACCTCTGCGCAAGGACCTCGGGCGCGACGGAATCCAACACGTAGCGGCCGCGTATAGATATCGTTATTAAATGATGAATATGTCGTTCAAAGCGGTTTGTCAATCGTTGGCGCCTCCTGCGCAGAAACCCGAGTCCTTCCTAATTGTCATCGCCCCTAACGAGCCGTTATTGAGTTCGTTCCACTTAATGGGCTGATATCGCGCCGACGCCGTCAGAACAGATTGGAGATGCTTGAAAACAGATGTTATATTTTTATACGTTAACAGGATCATGAATATTGATTTCACTTATTACCTCGATTAACTCGAGGAATACGGGTCTGTGGACGGGGGGGGCGAGGGATTTGGGTGACATTACGGAAAATTAATTTCACGAGCAAAACGAAGCCAAATTCCGCAGATGGGACAGGGCAAGGGTTAATGGCGCCCTGAAGAACGGGTAATTAGGCGTTAGAATGGGGTTCTTCCCACGCAATGCGATACTAATAAAATAAACGTGACAAAACTACTGCAAAAATTCATTTAATATACAAAAAAAGTGTATTTACAGATCAGACCAAACACTTCGGCTCTCGTAACATAAAAAAGCTACAAAGGTTTTTATGATATAAACTTCATTGAGTCTTCCGTGCGGCAGAGAACGTCCATCGATGGAACGGATCCACAGCACTCCGTACTCACACCCCGAACCTGAAGAGTTTTACCCCCCTCTTATTGCGTGAAACCTTTTTGAAAGGGTTAATCTCCTAGCGATGGCGGGGAGGCATTAGGGAGCGATCGGTGGCGTTGCGCGTCTCTCTGCTTTTGGAATCCTTGTACACAGCGCCGCGGACGGATGCCGAGAATTCTAGTGCAATAAAGCAAGAAGTTGCACCTTTTATACAACGTATCGGATATTTTGTATTTTTTTTGTATTACTTTGTTAAATAGAGACATGCAGCGGCGGAGAGAATTGGCCCCGATTCGCTAAAACGCTTTTTGTATTCTCGGGTGCGTTTGCGATTCTGAACTCTTTAGGTTGTAAACAGGCTCCACGGCTCTAAACGTTCATCAAGTCGACGAGGCTTTAATGAGTTCCCGTTAAATAAATGGAGGTAGGGCGTTCATAGAGTGTCCTCTGTACCAAATCACAGCATGAACGATGGGCGCAAAGTAATACGACCGTGAAACGCGCTGGGGTTCATACTTAACTACTTTTCTGGAATCCGCGGAGCAGCACCAGGTATCTGCGCATGCACGGCCATTAGGAGGAAGGGTTCCTGAGCGCACGTCATGGCTGGTTTGCGAACGTTAAATTGTTTCCTAGGAATTCATCTACATGAAGGATCGCTTTTCTTCTGTAGATACTGAATATTGTTTAATCTCCTGAGCGTAAATCCCGCACGTGGCAGGAGGCGAGTTACTGTGCCCACCATATAGAATCTATAACACCGGACTGACCGCCGGCAGGGCGCCTGCGATCTCCCCCATGTACCGCGCGGAAAGATGAAATAAACCCCCTGATCGTCTCACACGATCCCTGGAAGGTTTAAAGATTGGGATTAATACTGTTTTTTGGACACATTGTATCCACCCCCCCCACAACAAGAAATATGGCTTTGGAAACGCGTTTCACTAACATGCCACACGGTCCACACCAACCATTCAATATATATATTAAACACGATGTAGACAACCCGAAGGCTTTGTGCGCAGGTTCCTTGTGAAATCAGTGTGTGGACGAGGGGGGGGGGGTGCATTCTCCTAAATTACATGCAAGAGCACTAACACTGACAAAGGGTTAATGGGGAGCAAGAAACCCCAGGACCAGCACCCTTCGTGGTAAAGTCATGGCTTTCTTTTCTGAGCGCCGAGGCTTCGTTTCGGCTGTTAGGGGGGGGGGGTCCTGTAACAATAATTCCCTTTAATGTGACGACGGCTCCTCCAATCGGTGCTAAAAGTCAGTTCTTGCGCATTCGCGGACCCCACTACGATGCTCCCCATGGGAGTTAAGCCATCATGTTGAGGAACTTGTTTTCCTCGGCCAGCGTGGTCAGCATGGAGCTCATGTCCCCTATGGCCATATTGCTGATGCCGGCTGGGATGGATGGAAGGGTCAGCGAGTTCCTCGGCGTGGTCAGGCGGGACGAGTTCTGAGAGAAGCTGTGAAGGAGGCCGGGGCTCAGGGTTCCTGACATGAGGCTCGAATGGTCTCCGTCATCCATTATCGCATCAAAGTCTATGACTGGAGGCTGTTCCAGGCCGTGCGAGTCCACCGTGCTGGTCACCTGATTGACCCCCGGGGATGGCATCGCTTGCACCGGCCGTCCTGAAGCGTTCAAGTCGGCTCCGAAACCCGCGTTCTGCTCATACATCTGTATTTGTCCCGTGTAATACAGCAAGCTGTTCTCTTTGGCGTTCATGCACGGCGGCGGCGGCGGCTCAGACTCTGCACTGCTTCGCTTTGGAGTCGCCTCCGCCGTTTGCTGACCGGGACTCATCTCATTCGCGGAGTGCGGACTCCGCATGTAAGCGTCCTGAGGTCCGGCGTGGATACTTCTTGGTCTGGCAGGGGGACGAGGGGCAGCTGGGGGCCTTGGCTGAAACAGTCCGTGATTTAACCCTTGCCCAGAAACTGCCCCGTTATTTTGTTGCGGGGCGAACGCGTTCTGCTGGTTCTGGGCAGTGAAGGCGTTTGCTGGGTGGAGAGCCTCGCGGTTCAGGCAGAAGTTATTGGACAGATAGTTCTGAGGATTTATTCTGTGCGCCGTCTCCCGGTTCCCGTTCAGCGCCGCCTGGTGATGACTTAATGCGTTATTTTGTAAATGGTTCATTTGCAGACCGGACTTCTCCGCCATGTTATTGCAAGAGGGCGCGATCTGGCACTGCCCCTCGTTAACCCCCCTGGGGTTCTGCATGTGCGGAGGTGGATTATACCGCTGGTGGGCATTGAAATCCATGTTGGAGTTCTGGTACTGATTTATCTGCTGCTGTCTTTGCTGCGTATAATTAAACCTCTGCGCGCTCGTACCGGTATTCCTCTGAACAAACCCTGGCTGGGTCACCGACAGATTGTTCTGAGCCGCTTGGACCGGTTGCTGGTCAAAGCTTGAATACTGGCCAAAGTTCTGCTTTTGTTGCGTCACAGTTAAATTGCTTTGATTAAACGTCTGCTTTGGCATCTCCGCTGCATCCACCGTCCCTGAGCTGACCTCGTTCCACTGCACCGGCATGTTATTTTTCTGCCCTAAACATTCTCCAAAGTTTGAGAAGTCCCTGCTTGGGTCAGCCGCGGGAAGCCTGTTCTGGACGTGCGCGTTTTGACTAAACGGCTTTACGTTGCCCTGGAAATTCGGAGCGAGGTTATTATAATCCGAAGAGGGATTCTGCTCCGGTGCTCCTCGGTTTTGAGATCTGAGGTACTGAAGAACATCATCTGGAAGAACAAGGTCGTCATCTCCAACTGGAACGTCCACATCAGCTGACACGGCTTCCATGATGACGTTCTCGCTAATGCTGGGTGGCCGGGGAGAATAGACTTGTCTGTGAAGGTTTCCATCAGAACGGTTGTACTGCTGAAGTCCACCGTTCCTCCGTTCCATAGCTGGTGGTGGATGTAGGGTATTCATGCTGTGGAAGCGCTGAGCCCTTGGGAGAAGCTGGTTATCAAGTCCACCGGCCCTCCTGACCGGGTCGCTAGCACGTCGGGAGCTGTTCCCTGGAATTTCGTGAGGATACATGGGTAGTAGATGATTCCCACCTCCATCGCTGCATCTCCTCGGGCCTCCGGTCTGCCTGAATGGCGGTGGCACAAAGTCGGGTCCATCCAGCAGGGACACCTTGTTCCTCAAGCTCATTCTTTCCATGTTGGGAAGAGGCGTTGGCGGGGGGCCCCCGGTTGCAGCTGCATACTTTGCCTTTAGCCGGTACTGCTGGGCGGGCGTGAGGTTGAGCAGGGCCGGGAGGCCGCTGTGCTGGCTGGCATCACTTGATCTTCTGGACGCATCGGTGGAGATAGGGTCGTAAGAATCGGCAGAGCTGGCGTTGTTCGGTCGCCCGCCAAACTGCGAGGCTTCACTCGAGCGACGGCTAGAAAAATACGGGGAGATCCCGGAGGACCTGCGGCTGGCGTAGGCAGAGCTGATCGTGCTGGTCGTGCTATCGCGGCGCTCGTTCAGCTGGTTCAGGACGGTAATGTCGTTCATCGAAAAATCCGTGATTCGGTGGGTGGGAATCAGACTGCTCGGGACACCGGTGTTCTCAATGAAAGGGCCTGAAAAAGGTGACAAATGACCCAATTATTGTCTAGAACATATAACACATCCCATAATATTCTGCAAGGAGTTAATCGTTACACGGAACGCACGGGTCAAGTAAAAAGTCACGAAGCTCAAGAAAGAGTCGAATTTCTGGGTAAAGAGGAATGTGTGGGACCTCTAGCCGTAAAAGTACAGATAGGTAAATATGTATTTATGGGGGGTCTGATAGATGATGGAGGTTCTGTGAAGGTTCTAATACAGAATGTGGGTTCTGTGAAGGTTCTAAAGCAGAATGCATACTTTGTGTAGGCTCTAATGCAGAATGTGGGTTCTGTGAAGGTTCTAATATGGAATGTGGGTTCTGTGAAGGTTCTAATATGGAATGTGGGTTCTGTGAAGGTTCTAATATGGAATGTGGGTTCTGTGAAGGTTCTAATACAGAATGTACATCTGTTTGGGCTGCTCCCAATACATCATCCCAGCTCATCAACCAGCTACAGATTTTTGCATCTAAAACAGCATTCAATGGTTGAGGACACCTTGTCTAGAATGTCAGCTCTGTGGGATAGTGATTGGGACTGAATCTGCGATTGGCACCCCCCGGGTAGCCCGGCACATACCGTTTCCTGAGATAGCCGGCAGCTTGGTGTTCCTGGCAGGCGGGTTCATGAACGAGCAAGATTCCTTCACGGTCTTGAGTTTCTCTTTCTTGAGCTGCTCCAGCCTCTGCACCACGGTGCCGCCATGTTTCCTGAGCTGAAGGCCGACCCCGGCATTTCCACAGGAGACGGTGGAATCCACCACGGGGCTGGTGTCCTCCAGACCAAAGATGTCTTCCAAGCCTCCCTCTCCATGCAGTTCTATTCCGCTGTCAGGATTGTGGGAGCTGCCAAGCGGAGACGGCTCACTGCTGCAGGACGATTGGCCTCCAGGGCTGGACTGGTGGAGCTGGGAAGCAGAAAATATACGGTTAACTCCGAGCCAATTGACCGCACCGGCACATGCGCGGTAATCTGACGGCATGAGGGCCACAACAATAATGGAAACATCTGCCGAGCCTCTACATGGTGCGAAAATGTATGGGTGAAGAGCATCTCGGACGGACGGACGGACGGACGGACGGTGCGCATGGAACCAAGCAATGACACGATGTGTGCCGAGAGACAAGGACCAGCAAAACAGGAGCAAATCTGAAGCAAGGGCTAACTGTGGAGTAATTCGCATTAACATTCCATCAGTATCCATGGCAACTGCTACCCAATGTAGCACCTCGATTCAGAATTGTTGTTCTGTTGCTTTGATCGATATGGACCTCAGACTGTGTTCGGCTCTGAATATTCGTCACAGGGAGAGATGTATAAAATGTTGCTGTTTTAGTATAAATTAACGTATTTAGCGTTTGTATTCCCCCCCCCATTTTTTTTTATCAGTTGCTCCCAAATAGTGATCGGCAAGCAGTAAAATACCTGAGATCGCCTTGTTGCCCCATAATACCCCGAGGCCCTGTTGTTGGATATTAGAACCCACAGATGGTTTTATTTGGGTATAAAGGTATCAATATTTGCATTATTTGTACATCTCCCCGCTGTATGCATGCGATGTCCGTCTCACCTGGGAAAGCTCTGTCCTTAGGAGATTTCGTTACGGGGACAGAGAAAGCGATAGAAGAGGTTAGTGAAAGAAAGACTTTTGGACGTATCGTATATACCGTATCTATCTATATATATCCTTTTTGGATTTCGGCTGCGGGAATTTGACTCGTTTGGTTTTGAGTATGAGTGCGGAGTGTAGAGGAGTGCGGAGTGCGGAGTGCAGAGAGTGCGGAGTGCGGAGTGCATTTAAAGCAAAATTATGGATCCCAGGCGGGTCGTTGAAGCAAGTCCAAGATTCCGTGTATTTCATTTCAGCTGCACCCAGCATCACAACGGTTAATGTTTAGGATGCCAACAGCATCAGCCGCGGCTGCTCGTTAAATCTCATCTGCACGACCCATAAAATTTCACATCCTCTCCTTTCAGACCCGATGGTTGTAAACACGCATTTCATCCCCGTTTAACGGCCGCGCCGGGTGACAGCTTAAAAAGCAGCCGTTTACATTTGGCGAAAACCAAGAGAGTTCGTATCTGCCCCGGACCCGGCGAGAGGGGGCATAATGAGGTTCCGGGGGGGGATAATGAGGTTTGGTGTGTGTGTGGGGGGGATAATGAGGTTCCGTGTGTGTGTGTGTGTGGGGGGATAATGAGGTTCCGTGTGTGTGTGTGTGTGTGGGGGGGGGATAATGAGGTTCCGGGGGGGGATAATGAGGTTCGGTGTGTGTGTGGGGGGGATAATAAGGTTCCGTGTGTGTGGGGGGGGATAATGAGGTTAAGTGTGTGTGTGGGGGGGATAATGAGGTTCCGTGTGTGTGGGGGGGGATAATGAGGTTAAGTGTGTGTGTGTGTGTGTGGGGGGGGGATAATGAGGTTCCGTGTGTGTGTGTGTGTGTGTGTGTGTGTGGGGGGGGATAATGAAGTTCCGTGGAGGGGGATAATGAGGTTCCGTGGGGGGCACTCACCATGCTGTCCTCGGTCTTTATGGTTCTGCCGTGGAACGCATCCCCCTGGGCTCTGGAGCCGCTGTTTGCGTCCGATTGATCTCCATGGATTCTGTGGTTGGTGCCGGCTTCGTTGTCCCCGTTTTCCTTGGGGCCGGGTCTGGATACGATGTCATTGCGCTGCTTCTTCGTGACATGCGCTTCCGGGCCGTGTACGGTTTTAACGTGTTTCCTGAGAGAGCTGGGGTCCGTGTACCGCTTCGTGCAGCCGGGGATTTTACAGATATATGGCTTCTGCAATAGCGAGAGAAATGGACTGTATTTGTAAATGTATTAGAGAGTCAGAGTGAGTGAGTGTTAGTGCATGGTGTTAGTGTGAGTGAGTGTTACTTTATGGTGTTAGCATGAGTGTGTGTTAGTGCATGGTGTTAGCGTGAGTGTTAGTGTATGGTGTTAGCATGAGTGTGTTAGTATATGGTGTTAGTGTGAGTGTGTGTTAGTGCATGGTGTTAGTGTGAGTTCATGTTACTGTATGGTGTTAGTGTGAGTGTGTGTTAGCTGATGGTGTTAGCATGAGTGAGTGTTAGCGCATGGTGTTTGAGTGTGCGAGAGGATGCTGTTAGTTTACAATCTAGAAGGAATGAAAGCCGAGACGGATTCTCACCTCGTTGGAATGGGTCCGGTTCTGGTGCTTGGCGCGGTCCGAAGCGTTGGAGAACGCCTTATTGCACCCCTCGTGCTCGCAGACGTAGGGCTTCTCCCCCGTGTGGGAGCGTAAGTGCGTTTTTAGGTTCTCCAGCCGGGAATAAGCTTTAAAGCAGCCCTCAAACTACAAAAAAACCCGAAAAAGTAGAATTAACGGAAATGTCTGCGTCTTTAAACTTAACAACACGACGCGTTCGGGAGCTTTAAAGACGCAAAACCCCTTCTCCGGGTAGTGGCTACTTGAACCTACTACCCTAGGTCCCTTCATGTTACCTATGGCCTACTTTTTGATACGCCGCTGTGAGACGAGCTCACATTTAATACAGCATCGAAGGTGTCATAATTACGCTTCATGGACATCCATGTCTCTAGTGTTTAGACCACAGACCCAGACCTGGTAAGGGTTGCATCCGAAGTACACTGATACCCCTTTAACCCCCAACATCAAAACTTAGTGCGCATGGAACATCAGTGAGCAAACAGTTAAACTGAGACCCCAAATGAGGAGAAGTGGGATGAATAGTTCCTGACACCCCCGAGCCTCCCACAGCGACACAGCGGTCTCCTAAGCTGCTGGAATTGCATCCTACTTAGTGGCTGATTGATTCCCGGCATTACCGCACCCCCCGGGAGACGGTTCTTATTACTAACACCCCCACGGTGGAGACTAAGTACCCCTTCCTGGGATCCCTGCTCGAGAGGCAGTTAATAAAGGCGTTATTGCCCCCCTGGGCGCTGTCACCCTGGGATATATTCGCAGCTGCTGAGCGGGGCAGTTTGGCTCGTGGAGTAGCTTACGGTGCATTTATGAGGCTTCTCCCCCGTGTGTCTTCTCATGTGAACCACGAGCATGTACTGCGCTTTGAACGGCTTCTGCTCCCGCGTGCAGTCCTGCCAGCGACACACAAACTCCTTCTTCTCCCCGTGGATGTGCTCGTTATTGATGTGCTGCGCATGGAGAACAGACGAGAAAAATGACGCCCGAGAAAAAAACGCATAGAAATCCACTCATCTCCGGCACTAAATCGCACGTTTTTTACTCCACGTTCCTGCAGAGGAATTAGGAACGGAAGTGCGCGGTAAATCAGCGCCGGCTCTCCCGTAAAACCCTCTTTTATGTCACAATGTTTCATTTTTAAGGATAAAATGTATCCAGAATAACCCGGCAGCCGTTACAATTCTACCGATGGGCTTAAATTCATACAAGTTTATTAGAATCGGGATTTCACCAAATTTCACCTCTGTCCTCAGGCAGAGAGGTATTAAATACATTTGTTTTGGTGTAGAGATAAATGGAACAGCCTCCCAGCAGAGGTGGTAGAGGGTAGTACAGTGAGGGTATTAAACATGCATGGGATAGACATACGGCTCCTGAATCTAAGACGAGACCAACGACTGGTTAAGGTTTGAGTCTCTACAGCAGGAGAAACGGGCGACTAGACGGGGGCCGGATGGGGCCGATCTGCTGGCGAGGTTCTCCGTTTCTATGACACGGATGCATTAAAATCACCCCTGAGGGCTCTGATTTGGGGCCCTTCGCTGACAGACGCCCCGGAGATGTTCTGTATATATGGGGGGGCATACATTGCATTAACCATTTAAACCCCGGAGTCCTCACATGTACAAGCTGCTCCTGCGTGTCGTACTCCTTCCTGCACGAATCCCAATGGCAGTTTGTCTCGTAAATGACCTCCGGCTCCTGCCTGCATTCATCCTTATCCAGGTCTTCCTTCAGCTCCGTCAGAGGATCCTACGGTGCGTAACAGACGCGGTCAGGAGACCCCGAGGAGGGTACGGACCCCCCCCCCCCGATTTACCCCAAACACAAAACCAGAACTCAACTAAACTAAAACTAAACTAAATCAACTAAAAATAAGTCTCCTTTTGGGAGATTTTGCTTGAAAATGTTTGGTGCGGCGGAATAAAAGACCCCAGAGTGTATTAGTGGTTTTATAAATATATGTTTTTGATATAATGTTTCTGCATCCCCCCCCCCGGACCACCCCGTCTCCGGTTACCGGAGGGCTCGGCGAGTCTCTCCTCTCCGCTTCCTCCTCCGTCTTCACTTTATGGCGCTTCTGGATCACTTGGTTGACGGTGCTGCTCACGGCCGACTCGCTGCTCGGTTTGTTCTGGAAGATCGCAGGTTAAATCCGTTACCCCACGTCCCCGGAATTTCCTCCCAGATCAGAGGGTGAAGCCCATGACTGGATCCGTTGCCCACATCCTTGCCCATACCCTGTTTAATTGCCCCGGCATACCCTGCTGGCACCTTGTCTGATGAGTGATAAACGGTAACTGCCCGGCACTTGGGGGGTTAATTACAAAGCGCCTGTGCCCTTTACGTTGTTTCATTGATTCGATGATGTCATACAAGCTTTTTTTTTTAAATAACTTTGTTTTTGACTTGTTATTTTTAGATAAGCGGGACGGTGACTTACCGGCACGGATTCGGCAGCAGAACGACCGTTCCCGTTGGCTGCGGGAGCCGGATTGGCCGTCGGGAGCGCCCCCTGCTGGCGCGATGCGAAGGTGGGCGATGGGTGAATCAGGGGCGCGTGTCCAAAGGAAGAGCTCAGGCTACGCTGCTGGGTCAGGAGCTGCTGGTACGCCGCGGGGTTAATGGGGTGAGTGAAGCCGAAGGCCGGGCTGGAAAACGGAAAGAGAGATTAGAAACGCGGCGGCCCACGGCGGCAACAGAACGACACCGGGGGGCTTCACAGCGATGCGGCCCCCGCGGCATCGGTTCTCGGGCTCCTCACCTTATAGCCCCGGCTGATAAGTGCCCGTAGGAGCCGCTGGCCGCCGAGCTGCTCCTGGAGTTGTTGATATACGCCACCAGGGAGTTGGGAGAGGTCCGGATCATGGTCTGCAGGTCGATGCTGGCGTCGGAGAGCGGGGAGATGGAGAGGGCGCGCTTCCGGCTCAGTCTGGGGGTCAAACGCGGACTCGAAAACCGCGACACTGCGGAAAAAAACAGCGAAGGGTGAAGATTTTATTAATAATAACCGTGACGAGCCCCAAAATAAAGCCGACGGATGCCTCCTCGCATATATAATCTATATAATGCTGCAGGATGAGGGTGCTGAGAGTGGGAGGTCCGCAGATCACTCTTTTACATTAGTGAGCAATCTACGATCAGGAAGCGTAAGCTTATATCGTTGGGGTTGAGAGCCGCGCTGGCCGCGCGGATGAATGCCATCTTCCCGTTTACGCGACGGAATTAGCGCAGCGGCGCTCTCTATTGAGATAAAAGATCTAGAATTACAGAAATGCAGCCGCTGAAGTAACCCGTCGGGGATCGGGGCCCGCAGCCCGCAGCCCCCTGCAACGAGGGCGATGACAGCGATCAGGGAAACATTGTAACCGCGATGACAGAAGAGTTACACGCATCGCCCCTCATTCTTACGCAGGAGAGACCGCCGAGTATCAGCGAGGGAATGAACATTATCTACAAATGGAACGATAACAAGAAACATACAAAAGGGGCAGCTGTCCCCCCGCCATTTACCGGGAAACATGCTTTTTGATGTGCCACGTTAGATCACGCGTGTGCATATATACATGTAAACACGGCTCCCGCTCATTGGGATGTATGACGGACGCAGAGAGTTCCCAGATTTACACGGATCGGGAAGCAAAGTATTTCCATGCGGTTTCCTGCATTTGCGTCTCCCCCGATCTTTCGCTCCATTAGCCGGATTCCTCTCCGTTACCCCCCCCCCGGGGGGCGCCGTTTATTAATGTGCCGCTTCCCTGACAAATTATTAAACACAAAGAAAAACCTGGAACCATTTTTTTCTCCGCTCTTTTGCGGTGATTTATTCCTCCCCGCGCCGCGTTTAGTCACCGGCTCTATTAATACGGACCCTTCCCAGACGCTGCAGATCCGCCAAGACTAATTACTGTACGTATCGCAAAGACAAAGCCCCCGCAGGACCACCGTACATAATTTATTTCACGTATCATACTGTAAGACCACCGTAAATCGGCTTTAAATCACTTTATTTGGCTGATTCAAAGTCTAAAGCTCGCGAGAGACGTTTTACTATACTGAGACTGTGGTAGATACATGGAGCAGCCTCCCAGCAGAAGTGGTAGAGGCTAATACAGTGAGGGAAGGTTTGAGTCTTTACGGCAGGGACAATGGTCTGACTAAACGGGCCAAATGGGGGCGAGGGCGCTTTGGAAGCCAGGACTGTCCGGGGCTCTAAGCGATGATTTTGGTAAACGGGGGTTCTGGAAGTTCGGACGGATGCGCCGACCAGCAGAGGCCATCAGTCTCGTCTCTTACAGATGGGGAGGAAGGAGAGGATCCCGCGCTGTCTGTTGGTGGAACAGTCGCTGTATTTACTGCAAATTGTGGAGGAAATCCTGAAACCGCATCGGGGAGACGCGAAAGCAAAAAATAATAAAAATTCAGCTCCCCGGCCTGTCTGACCCAGAAAGGGCTAGTGAGTGAGCGCCAAGCTCTGTGTGCCTGAGTGCCAGTGCCTTTGTGAGTGCGTGCCTCTGTCTGAGTGTCTCTGTGAGTGAGTGTCTCTGTGAGCGAGTGTGTGTGAGTTAGTGTCTCTGCGAGTGAGTGTCTTTGTGAGTGTGTGTCTCTGTGAGTGAGTGTGTGTGTGTCTCTGTGAGTGTGTGTGAGTGAGTGTCTCTGCGAGTGAGTGTCCCATTCGGTGCTCATATTGAAGCTGCAGTCCCACTGGCAGATGCTTCCGTTTGCTCCGACGTCTCAGGCCCTCCACAAACATTACCACGGGGGTCTCACAGGACACAGCTCTGCCTTCTTACCCCTTGGGGATGATGAGGACGGTCAGGGCGTTGCTTTCTTAACCCTCTGCGTTCCGGACAGATGGCGATGACCGTAAAGAACTTTACGGGAAAAAAATAGCTGTCCAGTTGTGAAAAGCTCATTTTTTAATGACTGTGAATAAAAGCCTCCGCTGCCCCCACAAAGAAGAGCAGTGTCATCGGCCCGTGCCGGCAGCCAAGGGGTTAATGCCGCTCACACAGCCGCCTTGTCCTGCTGGAGATTTAAACTGCGGCTCCAACCCAAACAGCAGCCGAATTTGATTTGGCGGAAACCCCGCGGAGGGCCGCGCTCGAGATGCCCAAAAGAAAAAAAAGAAAAAATAATAAAAAGTCCTAAGGAGAACACGGAACACGGAACACGGAACACGGAACACACGCAGAGCCTTTCCATGTTATTTCTGCTCCTTTTTTAGTTAAAATAAAAGCGAACGGAGAATTTTATGGGGGCGAAACCCGCTCTGGGCCCCTGGGCCATTCTATAGAATAACTTTAGGCAAAGTGTAAACCCCCCCCCCCCACCGAGAGGTGGCATTTCATACCGGGGAGAGATATTTCTGTGCATGCGCAGCGTGGCCGGGATGTAAACACCGAGTGATTTATGTGACAATACGGGAGAATTTTTTTCTTGGCAGCGGCTCGAGGCGCATGGAGCCTGAGGTCACGCGAGGCCTTCCTTCAGCATTAATACGGAGCAAACCCCCCGACGTGCAAAGACAAGAAGGACCCATGGGGAGACCCGCGGGACCGGTGGGCAGGAAGCGGTACGCACTATGACCCTTCCACGCCATGCCAGTCCATGGCAACGTTGGGCCAGGTCGAAGGTTACAGCGGATCACTAGATCCCATACCGATCCCAAAACGATATGAAATGAATAAAAGTGTTTAATAAAACCTATTCTCTCCCAAATACGGATCCGCTAAAGATTTTGTACGCTTTGTGACCCTCGGAGGTTTGACGCCTCGTTACCCAGCGGAACGCGCCGGGTTACACTGTTACCGGGTAAGCCCAGCGATTTTAGGGTAAGTTTAAGGATAATAAGTAAAAGAACTCCAAAAAAACGTAAGAATTCCTGGTGGGTGAAGTCCTGGAATCTGGCTTAGTTTTGGGTAATTATCGGTCGTTATTATTGCCGGGAATCGGGATCTTTTTAGGCTTTTTTGTATATTTTAAGTTCCAGAAGCTGCCGGAGTCTTTTAGTTTCAGAATGAGTGACGCTGAACAAAGTTTCATCCGGAGCCGGCGGCCGAGCTGCTCTGACTGAGAGAAACGCCAATTAAAATAAAAAAATATAGTTAAATGTAAAAAAACCCAAAATGTGACGGTTTTGTGGCGCAGGCCGATGTCCCGGCTCCGGTTCGCAGGGGGGGGGGCGGGGGTTGCATGTCTGTCATTCCGCTCCTTGCTGCAGATAATTAACCCCGAAGAGTTCCTTGTTTGCTTTTGGTTTTAAGGAACACGCGGCGGCCGGCGAGATTGATTGGAGCCGTCAGATGAAGGCTGACGAGCCGGCAGCGTAATGTGAGAGGTCCTTGTGAAAACAGAAGGGTCTCTGTCCCGGTCACGGGGTAACCCTATACACGCCGAACACCAGGAAGCAATCGGCAGCATTTCTGAACAATACGAAACATTGTGCGGACGCGGGGGGGGGGGGGGGGGTGTGTGTGCGGGGGGGGGGGGGAACGGCTATTTGTCGCGATGAAAATTCCACCTTTCTATGGGGGGGGGGGGGGGGGGGCTGTGGACGAGGTCAACCTCCGTAAAAATACATCCATGTTTTGCTAAATCAAAGCAACGTCTCTCCTTCCACTTCCCAAATATTGTGAAAGGGTTCGCCGGATCCCTCCTCTTCCTGTTCGCTCGCTCGTTTGGAAAACTGGTGCAGGACTCGAGATAGATTTCTCTATTTGTATAATTTACACGCGTGATGTACGGACGGCGGGGAAAGCATCTGGCATGCTAAACGGAGGCTGTCGAGCTCCAGTATGTTCGGGGGGGGGAGGGTTCTGGGTGCAGACCAGCGGACGCACGATACGGCACAAGCGCGCAGCCCACCCTAACACTTACCGTCCATGGGGCTGAGGTAATCGTGCAAGTGGGTGGCAGCGCCCGCTGCTCCGCTCTGCATCAGGAGTTCTCCGTAGGGACTGGGGTGGCCAGCCAAGAGGGTCATCTGGTGGTAGTAGTCGGCGGGGTTGGTGCCAGGTGGCGGAGGAGCCAAGCCAAAGATCCCCCGTTCCTTTAAGTGCTCGTGAGCCGCTGCAAGAAGAGAGAAAGAGGCGACGTTACTGCCTCCTCGGCCATTTGGAAGCGTTTTGGGGGGGGGTAATGAGGTTCTGTTTATCCAGCAGGATACGGGGTCAATTCACTATTTTCACCATCAGTGAAATGTTAATGGGGGTCTATTTTTAGCTCTCGGCAGACCCCTCTCCCCAGGAAGCGGCTCGTCTCCCCCTCTCATTGCAAATCAAACCATGAACAGCTCGAGATTTTATACGAAACGGCCCAATCCCTCCAACAAAAAGCGCAGAATCTGCCCTATATGTAACGGTCGGTTATATTTGTAGCTTTTTTTTTTTTTACACATCTTTATCCAGCGAGAAAGATATCGGGCGCTGCGCCTATAATCCCCCGGGACGTATCTGTACGTCGTCCCCAACTCGTTACACGGAGTATTCGACAAACTGGGAATATTTGGATAGAGACAAATTAACCATTTGCAGCGAAGACACATCCGGGTATATATATATATATATATATATATATATATATATATATAATGTCCTATACGTAATTACACGTTATATAAATATATATAGAATGTCCTATATGTAATTACACGTTATATAAATATATATAGAATGTTCTATATGTTATGACGCATTAGGAATACTTGTATAAGAAAGGCAATCATTCTTTGGGCCCCCTTCCCTCCAGCTGTTTTCAGGTCACAACTCACATCATCCTCAGCCAACCAGCGGAGCGCAGTAAGTCAGTGAGACACCCAACAGTTCCAACATGGACAAGAGAAGGATGGGGAGAAAACCCCGCTCTCGGTCTCTTGGACGACTGCAAACGCGCATGTACCCTGGGCATGGCTCGGGCCGCTGAGAGTTGCAGTCCAACAACAGCTGGAGGGCCGCCCGCTCCCCGGGTGTGATGTCAGGCAAGCGCTTGTCGGCAGCGATGTGAAGGGAGACGCATGGAGCTGGGATCTGCTGAAAGGAAAGCACCTCGGGCTCCGGCTCCCTGAAAGCTTTTCCGCTGCCAGACACAACAGCTTTCGCACAGCTGCAACCCTTCAGACCTACGGCAGGGGCCGAGAGGGGCCGCCGCCGCCAAAATAAACCGCTGTCCACATCCATTCAGGGCAAAAAACTCATCCGATCGTGGCGGGGGGGGGGGGGGAGTCAGAAGCCGGCGGGAGACACGAACCATTTGCTCTACCGAATACTCGATTAACCCCGCGCCGCCCGCGGCTGTCACACAAAAGCATTATTAACTAAGTGAGGTTTAGGTCGCGGAGATTCTGCTTTTGTAGCAGACGCCGGGTAATTGTCCTCCGAGACCCGCCGTAACCTGACGGAGAATCCGACGCCGGAGGTCCGGCTGGCAAACGTTCCCGATCTATACATCCGCGAAGAACGTATAGAGAGAGGGAGTAAAGTCACATGATCCGACCGGCACGCGTTAGTCGACGCAGCGATCCGCTTACCTTCTGCCGGGCTCAGCCCTCGAGCCGCCGAGATCACCGACAGGGTGGGACTGTTGTGCACCGAGCGCAGGTAATGCTCCATGTGGGGGCTCATGAAGTGGTGGCTATGGCCGAATTCCGAGGTTCCCATGGAGTGCGGAGACAGGCGGATTAAGGAAATGTCCGAAATAACAGGGCTGCCGCTGAGATTCGGAGGACTGTGGAGAGAGAATTTTATTAGCCTTTTTACAACACTCTATTTTTACTTTACTCAGAGGGTGGTAGATAAGCGGAACCGCTCACCGGGAGAGGTGGTAGAGGGTAATACAGTGAGGGAATGTAAACATGCATGGGATAGACATACAGCTCCTGAATCTAAGACGAGACCAACGACTTCTATTTCTCTGCCGGCATCACCCGACGGGAGATACGGTCAAAGCCGCTCCAGATCCCCTGCTTTGGCCATTTAACCTCCACTTGGGTGTCCAAGAGCAGCCAAGAACGCACACGGAACCGGAGAGCTTCCAGGGCAAACTGGGAACATTATGGAGGGTAACTGGGAACATTATGGAGGGTAACTGGGAATATTATGGAGGGTAACTGGGAACATTATGGAGGGTAACTGGGAACATTATGGAGGGTAACTGGGAACATTATGGAGGGTAACTGGGAATATTATGGAGGGTAACTGGGAACATTATGGAGGGTAACTGGGAACATTATGGAGGGTAACTGGGAATATTATGGAGGGTAACTGGGAATATTATGGAGGGTAACTGGGAACATTATGGAGGGTAACTGGGATAAAAGTAACCAGCTGGAACAGAAGTTCCATTTTCTGGCTCAAGAAGGAGCCTGGTGGGATCCAGTAAAGGCAGAGTTATAGTGACCGGGGGGGGGGGTAGGGGGTACAGCGGAATATCCCGGGGACACCGAAAAACCCTCCAAAACATGTTTAGGGCGACGTGCGCAGAACCAGCACTGATCATTCCCACATGTGACCCTGTCCCCGCTGCCCGGCCCGTACGCCCGGAGGAGGCGTTAATTACCCGCACCCCCTGCCTGTTACACGAATTACCGCGCAGGTGCAGCCCGGGGGGGGATTACGCCGCTCCGCTGGTGAAAAGTCACATTGTTGTGTTTTTAGCCCCTTCGTGTCTCCGGCACCTCATTCCGGCCCCGACTCGGCTCAGAGGGGCTCAGCCTGACGCTTTAACCCCTCCTCTGCCAAACTGTGCTTTTTGGTGAAATTTCTTCTTTTACTAAATCTTTAGATATATTTTTTGATTCACATTCCTGCCCAGCGCCTCGTTAGGTTTTGATTGAGAGCTCTTGGAACAAGGAAGCCATTTCTCCGGAGCGCGGAGCGGGGATGCGGCTGCGATTCACGGAGCGAGCGAGTAATCTCGGCTCTCTTGTACTTACACGGCTTAACATGCAAGCAAACATTAATTACTGGCGGCTCGTAATTTATTACCGTCGCCGGCCTTACAGGATGTGATTAAACACTTTGTCCAAACTCACGCTTTGTGTAATTATTTGCCCCGCGTTCCGAGAGACGGGAATCTCCGCTCAGCAAACAGATCAGAGAGAAAGAGAGACAGAAATATATATAGAGAGAGAGAGACAGAAATATATAGAGAGAGAAAGAGAGACAGACATAAATATATAGAGAGAGAGATAGCAAAAGAGAGAGAGAAATATATATAGAGAGGGAGATAGAGAAATAGAGAAAAAGAGAGAGAGAGAGAGAGAGAGAGAGAGAGAAGGAAAAAGAGAGAAAAAAAGAGAGACAGAAAGATATATATATAGAGGGGGAGAGAGGGAGAAAGAGAGAGAGAGAGACAGACAAAAGGAGACAGAAAGAGATATATATATACAAAAGAGAGAGAGAGCGAGACCCACGTACCCCACGGACATTTATTAGTTAATGTCGTTTGTTCTCCAGTTCTTACCCAATTCCGCTACATAGTAACAGATTTCTGGTGAAGCTGCGAGTACACCTTTATTTATTATTATTATTGTTATTATTATTATGGTTATTATTGTTATTATTATTGTTATTATTATTATGATTATTATGGTTATTATTGTTATTATTATTGTTATTATTGTTATTATTATTATTATTGTTATTATTATTATGATTATTATGGTTATTATTATTATTGTTATTATTGTTATTATTATTATTGTTATTATTATTATTGTTATTATTATTATTGTTATTATTATTGTTACAATCTCTATATATCTGAAATTCTACAATGAAGACAACACAGAAATGCTTTGATAGAAACCCAGAAACCGCCAACAGATCGGCCCCCGGCGGCCCCCGTCTAGTCGCCGGTTTCTTGTTGGTCTCGTCTTAGATTCAGGAGCCGTATGTCTATCCCATGCATGTTTAATCCCCTCACTGTATTACCCTCTACCACTTCTGCTGGGAGGCTGTTCCACTTATCCACCACCCTCTCAGTAAAGTAGATAAAAGTAGTAAATGTGTAACTCCCAATACTTTGTTTTAGGTGGGAAAGGTGTTTCCAGTCTTTCCAGCCCGCAGCGAGTCGGGGTCCTTGGTACGCAGCCTGACGTGTAGCGGCAGGCAGATCTCCCACCCCCATGACGCACACCTCATGTGATTAGGTGTATATGGGGGCCGGCGTGACGCGGACAGCTGGGACGGGGGTTGATGTATGAGGGTCCCGCGTCCCCCTCGCATCACATTAATCACCAGAGCGAAAGAGCAGACAAGTTATTTTTCTTAACAAACATTCCCTCTGACTGACGCGTTGATAAATCGCATCCGCTCCGCGGGGGGGGGGGGGGGGGTTTCAGCGCCAAAAAAGTTACCCCAAAAACACAGAAATAAGAAACATGAATAACGGATTCTATAACGAGATCAGGAATGTTAGATTTATATGGAGTGAATGGTGCCGAGTCGCCAAAAGGGGGGCTTTCATTGTGGGGGGGTCAGAGGTTGGGGGGCTATTTGGGTAACTAAGTGGGGCATTTAGAAGAAGAATAATGGGGTTTATTGGACACGCATGATCCTCACCCGTGGATGGCGTGTATCCCGTGCGCCTCGTAACGATAACGGCCTTCCTGGTGCCTCACATCGATCGGGAATGGAGCGTGAAACGCGGGGAAGACGTGAGCTGGAGCTGCGGAGACAGCAAAACACAAACATTAATCCGCGCGATCAGATTCAGGAGCCGGATGCCACGCATGTCTAACCCCCCCCACTGTATTACCCTCTACCACTTCTGCTGGGAGGCTGCTCAACTTATCTCCCACCCTCTCAGTAAAGTAAAACTCCCTTCCATCTCAGCCTCCGACGCCCTAGTGTTGGATCCGGGTCTCTCGAGTATAAATACGTTCGGCTCTCAGTCTGGGGACAGCGTAGTTATTTCGGGTCAGATAAATTTCTGACGGGGCGTGGAATGGAATTTTTACCCATTTCGGGTTTTATTTCCTCGTATTGCGCATGAGCTCCGCACCGGCCCCCAGCAGACATGCGCCGCGCGGGGATAAACGCTCAGCGGGAACCGGCTCCGGCACAACACGTTCTAGAGTGAGGGCCACAGCTGGACAGGCTGGGTTTAAAGCCTCTCCCCATCCAGGAGCCCCAAACCCTCCGCCAGTTCCGGCACTGAAGGGGTTACACGGATCGGGGGTGGAATCTGGCGTTCCCATGAATTCGGGGCCGGATCGCGGATTTATCGCCCGGATACGCTTGGATTCGGCCACCTGTCCGGCATTCTTCCCACACTGAGGAATGCGGCGGAAAAGTGAAATCGCGGCTTCGCCCGGCGCATGTCCAGCCCCCGAGCAGCTGCCACGGAGCGAGGGGTTACTCCGGGCAACATGCGCCACCCGGCTGCACAATACAGTGCATTAACCCTCAAAATCACCCTGCTGCGCTACAATCTCACCGCGTTGCACTCAGCCGCACACTCAGCCGTGCACTCACAATATCACACACTCACAGTATCACACTCAGCCGCCCACTCGTCGCGTCACACACCCACATTGTCGCACACTCACCCGCGCCGCACACTCACATTGTCACACACTCAGCCGCGCACTCGCCGCGTCGCACATAAATTACCAATAACGTTCAGTAAAATGTTTGCCCTCTGATTAACCTCTGAATTGCCAGGAGGACCTCATTGCTGCACTAATCCCGTCTCCGAGGGCCGACCCCGGCCCCTGTAATTAAAAAAAGGTTTTCTGGTTTGGAGGAATCCGAGAGAAAGTGACAGGAAATGAGAGTCCGGCAGGAAATTCCCGCTAAAGAAGCTGGAAGCGGCCCCAATAACAGAGCCATTAACCCCCGCACTGCCACGATAACACAGCGGGGCCAAAGCCTGTGCATGCATTAACCCCTGCACTGCCACGATAACACAGCGGGGCCAAAGCCTGCGCATGCATTAACCCCTGCACTGCCACGATAACACAGCGGGGCCAAAGCCTGCGCATGCATTAACCCCTGCACTGCCACGATAACACAGCGGGGCCAAAGCCTGCGCATGCATTAACCCCTGCACTGCCACCATAACACAGCGGGGCCAAAGCCTGCGCATGCATTAACCCCTGCACTGCTGCAATTACAGAGCGGGTGCCAATGCCTGCCCATGCATTAACCCCCTCACTGCCACGATAACAGACTCAAGCCCTGCAGTTGCCCTTACTATTTAACCCTTCACAGGGGAGATACAGGGAGAACGAAGCCATTTCTGTTTCTTATTGAAGCCTCTTCTTCGGGGGGGAACCAAACGGGGCGCACTTTATTTTTACAGCTGAAAAAAGGACGCTCGATATTCTGCCCCATGGGTGATTCAGTTTAACCCATTGTGCATTTTCAGCATCTTGCACTTTAATTGCCTCCGGGGGGGGGGGATTCAGCAGCCAGAGACCCAAATACCCCCCGGGATCGGGTAAAAATAGCGCAAAACGTGTGTTTCAGAAATAAAATGTTAGGAGCCGTGGTTGCGGGGTACCCGGGAGGTGCCGGCACCCCTTTTACCTTCAGAACCAGCCGCGGGGCAAATTCCAGCTCTAAAAACAGGGGCAACTTCAAGGCAGCCCCCAAGCGTTTGGCTCGCGGGAAGCGGCTGTATTTCACGCTAAGTGGGTCACGGCGTGGAATTTTGCACCTGTGGAGAACGCGCGGCGGAGGCGAGGAAACGGGACGCGGGTCGTTTATCTCCGGAAAACACATTTTGGTGACAAATCATCTAATATTCAAAAAGCCTCTTTTTTTACGTTTCCCGCAGACGGCGCGTCCTCGGCGAGGGATGTTTAGCGTCTCCCCCGCGATCCGTGCAATTAGTTATCTGCCGTGCGAGGCGCGGCTACCGGCAGATTTACGGCACGATCGCCGCCGCCGCCATTTATCAACAGTAATAGCTTTATTGTACTCAGAACGATTAGAAGCGGCAGGAACAGAAATCCCCAGGCGCGCGGGGGGGGGGTTATTCTATCTACAGATACGGGGTAGAACAAACCCAGAACCTGCCGGCAGATCGGCCCCCGGCGGCCCCCGTCTAGTCGCCCATCTCTCCTGCTGTAAAGACTCAAACCTTAATCAGTCGTTGGTCTCGTCTTAGATTCAGGAGCCGTATGTCTATCCCATGCGTGTTTAATACCCTCACTGTATTACCCTCTACCACTTCTGCTGGGAGGCTGTTCCACTTATCTACCACCCTCTCAGTAAAGTAAAACTTCCTTCCGTTCCATCTCAGCCTCTGACCCTCTAGTGTTAGATTCCGGTCTCTTGTTGGAACTTTTCTCCTCCTTTGGAAAAAAATTCCCTCCTGTCCTTTATTAACCCCTTCATGTAATTAAATGCCCCCCCTCTTCTCTCCCCCCCAAGCCGGACATTGAGGGGTTATCACAGTGTTACATGGAATTAACCCTTTGTAGAGGGGCTCGCAGAGTATCAGCCATTATCAGGCCGCCCCTGCAGCTCGTTACTCTGATTATTTTATTTTGAGGAAAAGAAAAACAAAGTAACCGTCGCCGGGGGGTCGCCGAGGAACACATTTGGCTTTAATTTCAGGCCGGAAACACGAGCCAAACGCAGAACAGACATTCCCAGCGCGATGGGGTAACCAGGACGGGGTAACTCTTTCCGCGAGAGCACTGGGGGGGTTCTCACGGCGACCGTAACGGGGGGCCATGGAGACCCCGATTCCGCAGATCACCAAATGCAACATCTGGGGCCGAGACCCTAAAGAAGACCGAATTCGCAGAAATATTTGGGAGAAATTGGCCCTAAAAATAAATCTTTTTGGGGACTTTCATCTCATTTCGGGTCACGTAATATAACTATACTCGGTACCATCGTACAGAATACGCCAAATATAACCCTTTATGTACCAGGGGAGGCTTCACCTTCCGTAACCTATGGAGTCCGGACCACACATTTTAACCCTCGGGGGAACATAAGGAAGACCGTGTATTGGCTCAGGGCCATTGGCTTTGTACAGCGCTGCAGTATATGATTGCGCTATGTAAATCAATAAATAATAATCATACATAACGAAGCAAGCGTGTTACCTGCTCTTACGGTACGTTAAAACACTTAACCCCCGAACTGCCAGAAAGAAAACATTTCCCCGCGTTGGTGCAAAACATGGTGGAACCGGTCCCTGTTTATCCCGCCAGGTAAGTAACACCGACCCAAAGTGACCCAAACAACCAATGAATTCAGGGCGATAATGAGACATCCATCACTAAATCATACCGGCCAAGTGTCCCAAACCCCTGACACCCCTCTCCCCCCCCCAAAGCCCCTCTCTCCTCCCCCGAAGCCCCTCTCTCCTCCCCTATTGTGCTTCTCTCCCCCTGATGCCCCCTTGACGATCTGCCCGCTTTCCGCTCCGATCCCAGACAGAAATATCCAGAGCCGGACTTTTCACACTTTTTTGGGGGGGGTTCTGCCAAAATCTATGGAATTGGGCAGATTTTTTGCCCCTGTTTTTTTTGCCCCGGGTCCCCCCTGTGCTTTGTGCCCCGCGGCCGCCCTCCACACACGGGCTACTCGGCCAGAATACTAAAATCCCGCTTTCTTTCTGAAGTTTTCATCCACCTCCTCGTAAGACTTCTGTCCGGCACAAAGCGCGGCCCCTCGGGATTAAGGAGCCCAGCGGGGGGCGCAGTAATTGGAGCCGAACTTCCCAAAAGCTTTCCCTAAATCCGGGGCGAAAATACAGGCGCGGTTCACGCAAAACATTCCGAGCCGGCGACGCGTTCCCCCCTATTATATAATATTTATAACAGGAGGCAAAGTCCCCCCCCCCCCGTGCAACACGTAAGGATTATATATATATATATACTGTATACATACACCGGGTGTGTATATATCATAAACATGGTATAGATATATATGGTAGAACGAAGGGTTAAACCAGAACAAAACAAAAAATGTACTTTTGATTTGGGTCACCCTCCCTGCATCGAATTCATGTCGACCATTCCGGGAGCTGAAGGGTTAACCAAATCCCCCCCCCCAGGGGGCATTCCTGGGCAGAATAGATTTCCCACGGCTCACTTACCCCATTGAAAGCTCCCCTCACAGAACTGAGACGAGGCAGAGAGGGGCTAAAATCCCCCCCCCAAACCCCCCCGGGAGGGCGCAGGGGCATTAACCTGCTGGGGGAAGGATTTTCATTGGCTGACGGAGCGACGCTTTGCGCCTGATTGCGCCCGGCGGACGCCGCGGAACCGACCAGTAACGGCGCAGTCGGGTTTAACTATTTCCATGCTGGGATCGCAACTCCTCAACGCATCTCCTGCGCAGGAAGCACAGATACGGGGCAAATATGGGGGCCGTTCAGCAAAACTGACAGCACAAACCTTTAACGCGGCTGCCGTTAGCATAAAGCGCGAGCGGCGGCCGGAGGGTCCTTCAGGAGTCGCAAAGAACACAAAGTCGCATAAAATGTTGCTAAATTCAGATATTTTCTCTTTTTATTGTATGAAAAGGAGCCTTACGAGGTCTGCCGAAAAAAATCCAGTGTTTTATGGTGGATCGTCCTGCTAGGAGCCGACGGGGTTTTGGTTTTTTTTTTGAGCTCCAGATAAAAAAAAATATTATAAAACCCCCCCCCCGCGCGCCGTCTGCTTTCGTTCCGGGACACATGCACCGGTTCATGTTAAAAACAGCTTTTGCACATATATGACCAGGTGATTTTTTTTCTGGGTGACATCAGACTCGGCACAAGTGTGTCCCCCGCAGCCCCCCCGGGCATCCCGCACCCCCCCCCGTCCCGCACACAGGCCGTCTGTATTTAGAGCGCAGCGTCTCGCTCGCCGGCCCCGCTAACGTCATTCCCGGCACAGAGGGCATAATGGGTGCATTTATCAGCTAAAGAAAAAGAGCTTTATTCGAATTAATAAAAAAGGTGGTATGATTAATGCCCCGTCCGCCCCGGCCCTTCAGATAAGTACAGCTGATCTGTGTTATTGGCCCCAGGGGGGGGGGGGCGACATCAGATTGGGGCGAACAAACAGCCCAAGATGTCTTGGGTACGTCTACCGCATGCGTGTTTAAATTACCCTCTACCACTTCTGCTGGGAGGCTGTTCCATTTATCTACCACTCTCAGTAGAGTAAAATTTCAGTAACATAAAACACAAGCACCATCTTAATAAAACGTAATTTTCACGCCGTCCCGGCCGTAACCGGGGCTGTTTGCTCATAAAATCTGCGGCTCGGATTCATTTCCATTTGTAAATAATAATGAATTCCCGGCCTGGCTTCCCCGCGGCTCTTAAAGGGGTGGAGCTTCCTCCATCGGGCCCCCGAGAGCCACAACTGCAGGGAACTTGGGAAGAAAAGGAGTCCGTGGTCCGAATCCGACGCACGAAATGTGGAGCAGTCGCCATGGAAACCAATGGAATGTTTTGCTGACTGCTTATTTTTGGGAGAATATGTCCTTTAAATCGATGAGGTCATTAAAATCTTTGTGGATGATTATTATTTATTGAAATGGCGCCATCACATTCTGGAGCGCTGTACACAATACGCACAATGCTCGTAATATCGCTGCAAATGATAGATTTCTCTTCCTTTAACCCCAATAATCGGATCTCAGACGTGAGAAGATTTTATACAAAAAAATACCCCCCCCAATTTTTTTTTTATTATTATTATTTAAAAAAAATTTTATGGTCACAGAAAATGAAAACATTTAACTAAAAAACCCCAAATATTTCTATTATATGATATTATTTGTGGTAAAAAGTTCCTTTTTTCTTTTTCCTCTGGTTTGTTGGCTTTGTTAAGGAAAAACACACCCCGGACGGCCGGCCCTCTGGACAGCTACTTCAGCAGATACGTGTGAAGGGGCTGTGAAGTGGCTTTTAACGCTCGTCCGGGGCTTCTGAGCAAACTGTCAGAGCGATCCGGCAACGTGGAGGGGGGCCGGGGGGGGGGCCGGGGCGGCCACCTCTGTTAGCGTTTCCTCCCTTTAAAGGGTTTGCTGAGGCTGCACTCCAGTGTTTTCCGAGCCGCACACCTCCGACCCCGGCGATCCATCAAGAGAATGCAAATGAAGAGCGAGACAAAGTCAGGCAAACAGCAGAGCCGCTCCACAATAACGCGCGGCGACACACGCTTCCTCCGAACGAGCGCAGAGCACACAGTCACACAAAACAGCCCCGTCCTAATCATGTGTACTCTGCGGCCCCCGGCGAGGGGGTCTCGTCGGCAGTCAATTCGTCCTCCTTATGGCGGCATTCCGGGGAACGCGGAGTCACATCGTGGAAACGGCTCCGGAATATGTTGGCGATATATAAATAAATAAATAAATAACGCAATCAATAATAACAGAAGGAAGCAAAATGTGCGTCGGGGATGCCGGGGGCTCAGCGGGAATTGGCTTAATATTCAAAAACACTCAGCAAAGATACAAAGTAACAGGGAGGCTTCATGAAAGTGGGGAGACCCCTCTATCCCCCCGCTAACCTCAGAGTCTCCGCGGGGTCCGGACTCCCGACAGATTCTCTCTAACGCAGAGTTCACTTCAGTAAAGAGAAATAATAGAACGCGAGGCCGGAATCTCAGTCCGAGGCTGATATGGAACGGAAGGGAGTTTTACTTTACTGAGAGGGTGGTAGATAAGTGGAACAGCCTCCCAGCAGAGGTGGTAGAGGCTAATACAGTGAGGGTATTAAACATGCATGGGATAGACATACGGCCCCTGAATCTAAGACGAGACCAACGACTGATTAAGGTTTTTACAGCAGGAGAAACGGGCGACTAAGCGGGGGCCGCCTGGGAGGGTCTGGGTTTGATGAACAGAGTATGAAAAAAAGGGATTTATTATTAAAAATGGAAAGGCGGTATTTACAAAGAAAACAAAGCGCCCCCCCCAATGCTGAATCCCCTCCATGCTTTTTTTCCCGATATGAGGATTGCAGATTCCGGGGTTTTACGTTATTTTTGCATTAATCACCCCAAATACGCGGGCAGCGGTTGGAGCCTCGAACGAACCTCGTTAACGCACTTTGTGGAAGTTTCTCGGTTATCAGCGCAGAGTTACGATTTTTTTTTAATCCCCGTTCCGGTCGTTTTTCTGTATTTTTTTTAGGTTACGGTTTAAGGATTTTGTTTAACTTTGTGTAGAAATCTTTAAATAAACATAACAGAGAGTCTGGTATTTTTGGAATCATCCGGAACGCGAGCCATCTGCGGGAAGCAGCCGCTTCGGGTTACGATATTATATAAAAGACCCCCCCCCCCGTCTTTGTTCTTCCCAATTACCCCTCTCTAAATCCAGAGTGGCAATTCTCAATGGCTTCCTTTTGTTGGCAATGAAGAGGTTAATGTCTGGGAAAGCGGGGGGGCCCCCGGGTTATTGACTCCCCATTGTTTATAAGCTGGGTGATATCACAGAGCCCTGAACAATGTATTCATTATAAGGACGGCATTGTCGTATTTGCAGGGGTCACTAATTCCCGAAATCCGACCCCGAGGACGGCCCTCGGGGACTCCATGCGCGAGAAACTAATGAGGGGCTGCTGAGTGCGCGGGGTGGAAGACGGGGCCCCCAAAGGGCCAACTTTACCTGACCTTTTAGAGAAAGATAACCCCCTTCTGGTGACGGACGGAGGATCTGAACCAAATCCCACAACTCCGAACCGACGTCATGACAACGAGCAAATGCCGGCTTATCTAGAAAAAGTACAGAGACCTTTAACGATCACTTTGTATATTTTTTTGTCATTCCGATGGTTGTGATGTCATTGCTGATGTCACGCTCGCTGTATTTTAGCGTCTTTGAAAGAAAGTGTTGGAAACGCAGCTGGGCGCGAGAGAGAAGAACCCCCGAAGTTAGAGGGTCCTCATGTTTATGGAGCCCCCCACACGAGGAGCTTCTTAGGGTTAGTAAATTGGGGGCGATGCGGTTAGAGGGTGCGGTGAATGATGGTAGAAGTCTTCCAGGTTTCGGGGCTTGTAGGGTCGTGAAGGGTTAACGCGTCCTGCGGTCGAGGTGTCCGGCTGAAGACCCCTCCGCACCGGTCTAGGTGATTCTGCGTCTCAGGGGTGGGTGGTCTCGCGGGTATTTAGAGGTTTTTGTGGGTCTCAGAAGGGTTAGGAGATACTTTGTATCTGAGGACCGTCCGGCGACTCCAAGCTTAGGCTGAAGAGCGCGTTCCGTACCGCGTTCCGTACCGCGTTCCGTACCGCGTTCCGTACCGCGTTCCGATCCTCACCTGGCAAAGAATCCCAGGGAAATGGGCAAAAAGCTGCGTCTCAGAAAGTGCCAAACGGGACAAACGGACCGCGGACGGAAAGAAACGTCGGCCGGGCGCCGGGGGGAGAGCGGGGCCAGAGGTCCTCGGAGCCGCAGCCAGGATTAGAACGCTCGATCCACACGATAATAATCTATAATTATATAGAACGAGCGAGCGGGCGACCTCTCCCTGCTATCCCCCCCGCAGGACGCACCTGCAAAAACACGACGAGCCCCCGACCCGGGCGCAGAATCCCCCCAACACCGCGTAACCGGGGGATGGACGAGACTAAAACCAGACACCCCGACGCGCCGGACCCCTTCACACGGACCCCGACACGCCGGACCCCTTCACACGGCTTCCAGGTCATGGATGATGAATAAGATGCAACATTGAAATGATGACGGAGGGTTTTAACCCTTTATAGTTTTACAGAAAATAATAATACAATAAACCACAGTAGATGACGTTATACACCATGCATTACATATAGGATGAGCGACGAAGACGGACCGCCCTTCTCTCCCGCAAACACCCAGTTTAGTGAATAAGACCCTTATTGCAGCGCATCGCGCAGGGAGTAATGAGCTGGACCAGATCTAATTTACAATAATATGAAATATTCCAACAATAACTCATTTTTCTCACAATATAAAGGGAGACAGATTGCGGCGGCGAGCAGAAGCCCCCCCCCCAAGACGTCATATTCCCCCCCCCCGGCAGATTCAGCGTCAGAGTCCCTAAAACGCAGCGGGAGACGCCTCGGATATTTTCGGGAATTCGCCGCAGCTGCTCCAGCGGTTATTATTCCGGGATTTATACTCTATATCCAGAACTATTCCCGGTCACCTGACTCTGGGGGTTACTCAGGGCCGCGGGGGCTCAGGGGCCACACTTTAGGTCTGATGCCGGTGTCCTCTCGCCCTTATAGGAACCTGGGGTGACCCTGCCGACAGTAAAGCTCCCAGCCCCAGGACTGTGCAGGTGTGCGTCGGGTGTGTTCGCGGCAGAAGTATCGCTTACACGGGCTCTCCGCCAACCGCAGAGAAAGTGGGAATTATCCTTCAGCGAAACCAAAACACTTCGCTATTGTAAAGTCTGTTCTTACCACAAATTTAGCATATTTTGGGTGTACTTGTTAACCTTTTGATTACCAGACGGAAGCGCTTCTGAAAACCCCTGATATAGAAGATCGACTTATTGACCCTCTCATCAGGACCGGCGGTTAAATGCCCCGGGGTAACATTGGGGTGAAGGGAATGCGCAGACAGAGAGCGGTTATTTTTAGTATAAATCTTTTCATACAATTTTTGGGCCAAATTACCAGTTTTTTTGTCTGGAATGTTTAGAGCGCTAATTAACCCAAATGACGTATCCAGATCCGTAAAGAATTAGACGGCCGCAAGAGACTGACGTCCGCGCCGGGGGTGGGGGAGTAATTAAGAATGATTTGCCAAAAACACAAACATTAAACCCGAGACTCCGGGAAGCGGTTCTGACGCAATCGGGTCTGAAGCCGCCGCCGGCTGAACCATTTCCCGCACTAACGGCCGTCGCCTTCCGCTCTCAGCGTAATAAATCGGCTCTCAGCGTAATAAATCGGCTCTCGGCGTAATAAATCGGCTCTCGGTGTAATAAATCGGCTCTCGGTATAATAAATCGGCTCTCGGTGTAATAAATCGGCTCCAACGGCTCCTCTGAAGGTAAAAAAAAGGAAAAGTCTTCTTAAAAAGCACAGAATGGGGAATCAAGACGTTCGGGACGCGCAGAAAGCGAATGAATTAGTAAAAAGTGATCCAAAAAAGGACAGATCCGGGGAGTGCGAGATAAGAATGTTTACAAACAAGGAATCCGACAGCAACAAAGTAACCGCTTTACAACCGACGGAACCTATATCCGAAGCCGCGCAGGAACAGCGCTGGGGTAGTTTGTTGCGGGGGCAGTTTGTTGCGGGGGCAGTTTGTTGCGGGGGTAGTTTGTTGCGGGGCAGTTTGTTGCGGGGGTCGTTTGTTGCGGGGGTAGTTTGTTGCGGGGGTAGTTTGTTGCGGGGTAGTTTGTTGCGGGGGTAGTTTGTTGCGGGGGCAGTTTGTTGCGGGGGCAGTTTGTTGCGGGGGCAGTTTGTTGCGGGGGCAGTTTGATGCGGGGGCAGTTTGTTGCGGGGGCAGTTTGTTGCGGGGTAGTTTTTTGCGGGGCAGTTTGTTGCAGGGGTAGTTTGTTGCGGGGCAGTTTGTTGCGGGGGCAGTTTGTTGCGGGGGTAGTTTGTTGCAGGGGTAGTTTGTTGCGGGGCAGTTTGTTGCGGGGGCAGTTTGTTGCGGGGGCAGTTTGTTGCAGGGGTAGTTTTTTCCGTTACTTTATTTATGGGAAGGATTAAGGCTTCTGCTCCATGATGGGATTAACCTGTCCCTCTCCGGTGGGGGCGCCTGGCGCTGGGCTCAGTACCGCTATATGTTTCCTGAGCCCCCCAGCTCCGTGAAGCGTACACAGTGCTGAGTGTGAGTGACAGCCCATTATCTGGAGTGCGAGACATAGCTGCGGGTAATTCCTCTCCCGCTCAGCCTCGCCCTGCGCTCGAGACTCTCTGGCGTCTGCTTTACCTTCTCGGCTCAGACCTGGAGCTGCCGGGATTAAAAGAGCAAACCCCTGAAAAACACTTTAATGCAGGAGACTAAAGACGGGGATTACCGGCAGATCCCTTCCCACCGGGGTCACAGCCCCCCGGGGGTCTAACCTGAGCGGGATCTCCTGGGATCATCCGCACAGCCGGAATCGGCGACCCCCCCTCGTTCTATGGCTAACCTACCGGAGCCACAACTCCCATCATCCTCTTTCAGATCTACAGGAAGGCGACTTCTTTCCCATAAATTGTAAGAGATTCTCTTAGAGAGACGTTTTAATTCTTCCACAATCACAATTAGTTTAGGATCCCCTTTGGCTTTCCTTTAAAAGTCCTGTCTTGTACGTTACTGAGAGGGTGGTAGATCAGGGGAACAGCCTCCTGGCGGAAGTGGTAGAGGGTAATACAGTGAGGGGATTTAAACATGGAGACCAAGGAGCCTTTAAGACTGATGGTGATTTCCACCTGAAAACCTGAACACGTTACACGCCTTCCCTAATACACAGAAGCGGTTACATGTATCCATGCGGCTCTAACCCTGCGTTACCTGCGGAGCAGGGCGTGATCTGTAAACGGCACCCAACACGCAAAACGTGCGAGTGAAAACATGTCAGAAAAGGTAAAACCGACAGGATCGTGACCTTCAGTGACCTCTGCGGATTGCGAGTGATCTTCGGGGTTAAATGTCATTAAATGACTTTAAAGGATTCTGAGTAGCGGGCGGTGTAAGGGAACGGGGCTTTTTTCCGGAACGTTCCGCGTCTTCCGCCGGCGCCTTTAATAAACTCTTTTCTCCGTGGTTTTAAAAGATTTTTGTGACCATCAGGGCTTAGGAAGGAGGATGCCGGCTGCTTACGTGGTGACTTCTGTGTGGGCTGACAGCGGTTTCCGACGCTCGGCCAAAACCAAGTAATCTCTGCTTTAGGAAATGTGAAAAGTATGCGCCTGCATTAAAAAAAAAAAGAGAGACAAAATGCCTTTTTCCTCCCCGACATGTTATCTCATGCACCATCCAAATGGCTGCGCTGGCCGGCGGCCCCGCAGATCCCGCATGCCTGCGGCATTAGCCGTTCCCACAAGCTCTCTTAAGGACTTAGACCTGTCAGGGGCCGAGCGGACAGCCTTCAACGGGGAAATAAATAATTTGGACATCAGGAAGTGGAGCGAGATTTAAAAAAAAAGAACCTGATTCTACCCCAGAAATTTAACTCCGTGGGTGCCGGCGTGGGGGGTGTTTGTGGGGGCGATGTCTTTAGAGAAGAAGAGCCTCGGCACACGGGGGGGGGGGGGGCGCAGCTCTGAAAAACCTTCTAATCAGAACCAGATTCTAACAAAACATAGCATTTTTTTTTATTAAATATTCCCAAATTTAAATGTTTTTGGGTTTTTTTTTAACGTTTAGGTGCAACGGGCAGAAAAATTCATTGAGAGGTTACAGGACCGGAAACTGGCGAGTATTTGCTTCCCAATGAATCATAATCAGTCCCGCCTGGCATCGCAGGAGTTAACAGCGCCTGGCATGTTTTGGGCCGCGTCACCCACAAGTGGCTATTTCTGCAGAAATCCAAATTAGAAGCATCCCCGGCGAACATCTGCGGCTCCCGTTCCAAACCTGCAACCAATTAGCCGACTCCTCGGGGGCCCCCAGAGAAATGCCTCCTGCCCCCCCCCCATCTGTTCTTGATCTTTCTGCCCTAAATCTGCAGAAACCGCGAGGTCAGGAACCGCTTTCTGCCTTTTATGTCATTCCGGGGGCCGAGGAGAGACGGAAGGCAGGAATTTACAGAATTCCACTAAAAGCGAGAAAAAGACTCAATATTAAAAATCAGAAGGAACCCCGAGCGTTCTTCTCACGGAATCTCCTTCCTTCCAGATAAATAATCGCCGGGGGACGCGGAACGCGCTGGTTCTACTTTTATAATAAAAACGTTTATTTTGTTGCAGATCAGAAAGTAACAAACGGCAGCGAAAGAGGAGCCGACTGTTACCTTCTATCCGTGAAATTAACCCTGTAATGGTTACAGATTAAAAGACGCAATATATATAGGTATGAGAACCCCCCCCGTAGGTGAATCCAGTGGGAGAGGCCATATTAACTTCCTGTTCCCAGGATCTGCAGGGTTATTCCTCCCCGTTAAGTTAACTCTGACCTATTATTACGTTCCTTTTCCAGGTCTTTCAAAAAGCAGCCACTGACCCCCCCCCCCGGGGGAATTTCTCTTGAACGGATTGTTTTAGATCGTTTTATGCCGTTTCTTTACCCGTTTTGGGGCGCCGGGGGGTTTATTCGCCGTAAATAATGAAAGCAAACGTTTCTCCTCGTAAATCCGCGCAACGCGGCAAAAAGCCAGAGGGAACGACACGGAGACGCCGGCCATTAAGATGCAGAAATCGCGCCCCGCGTGGACCGTTCCGTGCGGAGATTGATGTCCGAGCCCCGCGGCTACCGGCGCAGAGACCCCAAACAGCCTCTTCTCATCGGCACACGTCCTCCGGGGTCTCAGCTCTGCCCATCCATCAAACGGCTGACTCTTCCCCCCAAAACACTCAGAAAATCCGCTCCGTGTGCATTTTTGGCAAATAAATAAAGACACCGGGCGACAACGGATTCACTTAACCCTTCATGCAAATCCCCCCCGTTTCCCAGGATCCCTCAGGGCAGACTGTATCAGAATCCTCCCGTCAGCCCGAGCAGGAAGTTGGAAGCCGCTTCCTGTTCTCTCCCCGCGTTGTTTTAGCGGACGGCGCATGAGCCTCTAGCGCTAGAGATTGTTTCCAGCGTTCTGACCGTTGGCCGCGGAACTTACGCTCCAAATAATCCCCCCCGATACATTTATTTTCCGTATTCCAAAAAAGTTTCCTGAGAAGGAGGGCGGCCGTCACAGCGCATTCACGTAAAGTTATGGAGTGTAAGCTCTCCGGACCAACATCGGGTCAAATACAGAGAAAAACGCAAAAAAATGTAATAAAAAAAATGTCTGAATCACTTGTTTTTTTATATTTTCTCTCCTTCCTGTTATAATACGGAGTCCGCCGGCTCTCTATAGACACAAAGTCATCCCAAAAGCCTCAAACCTAACAGAATTAAATATTTATCTCAACCTTAATATTAAAACATTTAAATTAGGTTAAAATACCGCGTTCCGGACATCAGATCCGCCGCCCAACCTCCTCCGCGACTTCTGTTACTTGCTACAAAGTTACTCGTTAAGTATTTCCGATAAACAGCGGCACCGACGCGCTTCGCATAAAACAAATCCCCGGCCCCGTGATGAATGCTTCTATTAAAACACCCAGATAGTTGGCCCCGATAGCGCGGCGGCCCCCGGGGGAAGCTCCCCCCGCCGCTGCATCTGCATAGCCGTAAATAGGTTATTTTGGGTGTAAATAACGCATTAGAGCCGCACTTTATCCGCCTTCTCCGGCAGAAAAGCAAATCGCGGGAATAAACAACCGAGACAGGCTTGTAAAAGGAGAAGAAATATATAAAAAGCATAAAAAAGGTGACTTTAATGACGCGCGGAGCGACGTCCGGGGCGGGGAGAAATAAAATGCGACGGAATCCGGGCAGCCAATGAAACGCGTCCGTCCGCTGAATATCATTTATATATATTATAGTGAGGGGGGAGGGGAGCAGCCGGTAAAGGTGCTGTTCCACTTAAACATTCATTTTGCTCTCTAATACTCCGAGCCAATAAACCGTCCCCAATCTGTTATTTTTATTTGCCCCCCGGGGGGGTAGGAGGCTGCTTTCGCTGCCCCTGGTGTTCGCTTGCTATCCGCCCAGCATCAAGTCACAAATGGTCTTCATTTCTTGCATGTTACAAGCAAATCCGTGTTATTTACACGCCGCCGCCGCCGGGGGGAGGGTGTGTGTGTGATGCCTTTACAACCCCATGCGGAGCGAGCGGCCCCCCGGCCCCCAGGGCTCTGGAAGAGGCAGGTGACACAAAGGACTTTATCCCTGGAAACCATTAATTAGCGTCTCCCGCCACCGTCCCGCAGTAAAGTTTCAGAGCCGCAGATCACACCTCGGCATCTGTCTGAGAGGTAATTAAACTCCTACTGGTCGCAGGAAAGGAGCCCCTACTGCTTTCAAAGGCTTTTTCCTCCCCGGCCGCCTGAAACACCCCAGCTGCGGGAATTCGGGAAATAATTGGCCATCAATGGACCCTCAGTGAAAAAAATGGTTAAATTATTACAACTTCCTGATCTGCCCAAAGGAGGCAAAATAAAATCCTCTAACGCCAAAAACACAAAGTATGTCACCTTTTCCCACGATTCCACGCTCCTAATTTGCATGCGCCCGCAGTTTTAGACGCAGCGCAGGGCTGGGATGCATGCGCCGGCGCGTTCCACCCACAGACAGGTCACTCGATTTCTTATCTCATTGGGACAGGAATGGAACTGACAAAGATTCAAATTGGAAACTATTTAGGTGGTTGCCATGGTGATAAGACTGCTTTCTAAACTTTGCACCATAATAAGTTTTCAAACAAACCCTCCCACGGCGTAGATTATTATTATTTATATATCGCCGTCATACTCCGCAGCGCTGTACAATGTGTGTTATTATTATTTATATATCGCCGTCATACTCCGCAGCGCTGTACAATGTGTGTTATTATTATTTATATATCGCCGTCATACTCCGCAGCGCTGTACAATGTGTGTTATTATTATTTATATATCGCCGTCATACTCCGCAGCGCTGTACAATGTGTTATTATTATTTATATATCGCCGTCATACTCCGCAGCGCTGTACAATGTGTGTTATTATTTATATATCGCCGTCATACTCCATAGCACAGTACAATGTGTGTTATTATTATTATTGATATATCGCCATCATACTCCGCAGCGCTGTACAATGTGTGTTATTATTATTAATTATATATCGCCGTCATACTCCGCAGCGCTGTACAATGTGTGTTATTATTATTTCTATATCGCCGTCATACTCCGCAGCGCTGTACAATGTGTTGTTATTATTATTTATATATCGCCGTCATACTCCGCAGCGCTGTACAATGTGTGTTATTATTATTTCTATATCGCCGTCATACTCCGCAGCGCTGTACAATGTGTTATTATTATTTATATATCGCCGTCATACTCCGCAGCGCTGTACAATGTGTGTTATTATTTCTATATCGCCGTCATACTCCGCAGCGCTGTACAATGTGTTATTATTATTTATATATCGCCGTCATACTCCGCAGCGCTGTACAATGTGTGTTATTATTTATATATCGCCGTCATACTCCGCAGTGTATAAAAAGTAGTATTATTGCCATAGCAACCAATAAAATGTTCTTTCTGCGAATCACTAAATATTGATAATCCCGATCAGTTATGTTCCCCCATTGATTGCCACCAAAGCTTTGTAAATCCCTCACCACAAAAGCCATGTACCATCTCAGCTTGGAAGTTGTTCCATGAAACTAATACCCCATGTCTTAAGATGATTGGTACCTCCTTGTGATGATCCCCCGGGTTTCTTTATCACTTCAGAGAATCCATTTCCTTCCAGAATAGAGCTTTTTGCCTCTTTTTTCAGTGCCGCGGTCACCGGTCCAGAATTCTCCATAATCAGTAATTCATGATCCGGAGGCAGGCGCTAGAAAAAAAAAGTGAGAAAAACGCGGATTAACGCAGCACTCCAGCAATCCAAGAGTTAAACGCCCATTTTATGGGGTATTTCCTAAGAAACAATACTGCGCGTTTTTAACTGGTATTCTGTGCAAAATTATTTTTAAAATGGAAAAAATATATTTCAGATCAGAAGTGAAAATATAACAAGTTTCAAAAGTTTAATAACAGTTTGAATGTCGGTGAAAAGCGAGTTTATTGTTTATCGGTTGGTAGAGGGGAAGTGAAAAATGTTGTATTTAACCCTTTTCAAACCCAAATATAATGTGTTATTCACCCCTCTGGCACTCAAGTGGTTAAACATACCCCCCCCCCCCGCATGCTTTCTGCAAGGACGGCACAGAGATAGCGAAGGCATCTCGAGGGGTAACTGGCAATCACGGGGTTAACTTACAATGCGCATTATCATCAGATCTGTAATAATCATTTCATTGTAATTTTAACCCCTCTGTCTATTCCTGCAGTGAGTGTCTCTCAGTGACTGTTCTGGGCTGTCAATAAATTCCTCTGCAGTCATACCTTACAATGCAGAAACTCCACGAGGAGCAGGCAGCAGAAGGCGGCCGCCCTGCACCTAATGCGCTCTAATACACAAAACCCCACGGAAGGGTTCAATCGAGCCAGGGATGCCACAGAGGAACACTGCGCTGACCTTACAGGAGGAAGACGCGCTCTCCCCTCCGCTCTCCCCTCCACGGTCCCCTCTGCTCTCCCCTCCACGGTCCCCTCTGCTCTCCCCTCCACGGTCCCCTCTGCTCTCCCCTCCACGGTCCCCTCTGCTCTCCCCTCCACGGTCCCCTCTCCTCTCCCCTCCACGGTCCCCTCTGCTCTCCCCTCCACGGTCCCCTCTGCTCTCCCCTCCGCGGTCCCCTCTGCTCTCCCCTCCGCGGTCCCCTCTGCTCTCCCCTCCGCTCTCCCCTCTGCGGTCCTGTCTGTCTCTACATCCAGAACATTCTCTGCCCAAACTCTCTCCTTATCTTTTCACACTCAGGACTAAAAGAGACCCTCAGACCCCCATCCTATGTTTATTTACACCTCTCCAAACAGCTGGAGGCCATTAACCCTCAAATGGCCAGGAATCCTGAGAGAGGAAAGAGAGAGAGAGAGAGAGAGGGGATGGAAACATTTAAATAGATAAAGGACAGGAGGGAATTTGTGTCAAAGGAGGAGAAACAGAGACCAGAATCTCACACTAGAGGGTCAGAGGCTGAGATGGAATGGAAGGAAGGGGTGGTAGATAAGTGGAACAGCCTCCCAGCAGAGGTGGTAGAGGGTAATACAGTGAGGGTATTAAACATGCACGGGATAGAAATACGGCTCCTGAATCTAAGACGAAACCAACGACTGAACAACAGTCATTACAGCACGAGAAATGGGTGACTAGACGGGGGCCGAATGGGGCCGATCTGCCGCCAGGATTTGGGTCTCGAGCTCCTCAGCTCTTTTCTCACGATAAGCGATGCTCTGTTTATCCAAGTAATAATAATAATAATAATAATAATGTTAATAATGTCTGTTTGTAAACAAAGACACATTTGTTAAACTCCTCGATACAATTTGGCTGATTTTCTATGAATCCTCTTTTCCCGATGAGTCAGACATACGCCGCGGCGCAGTACACAGATTCCGGAAACCTCCTTATTCTAGAGAGAAACGTGACTTCAAAGTAATGGCTGAGACCCCTGAGTCCTGGTGTGTGGGGGGGTGAAACTAAAGGGTTAAAGGCAACACAGACACCCCAGGGTGACACGTGGGGCAGCAGCTGGCCCTTCACACTGGGGAGTTTGTTCCTAAGGAAGTGGCAGATACTCACATCCAGCTCCCAGCAGGGTAGGAGATGCAAGACAAGGATATTCAAGGCGTCAAATGCTATCTCCCAGTTCAGAGGCCACAAGCAATTAGAGCGCAGCTGTCTCTGGCAGGCAACACATGGCTGGCCCCGGGTCCCCCCCATACGGGGCGGCGGGGGGCACGGCTTCCCAAACCGACCGGTGCCACCACTACAACACGGCGCCAAAAAATAAACATTAATCGGCAGTGAAAGCGGACAGATCGGGGCGATAATCACCAATATCCGTCCGTCCGTCCAGCTGCCCCCTGGGGAAATTTTTCCCTAAATTTTCCAACATTTCTGGCCGAATATTAGCGAATAATAATAAATATTACGAAGATTTAACTGAACGTGAAAGGTGTCCTTGCGCATTATCAGCCCCCCCACATCCTTGGAACTCTATAATCATTTTGGACGCCTGTCGGCCCAGCTGTCAGCCGGAAGGTGCCAAGAACTTTTTAATAAGAAATATATGAAAAAACACAATTAATTCTAAAATTCCGTTTTACTAATCGAGCAGATCGGTATTGGTGCGTTTGGTTGATTTAATAAACCCCCCCCCATGGGAGGCTGCAAATGAAGGGGGAAAATGGCTTTCTATCATCAAAAAGTCAGCCCAGCAAATTTACCATCATTTAGCAACCCCCCCCCAAAAAAGAGTGCAATTTATTTTATTAATATTGTACAATTTAGACAAGTTTATTAGAATTATTTTGTATTTTGTGTAACGATGTATAAAATAAGATATTGAATGATGTGTTTTAAGTAAATGTATCGCTTTTCCCCAAACTTTCTTGTTACAGACCAAACACGGAATAAACCCAAGTAAAAAAAAAATAGCCCTGTTCAAAGAGCTTACAATCTAGAACAGAATTAGTGAAAATTATAAAATATCAGTGATATTGGGTGCAATAAAAATTGCTATTTTTTATGTCTCAGGTCCATTTCTTTTACATTGTTTCGTTTTGGCTTCTTTGCCCAAATCGTTCTGGAATCGGAGGAATAAAGCATTGAAGTCGTCCCGAAAGGTTGGAAATGTTAACGATGGAGGAATCCTCATTACAGGGAAGGAGATAGCGAGAAATCTCATTAATCAGCCCAATTATTTTATTACCATTTGTCCTCAACGAAGGGACGGCTTCAATTATTCCGAACAATTCACTTTATCTCGTATTAACGAAAAATAAATAAACAAAATTTCCGGGGCGTTTAATCGCATATTTTTTGGCCCTTTGTGATTTGATTTTGTTTTTTTTCGGCTAATTCCGGTTATTTATTCGCGTTCCCGATTACTTTACAAACAAAGAAAAAAACCCAGATATTTCCGCATTTTCTCACCCGACGTTATCTCCTGACACTTTACTATAAAACGAGTCATAACTATTTTTTTTGTTTATTTTTGTTTGTTTGTTTGTTTATATAAATCACATTTTATTTATTTATTTATTTTTATTCCAGATTTTTTTTTCTCTGTATCTGTAAATAAATATATCTGTAAATCCAGAATTTGAATTTTCCCCTTTAATTGATTTTGCCGGAATTCCTGTAAATGTTGGGTAATTTTATTTCACTTTGCCGGAGTTGTAAAATGAATCGAAATTTGAATCCTGGTTGAAAAAAAAGCATTTTTTGGCAAGAGGGAGTTCTAAGTGGGAGTCGTTTTTAAATCCAAAACAGGAAAGTCAGGGTTCTCATCGCTTTATTTTGTCGATAACGCCCCGTGTCACCCCGCTTAGGTCATACTCACAAATTGGTTGGGTTTAGGATAATGGGAATTGCAGTCCGCAGCGACTGAGTTTGAATCCTGTGAGTGTCGGGTGGATTTTCGTCATTCTTTTTATTTGTTTCCCCGTCTTTCGGAGAGCAGATTAGAGACGCAGCTCTGGGGCAGAGTCACGCGGCAGGCTGGGGCAGGTAGAGATCCGTAAGGGGGCCGGAAACGAGCCCAGTTCACCGAGACGCGCTCTGCACTTGGAGGCTCTTGGCAGCGAAAATTAACTATTCGCTTAACCTAAATTCCGCTGTTAAAGGTGCCGCTTCTAATTATACATCATACAGGGCCGGCTCACTGAGTTATTATTATTAAGGTATATAACACCACCATATTCTGTGGCGCTGTACAACGGGTAACAGGATATGACAAGTAGTATTTATAACACAACAATCTGACTTAGAGAAACAAGAGGGAAGCAGGGCCCTGCTCCAAAGAGCTTACAATCTAGAAATATAACTATACATTATACAGGGCCGGCTTATCGATTTAACTATGCATTATACAGGGTCGGTTTATCGATTTAACTATACATTATACAGGGCCAGCTTATCGACTTAACTATACATTATACAGGGCAGGTTCAGCTCTTTCTGCAGGAGAAGCTCCCGGGGTTCGGATCATCTTCATGTTTAATGAAGTCGGGGAGATGATACATTTCAGCTCATTGCAACCCCCAAAAACTCACAGATGAGACCCCATTCAGTAAATTGTGTAGAATAAGCCCCCTCACGCTGGGACCCGGTGTATCCTGTATATTAGAAGATTATTACTTTATTAATATTATTATTATTATGTGATTATCTCATATATTTATTATTATTAGATCACTATGACATATATTAATAATATCCGATCACATATATTAATTAATATTATTATTACATCATTATCTCATTTACTAATATTATTATCAGGTCATTATCTCATATAGTAATTATTATTATTATTATTCGGACGTTATCTCATACATTAATCAATATTATGATTGGGTCGTTATATTATATACTTATTATTATTATTAGGTTGTTTTATATATATATATTAATAATATTATTAGTTAAGTGTCTGACAAGGTATTAAAGCGACACGACCATGAACACTTTAACTCACGGCCTAAATAGTAGAATATTTATCAGTTCAGACTGATGGGAGTTTCCTTTAAAAGTTTTCGCTTTTTTCTTCTTATCTCCTTCATTCTGATAAGAAAGTCTATTAAAATCTTATCAGATTCTGCTTCTAATCAGTAACATTTCGCGGGATGATAAATGGTTCGTGAATCTCCTCCCAACTCACTGACCTCCGGCTAAAACCTCGGCAAAAGCTAATCCATAAAAACAAGATCAATCAGCGATGAAGCAGAACGTCGCAAGTCATTCCAAAGCAAGTAGAACAGAGGAGTTTTAAAGTATATAATATGAGGAATATACAGGATATAACGGGTTATAAGGACGGGATTAGTTATACGGGGGAGAGTATATAATATATAATATGAGGAATATACAGGGATATAACGGGTTATAAGGACGGGATTAGTTATACGGCCGGAGAGTGTATAATATATAATATGAGGATATAACGGGTTTTGTACAAAGATTCCTCCCCTTCAGACAATGAAAAAAGAGTGAAAAGAAATATTTCCTGCAGACGAAGCCCCGGCTGACACGGACCGTCCCAGGTAACATGCGCTGCGTGGGATATAATTCACACCGGATGAATCACAAGGAACCGAGGAGGTCTGGCAAAGATCTGGAATTATCTGCACTTCATTCTTTACGCGACTATTTGAACTTGGAAACCGCAGAACATTCTGAAGGTGATGACATCACAAACTATCTGGGGGTGAAAAAACCATCCGCTATTATCTATATCGATACAGAAATTATTATATTGCTACAAACACAAGCAAAGTGTGGGGAATAAAAGAACGTTTTCTAATTTAAATGAATTTAGTAATATATATAAAAGGCAAAGAATTGTGTGAAAAGCGCGAGGTGATGAATGAAAATGTTTGATTTCACTTTTTTTGCTTAGTTTTTGATACATTTGTCTTCTCCTTGTAACTAAACATGAAATGACCCCGGGAATGAACCACGGATTGTAACTCATTGAGAGCCTTAAAAATGTGTTTATTTGAAGACCAAAAATGATGAATAACGTTCATTCCCCTCAAAGGATTTCTGCATCCGGAACGGACATCAGAAGGCGGGCGGCTGAATGGCTTTGTGTTTTCTGAGTTTGAAAATGAATCGCGGGGTCTGCATCTCGTCTGCACATTTAGAAACTGTATGATGTCATAAACATTAACCTCTGACCCCGAAACGCCCACGGCTCGGATGGTCTTCCCTTTTACTGGGAGACTCTGAAATCCCTTAAATTTAGCTCTAAAGAGGGACATTAATGAAAGAAGCCCATTGAGCATCGCAGGGTTCGACTTAATCGCTCGCTCTAAAGACAATTTCAAAAGGGCTTATTTTCATGTCAATGGCCGAGGCTCTGAACCGCCCCGAATCGGGATTAACCCCTCGCCGGGCACAAAAACAACCATTTCTGAGCCTTAAGTTTCCCCGTCCGGGTGAGGCTGGCAAAGGCTGATCGCTCGGAGAATAAGTTACCTCCAACAAATAAACCCATCGATAATCGCTGTACATAACAAAGATACATTTACAACAGGAGTCGCGGAGCCCGGGCCCGCCAGCTTACAATCTAATCTTACGGCACTTTCATACAAAGTTCCTGGCAGGAATAGCGGGCTGTCGGTGGCCTTGCACATGAGCTTACAATCTAAAAGGTTAAAATTCAGAGAACCTGAGTAGGTAATAAACGGAATCAGAAGGATGAAAGAGACAGAAAGTGCAACAAAAAGGGGTAAATAACCCAGAAAAAATGTCTTTGCAGCTGCAAGCACTCTGCCGGTCGGCGGCTGGGAATGCCAGAGACACTCCATAAAATCACTTCCATTCATCGCCTCTAATAGCCATTAAAGTTCAATCAATTCAGCTCGGCACAAGAGTCCTCCAGGCGTCTTCGCGAGCTCCTCGACGTGCGCTTTCCGTGCTCCCGTGTGACTTATGGCATTGTCTGCTCCGCAAAGAGCCACTACAGCCATCATGTATACCGGGGGGTCCTCCTCGAGTGTCGGAACTGATCCCGGTGCGGGGGGCCCGACGCTCTTACGGCAACATCGTGATTTCGGCTCTTCACCGGCAAACACGTGGCACTGCGCCGCCAGGCCCCCTGGCACTGAAAGAGTTAAACAAACTCTCAACAACCCCCCCCCCCGACAGTGTCCTATAGTCAAATCTCTGCGGTAGCAAAGTGGTTCAAGTAGTGCAATCGCCATAGCAACCCTTTTATTAACCCTCAAAAAGCAGACGATTTAAAAATCACCCAAAAATGTAAATAATTGATTTTTTAAAAGAATTTGGTTTTCGGGTTATGAATTCAGAAGCTGGCGTTACCCCCGCCGCGCCCATAAGCCGGGTCATTAATGTTCTTTATTGCTTTATATAGCGCCATCCTATTCCGCAGCGCTGTGGGATATAGCGAGGAGCTGGCGGTGAAGCGGCCCCCATAAGCCGGGGTTAAATCGCGCAGGGTCGCCCCGCACGACTCTCCTTCGAGTTAATAAACTCTCCATTCCCGCCGGGTTACGTTTTAACTGCAAAACCACGAAAATCTGTAAACGATTCCGCACGGTGAGCTCATGGAAACTCAGGAGAATTTACGGGAATCTTTCCCCGACGCTCACCTGATGCAAACTCCCATCACCCGGGGCTGGAAAAAAATGGAGCAGCCAATGATTCCCCCCCCCCCGTGCCCGATGGGGTAATAAAGCGATTTAAAGGGAAAAGCATGTTACGGATCTAAAAATAACACTTTTCTTTGCATCGTCGGTGTCCATCGATAGCAGCTTCGACGCAGAGTGGTGCAATCACCATGGCAACCAACAGAATATTACGCTTCAAGTTTGTTATTATTATTAGTATTTGTTTATTAAGCGCTAACATATTCCGCAGCAATGTACAATTCAAATATGGGGTGATTAAGAAATACATAACAACTACCGGCCTATACATTTACACAGACAGATACAACAGGAGATGGGACCCGGCCCAGGAGCTTACAATCTAACCTTATGGCGGGCTCCTGAGGGCCCTGCTAGTGATCTTACAATCTAAATAGAATTATATGGATCACTGAGATAGAAAGGGAGGAGTACAAAAACTGCCCCCTGAGTGGCACCAAAAGCTGAACCAAATAGACAACTGTATTGAGGATGATAGGAGTTGCAGTTATGAAGTAAGGCCATAACTGCACACCAGAAAAATACATAACTACAGAAAGAGTGTCTGCCGGAAATCTGAAACATCTTTCGGATTCAGGATGAGAGACCCACCTTACCGAGAGGGTGGTAGATAAGTGGAGCAGCCTCCCAGCAGAAGTGGTAGAGGGTAATACAGTGAGGGGAATTAAACACGCATGGGATAGACATACGGCTCCTGAATCTAAGACGAGACCAACGACTGATTAAGGTTTGAGTCTTTACAGCAGGAGAAACGGGCAATTAGATGGGGGGCCGCCGGGGGCCGATCTGCCGGCAGGTTCTATGTGTCTCAGGCTTTATCAGGGTTCCATTATCCGTATAAATGCGATCGAGGCCTCTGTGTTTTCGGCTGTATGGAGAATGCAGGTTCGGGGAAGCCGGGGGGGGGGGGGTGAATAGGGCATGATTCCTTTCGGGGGCTCCGTCTTTTCTCCAGAGCCGCTGGAACTCCCCATTCAGCACAATGGAGATGTCAGCGGCCCTTTCTTCTCATGCTAATCGGCCGGAGCAAAATGTGACACCATGTGACAAATAAAGGGCTGCCAGTAACCACCAGTAACAAACTGGTTAAAAGCCCTCAATTTACAGAATTATTTGCCACGGTCCCGGCTGCCCTAAACTTCATTTTTTTGTGTTTTTGATACATTTCGCAGGGATTCTGGAATCTTTCCTCCCCATTACGTTCATTTAACTGAAAACACATTGCAGACCGGGGGAATTCTGCTACATATTCACAATTCTGGTAGTAAAAGAGAGAATTTAACAAAAAAGCGCTATCCCGCTGGGCAGACACGCAGCACGGGAATCTGGAACTAATCGGAATTCGAGAACAACAGAAATTGGTTAAAAACAATAAAAAAAAGAGTGTTTAAGAAATAATAACTCGGCGTCAAAATCCTTTAAAAAACAAGCAGAACGGTTTATCTGTCTGTGGGTTTCCTGCTGTTTATTTTTGTATTTTTTCTCTGGAGAGTCCGGGTTCGGCCCCTCGGGATTACTCATTGATCTGCGTTGGAATGTAACGAGTGAGTGTCTGAGCGGGTGGAGAGTGAGTGGACGCGTCTGGGTATTTTTGGTTCGTGATGCCGATGGGGTCAGAAAAGGCAGCTGAGGTTCCCAAAAGGTCTCTAAAGAGAACGTAAAGGTTTTCCTGGAAGCCTCGTCATTCCAGGGACTTTCTGCCTCTAACGAGCCGCCTCGTAACTACAGAACAGATTTAAAGCTGCGGTAAAAAATGTCACAACGGTCGTTAGTAGTTACAGTAACTAGTAAGAAACCCAGAAGCTGCCGGCAGATCGGCCCTCGTCGGCCCGTCTCTCCCACTGTAAAGACTCGAACCGTAATCAGTCGTTGGTCCCGTCTTAGATTCAGGAGCCGTATGTCTATCCCATGCATGTTTAATACCCTCACTGTATTACCCTCTACCACTTCTGCTGGGAGGCTGTTCCAGTTTTTACAGCAATGCTGATGGGTGTATCAGACAGCAATGGGAAAAGGAGCAAAAACTTGGGACTGTTTCAGATATTCCGGGACTGTTATATAGAGTAGAATATCTTGGGAAATGATGCAAAACATAATGGAATACATTGTATCAAAAGAACAAACGCAGCATTTCAAATGTTTGTAAACAAATACAGAACTATTACCGTTAACCCTTAACATGCAAGAGGCTGGGAAGATTTCATTCTTAGTGTTATTATTTTTAACCTTTTATTTATCGAGCGTCAGGAAATTACGGGGCAATTAACACATTAATATCTACGGCTCCATCGGGCATTGCGGACCCGGCCCGTGAGCTGCCATCCAGCCTTAAGGTTCTTTTCCACAGATTCTCCGGGGGGGGGGCTTATGAGGGTCCTGCTTAAGAGTTTACAATCTAAGGGAGCAGTAGGGGTAACTGAAACAAAAGGAGGGGTGAATAGAGGGAGTAGCAGGTCTCTTGGGTTGGTAATGAGGGCTGAGTGGTTTCGGGGCATAAAATGAACGCAGCGGTGGGCAGGCAGTCAGAGCTCGGATTTAGTTGGTAGGAAGCGGGCGGCTTGTGATGATAGGAAAGGGTTAAAAAGGCCATGGTGCAGACCAGTCCTAACACTCCCAGCCGGCGCTCACTTGCCCAGTTTGGTTAATTAAGGAACCAGCAGCCAGAAACCTGATAAACTGAAATAACACCCCCCGACTCTGCGGAATAAAACAAATCCCCCCACCCCCGCCGGAGCCCCCGGATCCGTGACGTCTCCGGCCCCTTTAACTGCTCGAGATTCCGGATTCCGCCATTTATTTACTCCCATTTTTTGGCACAAACACTCCGCGCCGCGCCGTGTTTATTTAAACGCTTTTTTCATGCAGAGCGAAAAAAGCAAAATTTTTAGTCCTGAAATCTCGTACAAAAATTCAATTTATTCCTCGGGAAACCCGAATTCCAGAGCCGTCCGCGAGCCCCAAAATATCTCCGAGAAAATCACTCTCAGCCGCCACCATCGCGGCTCAAACTCTCCATGGAAAGGCAAATAATGAGATGGAAGATCCTCCGAAACGTTACAAAAACGAACTGTGCAGATCGGCCCCATCCGGCCCCCGTCTAGTCTCCTGTTTCTCCTGCTGTAACGACTCAAACCTTAATCAGTCGTTGCTCTCGTCTTAGATTCAGGAGCCGTATGTCTATCCCATGCATGTTTAATACCCTCACTGTATTACCCTCTACCACCTGCTGGGAGGCCGTTCCTCTTATCCACCACCCTCTCTGCTGCTTCTTTTGCAAACATCAAACACTCTCTGGCTGTTACTCCCCAGGTTTTCATCCAAACGTTTGTTCTTTGGGATGATTTTTAGGCTTGAGACGTACATTTTACTCGCGTGCGTCCTGCGCTGCCCTGACACACATGCTTCCTAGATGATGTCATCACAGAGAATCCAAAAACCTCACAAGTCTCTTCAAGTTCCAAAAATGACCTTGGGTTATTTTGAGATTTCCGAAATACCCGTCCAGAAAAAGAAAAACGACTTTCTCCCGGATGCATTGAACTCATTAATTCACCGGGGAGGAAAAAGAAACGTTTGGCTTCCAAAAATCACATAAAATCAATGTATTGACCCATCGAGTGCCAGAAGGGCAAACATCGTACTGCTTGCCCCTGGCGCTCAGAGAGTTAAGTGAGAGCTGGAAACATGAGATATAAGCCTTGGCCGGGCGAAGCGGGGGTTAATCAGCCGCCTCCGCTAATAGAGCTAAAAAAACGCCAAAAAACTCCAGACGTAAACATGTTTTTCTGCAAATCCTGCGGACTGACAGCCAGCGGACCCTCCAAATGGGGTCATTAATGTTAAATGCATTAATTCAAACTCTCAGCCGAGGTAGGTGGCAGTCGGTGGCAGAATCAGCATCTCTGATCAACTTCCTGTCCTCTCATTTCCCCTCCCCCACCCAAAAAGGGCTGCCAGAACCAATCAGAAGCTTAGAAACAGCGCAGAGATAACTGGCTGGGATCGCTGATGGTTTCTTTCCAACCACAGCTTTGGCTGCTAATTTGTCTTCTCATCCTTCAGTAACGCACACTACGCCGAGCCGGAGCCGGGCTGCGCATGAACTGGGGAGAGCCAAAGAGACAAAAGCCCAGAATCTAACACCAGAGGGTCAGAGGCTGATATGGGATGGAAGGAAGTTTTTCTTTACTGAGAGGGTGGTAGATCAGTGGAACAGCCTCCCAGCAGAAGTGGTAGAGGGTAATACAGTGAGGGGATTAAACATGCATGGGATAGACATACGGCTCCTGAATCTAAGACGAGTCCAAGGACAGGGAGATTTTGTGAGCCGGATCGCAGGGGGCCGGGTCGTTACCCCCATACATTGTATCTCACGCTGGAAATGAATAGAATTTGTATCAATTCATCGATAGGTGACGTGACGCTCGGTGACGCGACGCTCGGTGACGCGACGCTCCCCAGGACTGGTCGGGGCAAATTGTGTAACGGCGAAGGTTACAGAGGGCAGGAGCGGCCGGTATTCCCGGGAATCCTGCAGAGATCCGTCTCCCGGATCATCCGGCCCCAGCGGGAGATCAGGTTGCAAGTTCTTGGATTTTTTGCATTCCACAGAAAATGACTTCTGAAAATGATAAACCCCCCATCCAGGCCGAAAACAGCTCATTGGGGGGGAACCTTCTGTCCAGATGCAGAAATGCCCCAAGTGCCCCCCCCCCCGTAACGCAATAAACTGCGTGGCCGACTGCAAGGTCTCCATCGCACCGAATTATCCCATATTCTGCAAATGTATTTGTTTTTTTGCCCCATATAAATGAAACTGCCCCGGGTCCACGTTTAACGTCTACGATGCACCCGGGGGACCCCTGCGCGGGACCCCCAGAAACACACCGGGGTCCGGGGCATCCTCCGGCACCCAACAGAGCCCTGACTCTACAGCAAGGAAGGGGTTAAATATTGAAACCTTGCCACAGCAGCTAATATCAACACCCCAGCTGTTATTGGATGACAATTCGCATGACGTGTTTCAACTGGCTGTGGTTGATGGGAGTTGTTTTCAAGACAGGGGGTAGATCTCGGTGACAGGAGGTAGATCTCGGTGACAAGGGGCAGATCTCGGTGACAGGGGGCAGATCTCGGTGACAGGGGGCAGATCTCGGTGACAGGGGGTAGATCTCGGTGACAAGGGGCAGATCTCGGTGACAGGGGGTAGATCTCGGTGACAGGGGGCAGATCTCGGTGACAAGGGGCAGATCTCGGTGACAGGGGGTAGATCTCGGTGACAGGGGGCAGATCTCGGTGACAGGGGGTAGATCTCGGTGACAGGGGGCAGATCTCGGTGACAGGGGGTAGATCTCGTATAATGGGGGCTGTAGGGTAGGATGCAGACGGGTTACCCGGGTTACCGGACTGTGGTTACATTTGGGCATTTAGTGCCAAAAACTGAGCCCGAGGTGCAGTTTAAAGAGCCGGGGGCCCCAGTCTGCGCTGTGTCCAGTAACTGATGCCCTTGCCATGTCTGCCAATACAAACGACCGCCCCCCCCCCCGTTCACTGCGCATGGACGACGCGTTCTGCAGCTTTTTCCATTGCTCTAGACAGAGAGAGAGAGAGAGAGAGGGGGGTCACGACGGGTGAACCCGGGAGCTGCCAGAATGGAAGATATTCGTTCACAAAGCGAGCGGTCGTACTCAGCACCGCCATAAAACCCCGCAAACATATACAGCAGCACCAATACGCTGGGCGGCGGATTCGCCTTTACAATCAAATCTAGAACCCGCGGCAAAGATTTCGGTGCCGTTTCCGGAGTTTTACGAAGCAACGTGAAAAACCTGAAGCCCACGAAGCCCCGAAGCGTTTTATTGGCTGAATCAGCACAGATTTAAAAAAAATGAAATGAATAAAAATGATTTGTTTCGGGCTTCGGCGCCGTTTCCTCGACTTTTATTTTCATACTTTTTTTTTTATTTGGGCTTTTATTTTTTGTATAAAACAGAACTTATTGGGAAATCTGGCGGAGAGTCTCGCGAATCCATTTATGGGCAGCGAACGGTCGCCTCGGAAAATGAATGTAACGCTCTTCTTTTAACCCTTGGGGGGGATTACAGGGCAGTGCAGGACTGTAACAATGTATCAAACATGTTTACAAACACAGATGCTTTCTTTATTTGATAATCTTTGCCCAAGAACGTGGGATGAAAGATTTTTACACCATTTTTGGGGGGTTTTGTGCATTTTTACTTTTTCATGGAAGACTTTACCAAAAAAAATCCTCATCCATTTTAGCTTCGGGCATCAAGGAGGTTTGGGGGGATCTCATAAGGCGGACGTTAAGCGGAGCTTCCAATCAGAGACTAAAAGTTTGGGGGTCTCATTAAACCAAAAACCTGTCTGTATCATAACCCCGCTTAACACCTTGTGTGCAGCACCAAGTACACAGGATTTGGGCGTTATTATTATTTATTGTTTTATATAGCGCCGCAGCGCTTTACAAACGGTAGACCAGACATAATTACTATATAACATAGCAAGATGACATACAGAAAGAACAGGCGAGGAGGGCCCTGTGCACAGGAGCTGACAGTCGCCCGTCTCTCCTGCTGTAACAACTCAAACCTTAATCAGTCGTTGGTCTCGTCTTAGATTCCGGAGCCGTATGTCTACCCCCTGCATGTTTAATATCCTCACTGTATTACCCTCTACCACCTCTGCTGGAAGGCAGGTCTCCTGCAACCGTTAAATAGTTTAGACCTCTACGGGCTCTGGATAAGGGTCTCTTGTTTTCTTGCTCACCCTGTATGACTCCCCAGCTTATCGAAGCCGTTTGGATGCCGCCTGCTGCTCCGGCACATGTGGCCCTTCCCTGCTGGCTGGTTTATTCCGTGTTTAGATGCGGCCCCAGACAGCGATGTGCATGCGCCTTCACGCCTTACAGCACCGGAACGGTGACCAAAAAAGAGACAGTGAGAGAGGCAAGGAGTCCTCGACACTCTCAAGAGCAGCGCATGCAGAATCCATTAACCCATTAAAAGCAGGGGGGCAATGAGGAACCAAAGGTCCATATAACTGGAGATGCTTGTATAGAAAATAACCGCCCCAGCAAGGGCATCTTCCTGCTGCTTGACCCTTATTGACCTTATTAAGTAAATAAATATCCCATTGGAAAGGGAACAGCTGGGACCGAAAGAGTTAACGTTCAGTACCCTGGCAGTATGCCTTTACCCCCCATTAATATACTTGGGGTCTGTTCACTTTATGCCATTCGGTCAGACATAGTACCCAAGGAGAGGGGTAAATGTTACCCAGGGTACAGAATATACCCCCCTAGGCAGTATTTTTTGAAAGGTATCAACCTATTCCACGGTGCAGTACAAAGGGAGTGTAGAATTTATGGAATATTTAAGTAGTTTGGAGAGCCCTGCACAGAAAAGCTTGCAATCTAATATAACAGTAAAAAAATAGTCTTTATTTAGTGTCCCCGTTATTTTGGTTGTGTTGAGAAGTTTGGGGGAACTTTGACCCGCTTCAGGGGGATATTACCCCTAGGGTGAGGATAATGCCACCCGGTGCCCCCTATAAAGGCTGCGCAGCCCCAGATATCACAACCAAGGGTGAGAAGCCAGACCTGGGGGTCTCCATCAGATGCAGACAACGGTGGGTGACAGATGTGGGTGAACATGAGCCCCATAATACCCCACCCTGAGTGACCCTCCATGCAGATACCCCAAGACAATCTGCCCCCAGCGCTCCAAACTCGGGCAAAAGTTCAGTAAAAGTTCGATAAAAACCCCATGGCGGGGGAGGGGGGGCTTACCTCTGGGTACCAGCGGGTGGCGGCTTGCGGGGGTCCCAGGTCACCTCCAAATCAGGGGTCCATGCCTGACTTCCCTCCTCTGGCTTCATACAGCGGAGACCCCCAAACTTATATCCATTAGCGAGCTGTCCATGGGGGTTACGGGGGGTGCCAAGCGATGTGAGGGGGGCAGCCCTGAATGTTGGGGGTCGCAGCCCGGGTCCTGTTGGGGGGGGGGGCAGCCCTGGCCGTGCCGCTCGGAGCAGTCAGACGGTCTGAGGCATCGCAGGGATCCCGGAGTGAGATTTGCCTCCGCCCCCCCCCTTCGCACCTCCCCCAGCCCCCCTGCCACCCCCCTGCTGCCTGCTCCAGATGAAAGGGGGGGGGGGAGTAACACCATGTGAACTAAAACTGCCCCAGGAACACAACTACAACAGCCCCCTCTGCCCCATCACTCAGGGGTCGGGGGGTAGCTGGGGGTTATGTTACCCTCGTTGTACTGCGCTGCGGAGTAGGTTGGCGCTGCACACATGGCACCTCCATCTCTGCCCTCCGGAGGTTTTTCTATAAAATGCAAGTTTGTTGCAAAGTGTTTAACAACCAGCAGGAAGATTCTATCGGTTGCCATGGAGACTGCACCATCTCGCAGATGATCTTCGTACGTAACTCATGCCTTTATTGGGATAGTGTGCTCGAAAGTAGGACCTTCAGGATAAGAGCATAACTGCCAACTGTCCCTGTTTAGTTTGTCGAGTCCCTCTATGTGCCCCCCTCTACTCCCCCGATGCCCCACTCTTCCTCCTGATGCCCCTCTTTTCTAACCTGATGCCCCCACTCTCCCCCCTCTTTTTTAGGAGGTCAGAATGTTTGCTGGGTATGAGGGTATCGCAGGGCTCTAGAGCCCTAAATGCCCCAATTTTCTCACTTTGTAACATACAGATACTGTAACCGCGCATGAACAGCGTGCGATTGGGGGCTGCGCATGCACAAAAGGTGCCGAGACGGGTGGGGTTTGCTGTGATGTCACATGATGCGTAACGAGGTCAGAGTCGCTTCCCAAACTCTGACATGCGAAGGAATCGTCCCAAAAACCGCCCGCCGCGTCTGTTACGGATTTACAGACAGAATATAAAGCAGATGCGTTTCTTTAAGTCGTCACGGCGACTGCAGCTCGTTAAGCAAATTGCGTTTTGGCGTTTAAGTGAAATTCTCTGCATATCGTCCGACGCGTCGCAAAATACCCCCCCCCCCCCGAGCCGCTCCTAACTCTAATTACTCCCAGACGCCGTCTCTGGAAACGATGAGTCAAACCGGGATTCGGAGAGCCTGCCCAGAGGACCCGACACTGGGGTAAAAACCCAGAGAATCTGCCCCTAAACCCTGACACTGGGGTAAAAACCCAGAGAATCTGCCCCTAAACCCTGACACTGGGGTAAAAACCCAGAGAATCTGCCCCTAAACCCTGACACTGGGGTAAAAACCCAAAGAGTCTGCCCCTAAACCCTGACACTCGGGTAAAAACCCAGGGAATCTGCCCATTCACCCCCAGACTGGGGTAAGAACCCTGAGAATCTGCCCCCGTCTCCCAGCCGAGGGGGTCCGGGACACAGGGTTTTCTCCGCACTTTTGTTCTGATCCAGTCTTTTGTATTTTGGATAACCTACTCATAACCCTTCAGGATTATTTCCAGTTACCAGCGAATTCTTACAAACCAGACAAATGTATAAATAAACCAAAAGAAAATATAAAATATCACTACTTTACTGAGAGGGTGGTAGATAAGTGGAGCAGCCTCCCAGCAGAAGTGGTAGATGGTAATACAGTGAGGGTATTAAACATGCATGGGATAGACATTATTCCGCCGACAGACCCCCAGCCTGCGCGGCCGCCTCCGGTACGCAGAATTTAGCGACTCGGTTCCGGACTGTATAAAGCAGGTTCCGGGGGCCGCTCGCGCCTCAGAGACCATTTATATATTAACCCTTTAATAGCCCATTACAAGCATCCTATCGTAGCAACTAGATAATAGAAGCAGCCGATTGGTTCTAATAACGGTCATTGTGGAAACTGATTGGTCAGGAGGTGAAGATATTCTGAATTAAGTCACCTGTATTCAAGCAGGGATTCCAGCTGTGATATAGCAAGGAGAAAAGCACCAATCGGGACGTTCAGATGTCATTAAATCAGAGGAGACTGTGTGACCCCGAGAATCTGCCCCTTCACCCCGAGACTGGGGCAAAAACCCTGAGAATCTGCCCCTTCACCCCGAGACCCTGAGACTGGGGTAATAACCCTGATACTGCTCACCGTGTGCTCATGTGTAGAGCTGACTTGGGGGTAAGAACCATCGACCGGCACACGCCCCGCGTAATACGCGTCCGGGGCAGATGTTCATCTCCCGGAACCCCAGCTGCGCAGGAACCCGATCCCATCCCCCGCTCCCATCCATTACTTTAATACTCCTCGCCAGCAACGCAGAGTAACGAAAGGGTTAAACCATCCGCAGCTGTTAATAGGCCGGTGATTCCTGAATAAATACCCTGGTTTTTTTTAGGGTGATTAAATACCCGCCCGCGTCTCCGCAGCCGCGCAACTAATCATGGCTGATGCTATAAATTTGAGCGGCGTTATTAGTGAGATGCTTTGAAACAGGTGAATTCTCAGGTGAGTGGGGATTTATGCGCCGCCGCTCCGCGAGGTGTCCCCGAGCAGCGCCGCCGCCGCCCCTGTCATTACTCTTCAATTGTTTTGCTGTAAAAAAAGCAAATTGTGATACTTTGTAATCCGGGCTGAACAAAGCCTTCTGGGTCAGCGCCGAAGCAGCTCTTAGCGCCGCCGCCTTCCCCGCATTCAATCATTTCCCCCCGAAATCAGTCGCTTTAATAATTCTTCCGATGCGGCCGTATTTCTCCGAGTCTCCTGACGTTGTACTTTCCGCTATATAATTATATTTTCTTATGAAATATATATTTTTCGCGGCTCGGCTCTCTGTTACCTCCTCTGCTGGGTCTGACAGATTTAAATCCTCACTAGTTGTGTATTTAACTCGTTGTACGGCGCCGCAGAACGTGATGGCGCTATAAGCATCAATAACTAACAATAATAACACCAATAACTAACAATAATAATACAAATAAATAATAATAATATTAATACAAATAAACAATAATAATGCAAATAAATAATAATAAAAATAAACAATAATAATAAAAATAAATAATAATAATAATAAATAATAGTAATTAATAATACAAATAATACAAAATATTAAAAATGAATAATCATAATAAAAATAAATAATAATTAATTAATAATAGGGATGTTTGGCTCCTTTTTTTGACTATAAAATATTTATAAGACTGACAAAATATTCAATGCAAATAATTCTTAATTAAAATTTGTTTTATTTACAAACGTTTAAAACCAGAATCCCTGTTTTTGTCGTGATTATGAAAGGCTCACGGAGCTGGGAGTTGTAATTTATAGTTTTGGTCTAGAATTGATAGATAATAACCGTTAGCCGTTGTACAGCGCTGCGGAATAGGATGGCGCTATATCGATTCATAATAAGAACAGCTAAAAGCAGAACTATTAATACATAGAAACAGAAGAATGGGGCTTTTTTCCACCCAAAAATATAAATAATCACTTTTTGACTCCAAAGGCAGAACGGCCCCATCCGGCCCCCGTCTAGTCGCCCGTTTCTCCTGCTGTAAAGACTCGAACCTTAATCAGTCGTTGGTCTCGTCTTAGATTCAGGAGCCGTATGTCTATCCCATGCATGTTTAATCCCCTCACTGTATTGCCCTCTACCACCTCTGCTGGGAAGCTGTTTATTTGAGCTCGAAAACCGAAGCGGCGTAACATGTTTCTTTAAGAAGATTTCCCCCTTTCTGGGCTCTTTCACTACCAATTTACTGATCCCATTGGCTGCGGTGATGTGACGGCGCCCCCTGCAGGCCACAAACTCCTTATTGTGAAAACACCGGGTGTCAGAGACACCGAGTCCCTTAGAATATCACCAATTAAATAAATACCAGAACGGCCCCCGGGACACGCGAGGCAAAGACTCAGGTGACCTCTGCAGAAATGTAATTTCTTATATTACTGGCCTATTTTTGATGGCCGTGTCTGTCATTCGTAGCCAGCTTGCCCGGGGGCGGCGCGCATGCCCTGCGTCAGGCTGGATGGGGAAGGGGTTGTCTCCTTCCGGGAATACCTTCTTATAAATAGCACTTGGCCTGTTTAGACGCCTGCAGTTTAAGGCGTCATTAGGAAAATCTCAGGTACGTTCTAGGAGCGCGTTTGTTTTCACGGATTTCATGCATTTTGTGACCAAAGCCGCCCCATAAGCTCACTTCCAACAAAAATATATATTTTAATATAAATACCTTTTTTTGGGTCTTGGATTAAAACCTTATAGAAAACGCACGTTTTCCTGCAGCGGCGCGAGCCGTCATCACCGCCAGCGCCGCGCTGTGTGTTCCGTGTGGTCTGGGAAGCGGTCCTAGCGGTTCGTACCCAGGAGGAATCCGCAGGGAGAAGGAACCGGGGATTTCTTATAACGAAGACGGATCGGTAAACGCAGCTCGTCGCTCCTTATGATAAATCTCAGAGCAACAAAAATGTGCAGCTTGTGTTGTAACCGGCGCAGGACTCCGGCAGGAGATGGTTGGTTACGAATAAAACGGCTTCTCCTGCTAGAAGGAGCTTCCTAGAATTATTATTATTGAACACAAAGGGTTAAAGCTCTTTAATGGGGATAATGTTAGTTATTTAAGGTATAATTCAAAAACTACGTTTATATTCATGCTCACTCACACATACTCACACATACACTGTCACACACTCACACTCACACATACAATGTCACACACACATACACTGTCACACACTCACACATACACTGTCACACACTCACACATACACTGTCACACACTCACACATACAATGCCACACACTCACACATACACTGTCACACACTCACACATACACTGTCACACACTCACACTCACACATACAATGTCACACACACATACACTGTCACACACTCACACATACACTGTCACACACTCACACATACAATGTCACACACACATACTCACACATACACTGTCACACACACACTGTCACACACACATACTCACACATACACTGTCACACACTCACACATACACTGTCACACATACACTGTCACACACTCACACATACACTGTCACACACACACTCACACATACACTGTCACACACTCACACATACACTGTCACACACTCACACATACACTGTCACACACTCACACTGTCACACACTCACACTCGCATACATATACACTCACTCCCTCCCTCACTCGCTTACTACACTCGAGGCTTTCTTTCTGGCTGTAACATCGTGTTAAGGACCCTGCTGCGTTCCTCGAAAGATCTGCTGCAGGCCGGACCGGCCCTCTGTAAAGAATTTTGGACGAGTCCCGGGACAATTGCCCCTCTGCCCCCTGGGCCGGCCTGCCTCTGCGACCAGGGAGTGATTAAGGTTTGAGTCTTTACAGCAGGAAAAATGGACGACTAGACGGGGGCCGCCGGGGGCCGATCTGCCGGCAGGTTTTGGGATTCTTTGCTCCTACCTGTTACTGTTACTATGATTGTGACTTTGCGTGACAATGTGCTCGGTGCTGCGCGAATCCGACCTCCTCTCTCTGCGTCTGGCGCGGCCGCCCCCTGCTGGAAGGGAAAAAATTCTCCACTCCATTAAAACGCTGAAAAAACCTAAATTTTCTGCACGAGATTAAAAAGTGTTTTTTTTTTTTTCTTTTCTTTGTCTGTATAATGAAAAAGAATAAAGAGAAAACAGAGCCTTTGGTGGAAGTTGATACTTTTTATTGTCACGTAAGCTTTTGGGACCTTAGAGGTCTCTTCTTCACACGGAAAGGAATGCTTCCCGTCGCTTGTCCCCTCCGTGGTCCGGTATATGACATCATATTCCCAGTATGATTGCTGTGGGTGAACCGGTATCTGCTTCACCAGGAGAGGAGACGCCGAGGAGGCTGAAGATCTGCGCAGCGACTGCGTTCAGGAGCCACATGCTGAGCCCATGCACAGATCTCTACCACTTCTGCTGTAGGGATGTTCCATATATCCACCACCATCTGACCGAAGAAATAATTGGCTTTGGGCATTCCCGCTGCCCGTGGGAAAGGTGCGTCTGGAATAAGTGAGAAGCCGGCCAAGCAAAGCGCGTGTTTGGTGTGGAATCCTGCAGAGTCCGGAGTTCCGGGAGCGACGTCTGGATGAAGGCGCGGTTTTTGGCCCCAGCTCCATTTTTTGCTGTATTTGGGGTTTTTTTTACATTGATTTTATCCCCAGAAGAGTGAAATCTTACGGCTGAATTTCCTTCTTTCAAAAGCACAAAAGGGAAGCTCGGGAGGCAATTCCTGACCCAGTAATGAGATTTACCACACCGGGGGCATCTGCATGGGGGGCATATCCTGAAATTAACTCTTTACGTCCCTTGAATAAGATAATAAGAATCCCTGCTAATGCAGCAAAAAGAACTTTGTAAAAAAGTGATGAAAAGAGCTGCTGACCCTTAAAAGTTTTGGGGTTGCCGGTGGGCTCCGGTTTCTGCCTCGGGGTTTGGTTTCCAATCCGGCCCTTAGAATAATTGTAAGAGTGTGAGACAGGGGGCCGTAGCACCATCGCTGGGGTCAGCGCTCAGAGGGGCCACATGCTTTCATGTCACGTGACCCTGCTGAGCGTCCACCCCAGGATATTAATAAGGGGGTATATGAGACCGACTTGGCTGAGAATAGTGTGAGTGTTAGTTTTGCTGAGAGTGGTTTGTCTGTTTGAGCGTCAGCGAGTCAATCTTGTAAAAATGGTCACCCGCAGGGGCATCACTAGGAGTGGGCAAAGGTTTGTTTTGGGTGGAAAAGCAGTAAAAATAAAGGTAAAGGGAGTGAGGGAGCGGTACTGAGATGAGGAAGGGCAAAGGGAGAGGAGGCCAGGGACAGAGTACATATATATTTATACCGGTATATACTCAATGTAAACGTATGGTGTTAGAGTGTCAGAGGTGAACCTTGGGCTAGGAGAGAGAGAGTGTGTAGTATAAGTGTTAGAGTAAGTGTGTGTGTGTAGTATAAGTGTTAGAGTTAGTGTGTGTAGTATATGGCGTTAGAGTCAGTGTGTGTAGTATATGGTGTTAGAGTGTGTGTGTAGTATATGGTGTTAGAGTGTGTGTAGTATATAGTGTTAGATTGTGTTGTGTGTGTGTAGTATATGGTGTTAGAGTAAGTGTGTGTAGTATATAGTGTTAGATTGTGTTGTGTGTGTGTAGTATATGGCGTTAGAGTCAGTGTGTATAGTATATGGTGTTAGAGTGTGTGTGTAGTATATGGTGTTAGATTGTGTTGTGTGTGTGTAGTATATGGTGTAAGAGTCAGTGTGTGTAGTATATAGTGTTAGAGTGTGTGTGTAGTATATGGCGTTAGATTGTGTTGTGTGTGTGTAGTATATGGTGTTAGAGTGTGTGTGTGTGTAGTATATGGTGTTAGAGTAAGTGTGTGTAGTATATAGTGTTAGATTGTGTTGTGTGTGTGTAGTATATGGTGTTAGAGTGTGTGTAGTATATAGTGTTAGATTGTGTTGTGTGTGTGTAGTATATGGTGTAAGAGTGTGTGTAGTATATAGTGTTAGATTGTGTTGTGTGTGTGTGTAGTATATGGTGTAAGAGTCAGTGTGTGTAGTATATAGTGTTAGATTGTGTTGTGTGTGTAGTATATGGTGTAAGAGTGTGTGTAGTATATAGTGTTAGATTGTGTTGTGTGTGTGTGTAGTATATGGTGTAAGAGTCAGTGTGTGTAGTATATAGTGTTAGATTGTGTTGTGTGTGTAGTATATGGTGTAAGAGTGTGTGTAGTATATAGTGTTAGATTGTGTTGTGTGTGTGTAGTATATGGTGTTAGAGTAAGTGTGTGTAGTATATAGTGTTAGATTGTGTTGTGTGTGTGTAGTATATGGTGTAAGAGTCAGTGTGTGTAGTATATAGTGTTAGATTGTGTTGTGTGTGTGTAGTATATGGTGTAAGAGTCAGTGTGTGTAGTATATAGTGTTAGATTGTGTTGTGTGTGTAGTATATGGTGTAAGAGTGTGTGTAGTATATAGTGTTAGATTGTGTTGTGTGTGTGTAGTATATGGTGTAAGAGTGTGTGTAGTATATAGTGTTAGATTGTGTTGTGTGTGTGTAGTATATGGTGTAAGAGTGTGTGTAGTATATAGTGTTAGATTGTGATGTGTGTGTGTAGTATATGGTGTAAGAGTCAGTGTGTGTAGTATATAGTGTTAGATTGTGTTGTGTGTGTGTAGTATATGGTGTAAGAGTGTGTGTAGTATATAGTGTTAGATTGTGTTGTGTGTGTGTAGTATATGGTGTAAGAGTCAGTGTGTGTAGTATATAGTGTTAGATTGTGTTGTGTGTGTGTGTAGTATATGGTGTAAGAGTCAGTGTGTGTGTTCCCCGGCAGGCTGCGCATGATATATGTGGCCCCCGCTCTTATACGAGGAGGGAGCAGCAGCTGGTAAAAGGTTTATGGCGCGCAGAGAATATTTCTTCTGCTTTTTATTTTAGTTTCATTTCACATGCAGAATATGAATTCAATATTTATTAAATAATCTGCGCCGTTCCACGCCGATATACAGAGAGGAGTCGCAGGAGACGGCGCATGCCTCGGCCCCCGACGGCCTACAATCCCAATATTTTTCCCTCCTGGGTGTCAGACGGACGTATACAGTGCTTTGCCCTGCTCTGGCAGTCTGTGGGTTAAGCAGCTGTGCCGGGTCGGCAGTAAAGCCGTCATTACCCAGGAGCCGACACTTTATGGTTCTGCGGTTAATCCCGATCTCCGCGTCCGTATCGTGCAGCTGCAGGTGGCGCCCCGTGAATGGCGCGTTTGTACGCGGCGCCGGCACCGGCTGACATCATGCGAGCGGAAGGTGTGCGGTAAGAACGCGCCATACATATAGCCGATACCAGACCCCGTGTGTTAATAGCCCCGGCTTTATTGAGGGTGAGGTAAGGGGTCCTGCACAGCGTCACCGGCCTGTCACCCCCCCCCCCCGCCGCTAATAAAACGCGTAACGCGTCCTCTGCACCATCCCCTGTGTCTCTGGCGGAACCGCGCATGTGTGCAGCACGCATGCATATTGGGAGCGTGGGATCCTGCAGCGTATTTTGAGTTTAAAAAGACACGAGGGGCGCTGGGGCAGCTGGCGGGGCGGTGACATCATCATTCTCCAGCCAATAAGGACTTAGTGACCTTAAAAAGCATGAGAAGTCACGCAGGGAAAGTAAAACGGACTCGGCGGAAAGTGATTGGCGCATCGGCCTCTAATTGTACATAATAGTAAAATCAGCCTGAAGCTGGGAGACGATCAGAGCTGTACATCTCCGGCCCTCAGGGGCCGAATGCAGCCAGTTTTCGGGATGACACGTAAGGCTTACTGTCAAACCGCGCGTCCTGGCAGGTATGTGGCCCTCAGGGACAGGGCTGATTTGGGTGGCTTGACAAGCACACATATTGCTAAATAAGATATACAGGATTGACCATGGGTGGGTGATATGCGGGATGGGGTAACTAACTCCATAGCAGGGTAAAAATTCTGAGCACAGCTTGGCTCTCCTGCAAAACCCTGACTTTCTTGCATTCTCCTCCGACCGTTTTTTTCTCTCAGTTTCTAGATTCTTGTTCATTGCTGAATCCAGTGAAGCTTCAGCCCAATTAAATGTAACTTTTTTCCATTCTAAATTCTAAATATTTCTTCTTTGAATGTTTTTTTGTATTTGTGGTTCTCTGCTGCCGCCTCGTGGACGGATTTGGTATTGTAAAATTTGCATTTAAAATTTGGATTTGAAATTTGAGTTTGAAATTTATTTGGGAGCGATTGATTAAAACATTTCCAACTCTGGATTTACACATCAGAATTGTTGATCAATAAAACAGATTTGATTATCGCGTAGATATTTATTTCTGGGATTTAAATGCTCTCCAGGACATATTTAAAAACCAGGGGCATTTCATTGGAAAAAAATATCTTAATTAATAAATAAATACATTTACAGGTAAAAACAACTTGCCAGGTAATAAACTGAAAGAAAAATAAGTGTTCAAAATAAAGGACATAACTTTTGTTCCACTTTTTAATTATATATATATATATATATATAATACTTTTTCCAAATTATTTCCAAAAAACCCCAAAAACATATAATTTCAGGCAAAAGTTCAACCCAATTGTCCTGGTCCATACCATTGGTTGCTACGGCACTTAGACCATGTTTTTAAACCAGAATCACCTTTTTGATACATTTGTGTCTAATTACTAATAATTACAGTTACTCCGTACCGCCAGCCGTACTCCACCAATAACAGCGAATGATGGCCGTCCGTGACGATAATATCTTAATTCACACCAAATACCGCCTGTTAATATGTTCAGCCCAGCTCAAGCCCCTGTGCTGCAGAGCTTACAATCTAATGCGTTTACTTTCCACATTTTAGCAGAAGTTATTGTTATTGTTGTAATCCGGTGAACGCCGCGTGCAGTACGGTGACGTGCATCAATCATCGGAGGCCAGGAGCCGCGGCCACAAGGGATGTTTGAAGAATAGAAAGAAATGACTTTGGGGGGGGGGGAATCCTTATGGGGGAGTCCCACACGGGACGGGGGAATAAAGGGCGCTCTGTAATTGGGTAACAATAGCCCGGGGCGCTCACAAAAGGGGACCTTTAATGCAATACATACATCGTACACATGTTTACCAAGTGTGGATACTTGTAGTCAATGAGGGTATCCATGCTTTTAAGCCCCCCGTCAATAGCCGGACTGTTCCTCTGTTGAATAATGTAGATTTATTCCGAAATGAATCCTTGCATACAATGCGCGGAGAGCGGTCCCACGGTGGCACAAGCTCCCAGCCACAGGGGCTACGGGGCCGGGAGAAGCGAGCCAGGGAAATGCTAAGCAGCCTCATTATACAGGCTTCAAACGAGCCGAGGCTCTTAACATCTCCTGAGAGGAGCCGGTAATGGGCCGGGGGGCCGAAAAAAAAGAAATGAATACCGGATACAAAGAAACGCGAAGAAACGGCCGCCGCTCACTGAGTGAAGACTGCGAGGAAACCGGAGAGATTTCTATCTATAATATTAAGCAGTTTTATAAGAAATCATCCCGGCTGGAGAAGCTGCAGTTTTACCGCTATTCTATGGAGATCCGTGAATACGGCCCTCCCGGCCCCTAATAATATCCACTCAGCTCTTACGTTCGAAGTCTGTCTGACCCTGACTCCATATCACACAGTGCTGCTGATATACTCACATACTGTGCGGCCGCGCACTGCAACACCCGATCCGGGGAGCATGGGGGGCCAGTGGCCGTTGCTGGGGGTACAAGATGGCCAGTTTAGGCATGACCTGCGGTTAAAAAAACCAGAATGCCAGTCTTAATCTCCCAGTTGGACAATCTATCAAAAGTCTATGGAGGATCGGACTTAATTAGCATCGCCATAAAGCATCAGCTCAGTGTGGTGTTTGAGAGTCACCAAAAATATCACATGACTGACAGCGACGACCAGGTTTTTGTCACCGACCAACACTATATACAGCGCTGGGGGGTTATATTACTGTATACAGCGCTGGGGGGGTTATATTACTGTATACAGCGCTGGGGGTTATATTACTGTATACAGCGCTGGGGGGTTATATTACTGTATACAGCGCTGGGGGTTATATTACTGTATACAGCGCTGGGGGTTATATTACTGTATACAGTGCTGGGGGGTTATATTACTGTATACAGCGCTGGGGGTTATATTACTGTATACAGCGCTGGGGGTTATATTACTGTATACAGCGCTGGGGGTTATATTACTGTATACAGCGCTGGGGGGTTATATTACTGTATACAGCGCAGGGGGGTTATATTACTGTATACAGTGCTGGGGGGTTATATTACTGTATACAGCGCTGGGGGGTTATATTACTGTATACAGCACTGGGGGTTATATTACTGTATACAGCGCTGGGGGGTTATATTACTGTATACAGCGCTGGGAGGTTATATTACTGTATACAGCGCTGGGGGTTATATTACTGTATACAGCGCTGGGGGTTATATTACTGTATACAGCGCTGGGGGTTATATTACTGTAAACAGTGCTGGGGGTTATATTACTGTATACAGCGCTGGGGGGGTTATATTACTGTATACAGCGCTGGGGGTTATATTACTGTATACAGCGCTGGGGGTTATATTACTGTATACAGTGCTGGGGGGTTATATTACTGTATACAGCGCTGGGGGGTTATATTACTGTATACAGCGCTGGGGGGTTATATTACTGTATACAGCGCTGGGGATTATATTACTGTATACAGCGCTGGGGGTTATATTACCGTATACAGTGCTGGGGGGTTATATTACTGTATACAGCGCTGGGGGGTTATATTACTGTATACAGCGCTGGGGGTTATATTACTGTATACAGCGCTGGGAGGTTATATTACTGTATACAGCGCTGGGGGTTATATTACTGTATACAGCGCTGGGGGTTATATTACTGTATACAGCGCTGGGGGTTATATTACTGTATACAGCGCAGGGGGGTTGTATTACTGTATACAGCGCTGGGGGGTTATATTACTGTATACAGTGCTGGGGGTTATATTACTGTATACAGCGCTGGGGGGTATATTACTGTATACAGCGCAGGGGGGTTGTATTACTGTATACAGCGCTGGGGGGTTATATTACTGTATACAGCGCTGGGGGTTATATTACTGTATACAGCGCTGGGGGGTTATATTACTGTATACAGCGCTGGGGGGATATATTACTGTATACAGCGCTGGGGGTTATATTACTTTATACAGCGCTGGGGGGTTATATTACTGTATACAGCGCTGGGGGTTATATTACTGTATACAGCGCTGGGGGTTATATTACTGTATACAGCGCTGGGGGTTATATTACTGTATACAGTGCTGGGGGGTTATATTACTGTATACAGCGCTGGGGATTATATTACTGTATACAGAGCTGGGGGTTATTACTGTATACAGTGCTGGGGGTTATATTACTGTATACAGAGCTGGGGGTTATTACTGTATACAGTGCTGGGGGTTATATTACTGTATACAGCGCTGGGGGTTATATTACTGTATACAGTGCGGGGGGGTTATATTACTGTATACAGTGCTGGGGGTTATATTACTGTATACAGCGCTGGGGGTTATATTACTGTATACAGTGCTGGGGGTTATTACTGTATACAGCGCTGGGGGTTATTACTGTATACAGAGCTCGGGGTTATTACTGTATACAGCGCTGGGGGTTATATTACTGTATACAGCGCTGGGGGTTATTACTGTATACAGTGCTGGGGGTTATATTACTGTATACAGCGCTGGGGGTTATATTACTGTATACAGTGCTGGGGGGTTATATTACTGTATACAGCGCTGGGGGTTATATTACTGTATACAGCGCTGGGGGTTATATAACTGTATACAGCGCTGGGGTTATATTACTGTATACAGCGCTGGGGGTTTTATTACTGTATACAGCGCTGGGGGTTATATTACTGTATACAGCGCTGGGGGTTATATTACTGTATACAGCGCTGGGGGTTTTATTACTGTATACAGCGCTGGGGGGTTATATTACTGTATACAGCGCTGGGGGTTATTACTGTATACAGAGCTGGGGGTTATTACTGTATACAGCGCTGGGGGTTATTACTGTATACAGAGCTGGGGGTTATATTACTGTATACAGCGCTGGGGGTTATATTACTGTATACAGCGCTGGGGGGTTATATTACTGTATACAGCGCTGGGAGGTTATATTACTGTATACAGCGCTGGGGGTTATATTACTGTATACAGCGCTGGGGGTTATATTACTGTATACAGCGCTGGGGGGTTATATTACTGTATACAGTGCTGGGGGGTTATATTACTGTATACAGCGCTGGGGGGTATATTACTGTATACAGCGCTGGGGGGTTATATTACTGTATACAGCGCTGGGGGTTATATTACTGTATACAGCGCTGGGGGGTTATATTACTGTATACAGCGCTGGGGGGATATATTACTGTATACAGCGCTGGGGGTTATATTACTTTATACAGCGCTGGGGGGTTATATTACTGTATACAGCGCTGGGGGTTATATTACTGTATACAGCGCTGGGGGTTATATTACTGTATACAGCGCTGGGGGTTATATTACTGTATACAGTGCTGGGGGGTTATATTACTGTATACAGCGCTGGGGATTATATTACTGTATACAGAGCTGGGGGTTATTACTGTATACAGTGCTGGGGGTTATATTACTGTATACAGCGCTGGGGGTTATATTACTGTATACAGTGCGGGGGGGTTATATTACTGTATACAGTGCTGGGGGTTATATTACTGTATACAGCGCTGGGGGTTATATTACTGTATACAGTGCTGGGGGTTATTACTGTATACAGCGCTGGGGGTTATTACTGTATACAGAGCTCGGGGTTATTACTGTATACAGCGCTGGGGGTTATATTACTGTATACAGCGCTGGGGGTTATATTACTGTATACAGCGCTGGGGGTTTTATTACTGTATACAGCGCTGGGGGGTTATATTACTGTATACAGCGCTGGGGGTTATTACTGTATACAGAGCTGGGGGTTATATTACTGTATACAGTGCTGGGGGTTATTACTGTATACAGCGCTGTGGAGTATGGTGGAGGTATATGAATTAATAAATAATAAAAATAATAATTCTGTCATCATTTTTAAAGCTTTTTATTATAAATATGGTGACCGCTCGCGCTGCCGGCTCCAGGCTTGTGATTTACAGACAAGAGATCTTAATTTATACAAATATTTATTGCGTTCCTAGAGGATTACCGATGAAGTTTCACCTCTGGTGCAAATACGAGACCCGGGGCTAAAAATAGGGCAGTTTATTGAATGAGAGACAGAAGGTGAGGGAGGTAATGAATCCGGGGTCTGTACTCGCAGCCCGCGATCAAAGGCACTGCGGAGATCAAAGAGACGGGGGATTATTTCTCGATGGCTGCTGAGATGATGCGAGTGCTGCTTTAAAACAGGGGATTATCCGTGCGAGGGCAAAACCGCGCGGATTCAAAGCAACGAACGAGCCGGTTCATAAAATATATTCCACGTATCCTGGGAACTGGGAAAACAAGTGTGCAATTAAAGGGACTGGTATAGGAAACTCGGGGCTAAAAGTTGCTACATTGTAACATTGAGTGGCCTTTTTAAAATGTTAAAAGCCTCTCTGGGTCTCTTTACTTTCTGCTGTATTTTTTCTGGACCCGGCAGCAGCAATACCCGCAAACTTTCCAAATGTTAGGTCACCTGTATTCAAGCAGGAATTCCATTTGTGATATAGCAGGGAGAAAAGCACCAATCGGGACGCTCGGATATCATTAACTCATAGGAGAATATGAAGGAGTCGGCTCCGGACTGTGTGACCCCAAGGATCTGCCCCCGAGATCCCAAGACTGGGGTAAAAATCCTAAGAATCTGCCCATTCATCCCAAAATTGGGGAGAAAAACTGAGACTTTGGGCAAAATACTCTGCGGAATTGTTACATAGAAAAGCTGCGACCCAATGACTTTTATGAGAAGAAACTCAAGTAACTGGATGTTTTTTTTCTTTATGTGAAACTAAATTGTGTTTTAATTAAAGCCATTTTGGGATCTTTTCATGTAGTTTCCAGATATTTCCTGGAGGTGGCGCTGTGGGGCAAGAAGCCAACGCGGATCCTTCTGTCCCAGGCGGTAACTCAAAACGACCAAAAGGACCGAAAAAAATCTACCATATTCTATAAAAAATGTTCGACATACAAATATTTTCACTAAATTAGAGGCTTTGGGTTTAAAATCTGATTTTGCTTTACAAAAAACATTGGTTTTCCGTCACAACTCTGAATATATTAAAACTATTACACTTTCTCTGCCAGAAAAGCAATATCTTGCTTTTGATTACTGTAATATATAAATGTTTTACTTTACTACGAGGGTGGTGGATAAATAGAACAGCCTCCCTGCAGAAGTGGTAGAGGGTAATACAGTGAGGGTATTAAACATGCATGGGACAGACATACGGCTCCTGAATCTAAGACGAGACCAACGACTGACGGGACAGATTTACGCCAGCTGAGTTCTCGCTCTGTTATCTAGACAACCCCCCGACTCCTTATCATACTGACTGTGGGAAACAATAGAATGACTTAGTCTTAATCACACAGCCAGACCCTCTAACTAATAAAAGGCTATGGAGGAACGGACTTCATTAGCATCGCCATAAAGCATCAGCTTAGTGTGGTGTTTGAGCCGGGAAATATCACACGACTGACAGCGACGGCGGCTCAGGGTCTGCAGATAAAGGGGGTTTAATGGAACAAAATGAGACAGAATCAGGCTTTTCCCAGATACAGCCCAGTTAACATTATTTATACACTTTAACCCTATTAATGCATGATGGAAATGCAATGCAGCAGATAAAATGGAATATTAAATTGTAAGCTCACGCGCAGGGCTTGCAGGGGCTCATAAGACCTGATTGCAAGCTCATGGGCACGGTGACCAGATTTGAATCTGTACGTCTAAATGTGAGTGCATTTTTTATTCACTCCATATTTAAATTGTATAGCGCTGCCGAAATAGCTAGCGTTTAATAAACCAAGAGCAATAATGGATCATGGGAGGCACTGAAAGGGTTAACTAAGGTTCAAAGCAGTCTAATAATTATTTGATTTTTTAAATTAAAATGGCAATAAATCTTTTACTCCGTGACGCTGATTGACACTTCTCGGGATATGAAGAAGACCCCCCCCCCGTATTCTCTCCCCAGGGCCGGGGCTGTTATAATTTTCACCACTAGGGTGCAGTGCGGCACTTAGATGACATGCTAAGAAAAATCATTTTAAACAAAGTATGGGAATTGGCTCAAAGCTTTGATCTTTCCAGAAAAAAAGCAGCTCAGTCAAGCGTTATCACGAAATAATTACCTAACTTAAACCAGCATGGATATCCCAGCAAAAATATACATTTTAAAGTCATTTTGTAAATTGCTAAATTATTATTATTTAATTGAATTTTTCCTCAGCTGGAGGTCGCTCGCGCCTCTCCTGCTTCGGGGTTAAAACAGGATAACAAGGGGTTAAATCTTTCCACCAGATTTTATTTACATTTTAAATGTGTTTTACTATCACCAATAATAAATACATCTTACAGCGCTACGGCATAGGATGGCGCTATATAAATAGTAATAATAATAATAATAAATTGAATTTTATGCAATAAACTGGGCTGGATTTATCCAACTAATGCTATGCACAGAATAAGCACAAAACTCCCCAAAACTGGACTTTTGGAAATTTTTCAAATCAAACGATGCCCTTTTTTATTCAAGGAACAGAATAATTTAGTGACTGAAAATGGATAAAACAGATTTTTTTGTAACCCAAACACTGCATCATATGGTGTGAAGATAACTGAAACTTGAGCGAAATAAATGGGGATTTTTTTTCCTCGAATATTTCTGACTGATTTATAAATGTTGCCATTTTCTTTCTTTTTTTTCTTCTTTCCGTTCTATTTAAATAGAGCCTGGGAAGAATTGTATTCTGTTTCATATTAATGATTGTTACAACTTTCTAACAAACAAAAAATGTGATTTGTTTTTATAAACTCATAAAATTACTTTTAAAGCAAAATCAGGGTAAATCGACAGCAAGTGCAGGAAACTCCTCAATTTAGGGGGCGCGGGATCTGTCTTTATTATATATCTTACGAAAATCCCAGACCGCTGGCTTCATTTTAATGAGGAATAAAAAATAAAATAGTAAAAATAATAAATATATATTGATACAAAGCATCGGATAATCCCCAGAATCCACTTTATTGATTTTCAAGCGTGGCCTGGCCATGCTTTGTTACCCTCTACCGTGGCATTCATAGGGTTAAAACTGTCACACTGGTCCCATTGCTGCCCCAAAGAGCTGTCTGGCAGATAAATGGTTAACAGTCCCAGGGGCAAGTGCAGTAAAGGTGACTTGCTGTTGACGAGCGAGATGTTTTCTTCCTGCAGATGGCCGTGTCCTCGGCTGAACTTTTGGGGTATCCCCCCCCTCCTGCCGGTGATTGTTCAGCGCATGCATTCTGGACGCTCTCGTTCTATCCGACATGGCAACTGGATGCGACCATCTCGCTTTCCCCGTCAGCTGCACGCGGTCCCCCCGCCGGCCGCACACACGGCGACGCTCTCCTTTCTCAGTCCCCGGAGCTGTCTGAATCGGTGAAATAACCGGCTGAATGATCGCGTACCCCGTTTCTAGAGCGTTTGGTTATAACGGGTTTTTATCAGCTACAAAATTAATTTCCTGGGAATATTGGATGGGGTGGGGGGGGAGGCGGGGTCCGGCGGGTCATCGGCCAAGAAATTACCACTAATACCCTTCACCTGGGGCTTTGGCTACAATGTAACCATCACTCTCTTCTTTTAATATGAGTGCGAGGTCTTATAGAGACATAGAACCCGCCGGCAGATCGGCCCCATCCGGCCCCCGCCTAGTCTGTATAGACTCAAACCTTAATCAGTCGTTGGTCTCGTCTTAGATTCGGGAGCCGTTTGTCTATCCCGCGCTTGTTTACATTCCCTCGCTGTATTAACCACTGATGGCATTAAAAGCGTCTGTCACTTTAATATTTTGTCAGAACCGGTGCAGGACTCTGGAAGCCCGAGTGTCTCATGGGGCGGGCATTTGGTTAGATGTTCATGGGGCGAGCGTAGTGTGGGGAGGTCGTACATTAAGACGCTGCACTGTGTAAAGCTGGTGGGGGGGAGTGAAGCGAGCCATTAACATTATTCTTAGAGAGAAGCTGCAGCCTCGGCGCATGCGCATCTCCTCTCTGTGTGCGACGTGACGGCCGCCCTTGTCCCGCACACACGAGCGACAATTACACAACAACCCGCGGGCCGAGCGTGATGCCAAATCCCATCCTGGATGCCCGGCGTGTTTATGAGCCGCTTCTAACGGCCGCTCTCCCCATTGTCTTCGGTCCGTCTAATGTTTCATCCCAAACAAACCCCGCGGACGCTCTCTGTTAACGGCGTTCTTTACGTTGGGGTTTTGTAAACATCTCTGAGCCCCGGGGGCCAGAAGAACGCAAACAACGCGGCAATAATGGCACATTCTGCGGCGCCCTTTAAAGTGGTGAAGTTGTTTCGTTGCTGCGCGGCGGCCGCTGCGATGATTTTGGCAAAAGACCCGACGCGGGGAAAAAAAAAATATTATCTCCAGGGACGGACATTTAACCCCTTATTTATTCTTTGTTCCTATAAAACACATAGCCATCCGGCAGACAAAACAATCGTCGAGCCGCCTTAAATTCGCACAAAAAGATAGAGAATACAAAAAATAAATATATATATATATGATGAAAGACGAGAATCTCTCCAACTCTCCCCGTTATAAGTTAAAAAGAAATCAGATGTATCAGTTTTGGTAAAGAAAGGATATAAAAATAAAAAATAAAAGGTATCAGTTTTAGTAAAGAGAGAATGTAATAAAATAAAAATTATATACATTTAATAACTTTTTTCCCGCTATTTTCTAAGTTGGCGGTTATAGGCCGCACGTGGGTTTTTAACCCTGTCTGTCTGTCTTCTGTCCTGTGTTGAAGGGGTTAAAGATAATGACAATGGAATCTGGAAGGAAGGCGTATCGCTAAAATATGGCATTATCGTTATACAAACACATGTACATTTAAGCTAAACAGCCAGAAAAAATAATACGCTGTTGGCAAACATCACGCCTCTTTGACGTGCTCCCAGTTAACCTCTCGAGGACCTGGTTGGAGGCTGAAAAGCGATGATGTTGGACACGGGCTGAGTCAGGTTGCGAGGTTCATGGATAATAACCCAGCTTCATACATCACTGTTTCACCGACCCTAATCTCGCCCCAAGTATGGCCTAATTGGCAATAAACATGATAAAATAAGCCTGGGTCGCTCTCCATTCTTCACCTGACCGCAGAAACACACATCAAAGGGCCCTCGAGGCGCAGGGGAGTCATCAAACGCCACAAGAAGACGCTGTACATTCCCACAACGGTGAACGTGTCCTCTGCGTGTCACCAGCGACCCAACGTGTCTCCCGACCTGGTCATCCGCGGCGCCCGGCACTCCAGGAGCTGCAAAAAATCCTGCTTAATAAAATAAAATCTAAATGAAGAAGCGTGAGAGCGGGAGGCCACCCAACCCGGCAGCTACATTATCGTTACATGTTATCAGATTCCGCGGCGCTGATAACGAACAAACACAATAAGACGCGCTCCGTGACACGTGTCCGGACAGAGTCCGCTGGCACGAGAAAAAGACGTACGGTTGCTGCGACTTGCAGTGCTGTCATGCGATAGCCGCAGACGCATCGGTATTGTTGCGTTATTTTTAGCGCTAAGCATTTGCTGTTTAAGCCCAGATCTACAGGACTCGGTTCTTTGGGTTCTTCCGGCCATTACTTTCTGGATTGTCCTCCGGTTCTACGCCCGAGCTTCCGCTTTTGCTGTACCCATTGGTGCGGTTCTACCGCCGCTGTTCTGGATCAGTCCCCAGCTCTCTGATAGAACCAGGGCGGACTTACTTCCGGAATTCCAGAACACACCGACCTTTCTCGGGAATGCCGGGGGCGTCCCCTCCGGATTCAGCCGTATCAGGAAGGTGCAGCCGGCGAGTGACGCAGATAAGGAAGCAGCCGACGGACTCACCTGAACTTCCTCCTTGTGATTTTCTGGAGAAATTTAGGACACGCTTTGTTTTCCCGCAAACAGAAAGTAAGTCGGCCTCCTTTATCAGCAAGAATATGGAAATAACCTTAAAGTGACCTGAAAAGACCCTCCTGTCAACCTACAGAAAACGGCAATTATTATCGTATTATTAACAGATCGCTGCGATGAGAGGTCGTTCAGAAAAGTAACCTTTAAACAGATTTAAAACACACAAATTTTACTAATATCCAAAAGTTCGGTCTGTTGACGGCAACTTGTTGGTAAAACAGGAGTTTGGGGTGAAGAGATTTGGGGTTTTGCTGTAACATTTGGAAGCGGCCACGCACTGCGCCTCATTACCCTCCAACAGGCAGACCCTCATAACACGACGACGATGGAAAAAATATCAAAGTGCGAAGGGTTCTCGAGCAGGTGGGGTGGGGGAGGGGGGCCATCGTCAAACCAGCCAAAATAGGGATGCGTGTAGCATGTTTAACCCTTTAAGTGGCACACAGCCCAGAGTCCCATACAAGGTTAAAGGTCAAATGAGGAAAACGATAATTTAACATGATAATGGCTAAGGATCATGGGAGTCGTAGCCCTCAGTCCCTGGCTGTAACGACAGGAGTTACCACTTCCCCGCCAGTTCTTATATCTTTTAAGTCCGTTAAGGTTAAAATGTACGTTTTTACAGAACTTTCCTTATTACGCTCTAACCCGGCCCAAAACTTTGGCCGAATGCTGCGTTCTTTATTATTTTTTTTTTGGGGGGGGGGGTTGAGCCCCTCCGCCCCGCGCACCTTCGCCTCCTGCTTCTTCCCGGTGAATGAAACTTAGTATTGTGAGAAGTGAAGCCGCCGGCCCCTCTCACTGCCCCTCACACAATGGCAGCCGAAATAAAGGGGCCGTGAGGGTGCCCCCCCGGCTGACCTCGCATTGAGAGCTGCGAAATCTTCTCACTATCCCGAGGTGGGACAGAGGGACGGGAGCTCGGCCCCCGGGAGCCGAAGCACCAGAGCCAGATAAATAGGAGAGGGGAACAAAGCCGGCCGCATTGTGTTTTTAGAAGCGCGGTATCAGTATCGGCGGCTGAATGATGATACGTTTAATAACACCTGCGCGGCCCTGTGCTGAAGGTCACGTTGCAGGCTTAGCAGACGCAGCCCTCCCCCTGAATTACTGATACAATACGTTACATTCTTCCCTTTGTTACCCCGTAACGCGGTTCCAAGTTTACGTCCAAGTGGAAGCGGCTGCTGGTAACCCAATCATTGGCTGATACTTTTGTAACTCTTCAGACAATGGCAACGTGAGACGAGTGACCTCCCCGACCCCGCGGATTCCTCTCCCCTGTCCTGTGCCGGCCTCAGCTAGCCGGGGCATCTTTAAAAGAGAAAAGGGCATGAAGGCCGTTCCCCTCGCGTGTATCCAGAGGCCTCGCTGCCGTCATCATTATTCCACCCCAGCGATATTAAGCGGAATAATACGCGACAATCTTAAGGTTTGGTCGCCCGTAGAGCGTCGGTCCGGAGGCTGATTTATTTTCGATGCCTCTGTCCCCGGCGACGAGTCCTTTATGAGAGCGAGCGCAGGAGGTCACGGCGGTCCCTGATCACAATTATTTATCTGACTTTAAAAAGTGCCGGGGGACTGAGAGGCGAGATTTATGGGGGAGATGGTCAGCTGGAGATGGCGAGGTGGTGGGTCGCATCTGGTGGTCGCAATAACTACCCAACCCACATATATTCTATATATCCCCCCAGTTCCCTCCTTATTTTAAGCCAAAAACTATACTCGCCGATGTCTCTCACCTTTATAAATCGATAAATAGATTCTAGTTGTAGGAAAAATCTTACCTCATCTGACATTTTTCTACCTATAAATCTGGTCGCTTAAATGTTTTTATGGAAATGTGTCAGCTGTTACCACTTAGCGCCACAACTGTTCCGTGCATCTACTACTCTCTCTTTTTTCTTCTTTATTCATTGTAACCATTTTCTCCATTCTCAGTATTCATTATTCACGAAATACCTATTTTTCCGCATTTTTATCTCATAGAATCTGCTCTGAAATTACTCGGCAAAGATTGGAAGAAAATTGATGATTGGAGGAAAATTGATGATTGGAAGAAAATAGATGATTGGAGGAAAATTGATGATTGGAAGAAAATAGATGATTGGAGGAAAATTGATGATTGGAAGAAAATAGATGATTGGAGGAAAATTGATGATTGGAAGAAAATAGATGATTGGAGGAGCTTTCCGCTGAGTTATCTCGGCGTTATCACTCAGCGAGTGTTTGATCTCAGCAGGCTGATGTATTGGCTACGTGTGACGGGGCTATTGTCCTGCCGAGATAGGCCCTGCCACCTTCATCCCACCCGAACATAACCCTGACCTGCCGAGACTCCTCTCACAGAGCGGTGAGACCACAAAGGACCTTTTGATGTAAAAAGACCCTGACCCCTGGACTATCTTTAAAAGCAGATCTCCATAGGCACCTCGGGAGGGCACAGGGCATTCTTCCTATACAGGGCTACTTGCCGATTTTAACCCTTTGCCCCTCTAATCACTGCAGAGTAATTCCTGAACAAAATTCGGTTACCTTTCTTCTAATCCATCCTGTTCTTACTTTTAGTGATATGCAGAATATTTGATATAATTGTTCTAGTCCATTTACTGTATTCATATAAATAACATGTGAATAAATGACAGCTTGTGTTTTGGGGCAGGTTAGGGGTATTTAAGAGCTTTTGCCCTTTTTTCCTTTGTTTTCCTAATTCTGTATTTTAAAGGTCAGTGTTGACTTTTTAAAATAAGCAACATCTATGCATTAGAATCCCCCCCCTCTTCTGTGTACCCCAATGGAAGCGTCCAGCTTAACTTCCTGTTCTCCGGATTCATGATAAGTTATCTCTCCTGCTGATAAGTTACTGATTGCTGCTGATTGGTTCAGGCTGCCTTTTAAAGGTGGGGGCTGGAGAATGACGAGAACTTCAGGACGGAAAACTAATCACATAATGCTGGCTCTGCCACAGGCTGCCACCCTTACATTAAAACATTTTCTCCAGTGATGTATTTACCTTCGTTGCTACCCCAGGCCTAACCCAGGGCAACGCCGCCTGAGCTTGTGGCTCCCTGTAATGGGGCAGAGGGGCTACTAGACCCTAGGCCAGAATACGTCACTGATTTCCTCTTTATTTGTGAGCGGACTGTGAGCCTGCGCGTCACGCCGGAGACACGTCTTCAGGGGAACGAGAATGATGAGAGGCTGCAAGGCCACGGAGAGGAGCCTCGCTGCTTCCTGGAGATAAACTGAAGGTCGTTCTTCCTGGTTCCCAGTGATGGTCCCGAGGTTTTTTCTGACGGCCGACCTGCTGTCGGATATATTTTGCCGCCCTTAAAGGGGCTCTGACCGGAACGCCAGACCACGTTTGCTCCACAATGATCTGAGCGTTAGTGGGAATCTCCGTTCTGTGCATTGGTGCACATGCGCATGCGCCACTTCACTGCCACTAACATGCAGCCCACCAGCGGTGCCATGCGCTAAATCGCATTTCTCTAACATGCCATGTAGCAGGCTGAAAAAAACCTCTTTAAACCTATTTCCCCCCCAAAAAGATATATTTTTCCCATTATCATCCGACTGAGCCGCCTTCCAATACCCGCTGCATTAAACCCGTTGCGCGCCGTGCCCTCAAAAATGTAAAATAAATTTTTTTATATATATATATTTTTATTTTCAGGACGAGTGAAACATTTCTGGGAAAGTTTTGGGGATTCAGGAGTTTAGTTAAACGAAGCGGAATAGGTGGAACAGCATCGTCAATCCGACTACGGCCCCCCCCTTAGCATTAACCCCACGCAGCGCAGCGTCCACAGGTGATCAAAGCGACGTAACCGGTGGGCGCAGCACGTATCTCGGAGGAGCCGTACGGCCCGGTTCTCAGCGCCGGCGTCACCTCAGGGAACCTTGAGCCATGTTTGAATGAGTAGGAGCCCCATCCGTCCCCCCCTCAATGTTCCGAGCAGGGAAGGGTGACAAAACCCTTTGCTCGCTTTTGCACAGTACTCTAATTTATTTCGGCTATTCATGGCTGCGCGGTGCTGCCATTTAAAGCCGACCAACACATTTACCGATGAAAAGATGTACCCAGGGCAGTGCGGGGCCGGATCCAGCGGGCGCCATGCCAGTCTGTCATCGCTGGAACAAAACCCACCCCTACAGTACCCAGCAGTCAGTGGACATTATCAAACGATGGCCTTTTCTTCCTCGGCTTCCTTTTCTTATCCCTTTTGCTAAGTTGGAAAGTCTGAGAATGGAGCTTTGGGAATGGACTGAACATTCTAAAAGAACCTCAGCGGCCGAAAGAGAAGAGCTTTGGATTCTTTCTCGTCCGACCTGAATGATTGTAGTTAAAAAAAGAAAAGACCCCACGCAGCTTAATCCCCCCCGAGCATGAAAGTGCTGCTAAAAATATCAGGGGTAATGAGGGGTAGAGTGTGTAGGTGATTAGAGCGGGGAGTATTCGGACACGGAAGTCCCTGCGCTTCACATAAAGGGCTTTAAAGGATAATGTCATTATCTTCACCAGACCGGCCATCTTGTAGGTTAAATGCAGACGAGATCCGCTCCAAAAAGAGTACAATTCATGGAGCTGTTCGGGGGGGTGCTTTGGTGAACTTCCCTGGGGCAGAATGGTAACTGAGGAGGAGCGTGGATTAAAAGTGTCCCGTCACACTCCACAGTTACCATTTACTATTAATATTAATAATATATTTATTAATAAATTATTATTAATAAATCAGAATCAATTAATAATGAAATAAATTAATTAAATATTATTAATAAATTGACTTGTTTTTCCCCCCATAATGCTGTACGCTGGAGCCGCCATCTTGTACTTCTTAAATCGCTCCGTCGCCCTGAGATATCTGTGATAATAGCGTTACGGAGGGACCTGCGCGGCCGGAAACAATCTCTAGCGCAAGAGACTCATGCGCCGTCCGCTAAACCAACGTGGGGAGAGAACAGGAAGCGGCTTCCAACTTCCTGCTCGGGCTGACTGGAGGATTCAGATATAGGCGGCACTGAGGGATCATGGGAAATGAAAAACAAAATACATGAAGTATCCCTGATAAATTCGCCACGTCCTGAAAGTTGTACATTATATAATATTAGTCATACATAGTTTTCAGTACCGGATCCATCTATGGCTTCATCACAGTCATGGATTCGCTTCTTCCCTGAGATGTGGAGGTTGCAGGGGTTCAGGTGGGAATGATGACTGAGCAGTAAGGGTTAACAGGAGCTGCTGGTCTGCGCATTGTTCTGCTGACAGTATACAGCGAAGACAATCGGATGATCCGACGTTAGCGAGTGATGTGCTGCGAGAAGTCAGGGATGGTTACTGGAGCAGAGCGGGGCAAACACAGATGTTTTGTTGCAAAATTGTGTCTTTTCAAGGTGTGGAATGTGCAGAAACACACAAACTAACTCCCCCTTTGTACCCCTTCAGTGGGGCGCAAGCACCCATTCAATCCTGCGGGGGCTATTGATGTCATAGGGAGGGGAGTTACTTTATAGGGGGTCATTCCCATGGAAAGTCTAAATGGGTAGGGGGGGGACGTAACAAAAAGTTGATATGTTTATTTAAGCATTAAACCCCACATTTTTAATATTCTCATTTTAATGAAAGGAGCCCGCCGTGGCATCGTGCTGCCGCAGATCATAAATAAGAAGGGGTAGAATGGAGGTGTAGGGAGACTGGTGGATGAGGAGTGGATGGGGGGTGAATGGGCAGATTCACAGGGTTTTTACCCCAGTTTCAGGGTCTTGGGGTAAATGGGACGATTCACAGGATCTTGGGTGAATAGGCAGATTCTCAAGGCTTTTGCCTCAGCCTCGGGGTGAAGGGGCAGATTCTTGGGGTCACACAGTCTGGAGCCGATTCCTTCATATTCTCCTCTGATTTAATGATATCTGAGCGTCCCAATTGTTGCTTTTCTCCCTGCTATTTCACAACTGGAATCCCTGCTTGAATACAGGTGACTTGATTCATGATATCTTCACCTCCTGACAAATCACGGTTTCCATAACAACTGTTATAACGGAGTAGGGTCTGTGCGATTGGCTATTAAAGGGTTACTCTTTTACGTGTCATGGGCATAAATGTATCATTAAGAGAATCCTTGGCATCAAAGTTTTTTCTGCAAATATAAACATATAAGTAACATTTATTGAATAAATTTTTTTTAGACCAGTCCAACCAGAGGCCCACGGGCCAGAAGTAGAAATTCCAGGATTCCCAATGGAAGGAGAGAATGTTCTAGAAATCCCCGGCGCTCGTTATGTCATCGCCCTTGCGGGGGGGGGGGGTTGTGTTATTTGTTTAAAAGGCTTCAGTCTCCATAACATGAATATAAATAACCGGCAGATCATCCCAAAGGTTTTTTTTTGTTTGTTTGTTTTTTTAGAGCAAAACGGGGCGTTTTATAGTAAAAAGAAAAAACTTCCTCCAGTCAAAACACACAACGCTGCCGTGAAATAAATATTTTTCACTTTATAAATCGATCTCGGAATCTTTTCCGCCAACAGACACAACACAGATGGGGTGCAAACGCAGTGAGAACGCGCCAGCTGGATTAACCATTCAGTGTCTGGATGCTGGCAGGAATTTTGTGCAGGATGGGTCCTTAAAGGGGAACACACCATGGCCGTAGGGGGGGCACTTTTTTAGGGGTGTGGTTAGAGGAGGAGTTGGGATGGGGTTATTTGTACAACTGGGTGGGGCATTTATTAGAAGAATAATGGGGTTTTATTTACCCCGTTTAATTTATAAATCTGTTTCCTGCTGTTTCTATACACATTATCGGGGCTTTTAGGGCTGTAGAACCCTGCGATACCCTCATACCCAGCAAACATTCTCACCTCCTAGGGCAACAGGGGAGGAGAGAGGGGCATCCAGGAGGAAAGAGGGGCAACTGAGGAGGAGAGAGGGGGGGCATCAAGGGAGGGAAAAGGGGCTGTGTACAGTGTTAGTCTGACAATGTGTGTCGGTGTTAGAGTGTTATTGGTGAACCTGGAGTTAGTGTAAGCTCCTGTGCGCAGGGCTCTCCTCAACGGCTGTTTCTGTAGGTCAAATTGTTATGTTATATACTACTTGTTATGTCCTGTCTACCCATTGTACAGCGCTATATAAAATAATAATAAATAACAATAATAATTTTAATAATAATAATGGTGAAAGGTAGAGGAGTGAGGGAGACAGTGTGTGTATGTGTAAGTGTATGGTGTTACAGTGAGTGGGTGTAAGAGGGAATTTGCATGTCAGTTAGGGTCGCCACCTGGCCGGTATTTCACCGGCACAGCCGGTATTTAGAGCACCCTGCCAGTATCGGTATATTAAAAATACCGGCAATTCAATGGCTGGTACTTTTTGCAGGGCAGACGGGCAGGGTGATTAGAACGCTCCCCTTCCTGTCGCTCTGTCTTTAGCGCAGCTCTACGTGCCGCGACGGTGTGATTGGCGGAGGCTGAGCGCTGGGGGGAAGTGATGTTTAATTTCATGACGTCACTTCCCCCAGTGCTCTGAAGTCTGGCAGCATCCGCAGACCGGCCGGCCTGTGCAAGCTCGCTGCCTGTGGAGGAAAAAGCCTTATGTCCCAACTCCTGCCTGCACTGATAAAAGTAAACTGAGGTAGGTGCACATTATGTTTCTGTGACAGGAAATATTGGGAGGGAAGGTAGGTGCACATTATGTTTCTGTGACAGGAAATATTGGGGGGTAGGTGCACATTATGTTTCTGTGACAGGAAATATTGGGGGGGTAGGTGCACATTATGTTTCTGTGACAGGAAATATTGGGGGGAGGTAGGTGCACATTATGTTTCTGTGACAGGAAATATTGGGGGGGTAGGTGCACATTATGTTTCTGTGACAGGAAATATTGGGGGGTAGGTGCACATTATGTTTCTGTGACAGGAAATATTGGGAGGGAAGGTAGGTGCACATTATGTTTCTGTGACAGGAAATATTGGGGGGTGCACATTATGTTTTGTGACAGGAAATATTGGGGGGGTAGGTAGGTGCACATTATGTTTCTGTGACAGGAAATATTGGGGGGGTAGGTAGGTGCACATTATGTTTCTGTGACAGGAAATATTGGGGGGGTAGGTTGGTGCACATTATGTTTCTGTGACAGGAAATATTGGGGGGAGGTAGGTGCACATTATGTTTCTGTGACAGGAAATATTGGGGGGGTAGGTGCACATTATGTTTCTGTGACAGGAAATATTGGGGGGGTAGAGGTGCACATTATGTTTCTGTGACAGGAAATATTGGGAGGGAAGGTAGGTGCACATTATGTTTCTGTGACAGGAAATATTGGGGGGTGCACATTATGTTTTGTGACAGGAAATATTGGGGGGGTAGGTAGGTGCACATTATGTTTCTGTGACAGGAAATATTGGGGGGGTAGGTAGGTGCACATTATGTTTCTGTGACAGGAAATATTGGGGGGGTAGGTTGGTGCACATTATGTTTCTGTGACAGGAAATATTGGGGGGGAGGTGCACATTATGTTTCTGTGACAGGAAATATTTGGGGGGGTTGGGGGGAGGTAGGTGCACATGATGTTTCTGTGATGTCACGCATATATAATTAATTATGCAAATTAGCATGGCCGGTATTTTTTTGCAAGAAAGGTGGCAACCTTAATGTCAGTATGTGTTTTAGCTGTAGAAAGTGAACAAATACTGCAGCCAGGGGCGACTGACCCAAGGCTCACTCCTATTGTTAAGTTTCAGATTGATGTTGATTGATTCAAGCAGCCTTTGAAAAGATGGAGAAGGAGAAGGGAAAATCTGCCGGACAATAAATAGATTAGATAATGCTAGTTCTGCCACAGGCTGCCAATCTCAGTTGCCTCGATGTAAAACATTAAACTAAACATCGCAATATCAATGTCACAGATTGACAAACAAAAAGCACAATGGAAACAGTTCCTCTTAATGGTGAACCCGGATGACATATATTTACAGAGGGCCAGATACTTATGTAAAGTCATTTGGGTTTAACAAAAGCTTTCCCCGTGTCTAGACGCGGCAGTTCCCTCTGCCTTGATGGTGTTGGGTCCATCTAGGGCAGGATCTGTAATACCCAGATGAAGGTCAGCTGCTAAATCCAAGTTACATAATAACGCGAGGCGGAATTCACATGCAGCTAAAGGGAAACCATTACACAGAATTACCGCTAATGATTGCGTGAGAAAACAAGTTAAGCCGTAATTGGCCACAAAAAAGATTAGAATCCCGTTCTGTCCGCAAGATTCTATTCCACCGAATCTACTGAATGTATCGAAATCTAAATGCAGAATTAGAAACACCAGAATGCAGAATGGAATTCTTTAATCACGTCAAATTTTGCTTCATTCATAATTTTTCAATAAATGGTCAATTGCTACGTAACAAAAAAAGTGGGTACTGATACAAATCCAAAATCAATATATTTTACTGGAGCAGCAATTATTGTTACAAAATTACCCTGTCTGACCCCGTCTGACCCAGAAGAAGGAAAAATAATCCAATATTATTTTTCATACATTTATTTCTCTTTTAATAGGATAACAACCTGCTTGCTTTTGCAGCAGCTGCCTGTGACTGTGCACTTTCTATGCTGAACCTGTGAATCCCCAACTAATCCTTACACTTAAGGAACGTTCTGTGCACAGACATTGAACTTGAGTTGAGTTTGCAGTAGAGTGGGAAAAGGACCATCAACTCAACTTCTCAGGAGGAGGTGAGTCAAACTCCATGAAACTCAATAGAGCTGGAAGACTCAACTTTTAACTCGTCTTAAATATAATGCATGCAACTGTAACGCGTGTCAATTAGAGAAACCCTAAAACTGATGACCAGGACCCGGGGCTTAAAGCTAGTAGTTTATGGGATTTGGCTATCCAGTTACAATACTGAGGTTGATGGGAGTTGTCAAGCAAAAGCTTCTTGTGGGCTGCGAAGCTAAAGATCCATTGGTTTGAAGATACACAGGTAGGTAATTTCTACTGAAATTGTATTAATTTATAGAATTTCACAGCAGATTAGAACCCTTTGGCCCATCTTGTCCGGCCATTTGATTTTTTTAGTGGTTAATAGACTGATATTGCTAAATCCCAGCTGTCTCAGTGTAATTCTGGGTCTTAATTTTATTTGATGCCCAGTCATGGCTTCAGTGTGACTCCAAGCTGTGCTCTGTAATTAACCGCACTACGATGCAAAACCTTTTCATCAGCTTCATAAAAGGCAGCAGAGCTCCATGCACGTGGCGCCTACAGGGAAGGAGTTAATACCGCCTGTTTGCTTTAAACAGGCATGGCAAAGTGAGGCTGCACGGCAAAGTGAGGCTGAATGGCATAGGGAGGTTGAGTGAGGCTACATCGCATAGTGAGGCTGAGTGAGGCTGCACGGCATAGTGAGGCTGAGTGAGGCGACATCGCATAGGGAGGCTGAGTGAGGCTGCATAACATAGCGAGGCTTAATGAGGTTTCTCTAGCTGTTAGCTTTTAACAGTAAAGAGACCGATCTCTCAGCGGAAATCTTATTTTTTTTTTTTAATAAAAGCATTTGTTTCCCCCTTTTATGTTTAATTTGCACCATTTTCAGCTCCATCTGAAACCTGCACGAAAAGGGCTCTGAATGAAGCTGCCAGAACGTGGCGTACGCTGAAGCCCTGCGCGTTTCACTCCGAGCCTTAATTACATTCTTGACACCGGGGTTGTTTGAGGACAAGGGAAAGCAAATAGCCACTTTCACTGATGGATGTTCCTGTAAAGTCATTTATTTCGCTCCTTCGCGTTACTCGGTAGGGATCGCAACAAAAGGCCCCTGGCGCCCGGTCAAATATTAACAGAGTCTTATTGTAAATTTACTGCCGTAGAAGTGGAATTCTGGATACGGACGTGTGAAGGACTTTCTTCTCGTAGGGACAAGATCCGCGGCCGATAGCGCGGGGGATTTGGAGAGGTTTTCGGGGGGTTTCTTGCGGGCGTCTCTGGCCGCCTCTCGCAGCTGGTTTGACGGACGGTTCCCACAGCCTCAGAGCTTCAGCCTCCCGTGGAATAATCCTTCGCTCATTAATTAAAGTGTCAATAGCTTCTCACTCATAGGATCCCATTGTCAGACGGAATCTATAAAAAGCGAACTGAAATCCGTCGTTTTTAATACCCGGCTTCGGCTTCCCATCATTGTGACCTTTTAAGTGATTCTATTTCGGGTAGAAGAGAAGGAATGTGCAATCAGGCAGGGTCCCGGGCGTTACTATTTTCATTGTGACCCGTTAATTGAGGAGCCCGCCATGCAAACGTGATGCGGCCGAGCCTTTTTTTATTTAGGAATCCCACTTCTCGTGACTCCATCGCAACAAACACGTGCATTCCATGCCCAGAATAAATTCACTTTCACGCACAACAGTTACTTTGTTAAAAAGCCACAATATTTATCAGGAAACATTGTTTCAAACTGCTTTCTAATGTTAGACTGTAAGCTCTTCCGAACCCTCGTTAACTCCTTATTTCAACGTGGCAGGCAAAAGGTTCCCGGTGAATTGAACATTTCAACTCCTATGATGCTCAGACAGGCGTAGCCACACTGAAATTTCTTTTAGCAAACCAGCCAAGCATTGTGGGAGTTGTAGTTCCACAGCTACAGAGCACAGGGGGGGAGTTTATTTCCAAGGAGGAGAAAAGTTACAAGAGACCGGAATCTAACACTAGAGGGTCAGAGGCTGAGTTGGAATGGAAGGAAGTTTTACTTTACTGAGAGGGTGGTAGATAAGTGGAACAGCCTCCCAGCAGAGGTGGCAGAGGGTAATACAGTGAGGGTATTAAACATGCATGGGATAGACATACGGCTCCTGAATCTAAGACAAGACCAGGTTTGAGTTTATTTTCTATAGCATCCTGTGGAATGTTCTGATTAATTGGACCATTCTGTTTGTTGCTATGGTGATAAGACCTTTTTTCCAACTTTGCACCAGAATTGCTTTTTATGCATAACCCCCGCTAAGTCAGCTTGAATGCATCAGAACTTTCCCCCAAATTTCTTTACCAATATGGTACAATTGGTCCCGAGACCCGTGAGCAACAGTGATGTCTGTGGTGAGGGGAACACAGCGAGGGGGGTTTGGAAGATGCCATTTTTAGCCATCCTGGAAAAAAAATAATGAATTTGTGTATTCAAAAAATGTTGAATAACGCAAGTAAAGACCCAACCGCGCAAAGTAATATAATGATTTGGATTAACTATTTAATAACAGCAGCTTTTGTATTGAATGGCGCTGGTGGGCTGCGACGCTCTGTCTGTTGGGGTCTGCTTCTGGGGTCTCTGGCTGCGACATTCTCTTGGGGTCTGCTTCTGGGGTCTCTGCTAATAAATAAAATGGGTGCAGTTTTTGGCCTATAAAACGCTGTCTGCCTGCAGACCACACGCCACTGTAAATGTTTACTCACAAGCTGCCGATGCCGGGACCACCACAAAGCCCCCATAAATTTCACCGTTGACACATTATTAAATCGCTGGCACCAGGAGAGACGGCTCGAGTCATTGTCTGGAACAAAACCCCCAATGTCTTTATACAAGGCAAACGTGTTAACGTCAGCTGTAAAAGCGTTCCACATAATTATAGGGGGCTCTATTTTTCACACAGAAAAAGTATATTAAGTCTCTTAAAATTGAGGGGCTTTCTGCACTTTCTGTGGTTTTCTCCCCGTATATAAAAAGGTATTTAGAACATTCACAACCGGCTGAAGAATACTGATGTACAGCACTCTACCTGCTAGCACACGCAGAGTTAACTATAGCTTTCTAAAATAATATTTTAAATATTTGTTTATAAACAACCAATTAATCAAAATGGCATTAGATTAGTCATTTTTGATTGACATTCAATAATAGTTTTTTTGTGTGTTTTTCCTCAGTGTTGGTGGTGATAGCGTGTGTGTTAGTGTATGGTGTTAACGTGTGTGTTAGTGTATGATGTTAACGTGTGTGTTAGTGTATGATGTTAGCGTGTTTGTTAGTGTATGGTGTTAGTGTGCGTGTTAGTGTGTGGTGTTAGCGTGCGTGTTAGTGTGCGTGTTAGTGTATGGTGTTAGCGTGTGTGTTAGTGTATGGTGTTAGCATGTGTGTTAGTGTATGGTGTTAGCGTGCGTATTAGTGTATGGTGTTAGCGTGCGTGTTAGTGTATGGTGTTAGCGTGTGTGTTAGTGTATGGTGTTAGCATGTGTGTTAGTGTATGGTGTTAGCGTGTGTGTTAGTGTATGGTGTTAGCGTGTGTGTTAGCGTGTGTGTTAGTGTATGGTGTTAGCATGTGTGTTAGTCTATGATATTAGCGTGTTTGTTAGTGTATGGTGTTAGCCTGTGTGTTAGCGTGTTTGTTAGTGTATGGTGTTAGCATGTGTGTTAGTGTATGGTGTTAGCGTGTGTGTTAGTCTATGATATTAGCGTGTTTGTTAGTGTATGGTGTTAGCGTGCATGTTAGTGTATGGTGTTAGCGTGCGTGTTAGTGTATGGTGTTAGCCTGTGTGTTAGTGTATGATATTAGCGTGTGAGTTAGTGTATGGTGCTAGTGTGTGTGTTAGCAGATATTTTAGTATACATTTTTAGATAAATATCCAAAAAACGATCTTTAATCCGCTTCGGGCTCCGTATTCCTGGGTAGAAATAAATTACAGAAACATCTGTAGATGAGGAACCCCGCTGCGTTCTGGGAACTGTCGTTGTTATGTATAAAGAAATGTAGCAATCAGCAGGAAACATTCCACTGGTTGCCATAACGATTGCTGGCATTTGTTTTTACCAATACCTTCAGTATTCACAAAACAAGAAACGGGCAAATATTTGTAGTAATAAAACATTGAAAACTGAACAATCTCACACATGGAACAGGCGGACCGTTTGGAGGCGACCTGGCAAAGGTTTCAGTCTTAGGACATCAGTGTCTGTTCCGGTAACCCATCAAGAGACTCCCGTGACCTCAGATCTTGTGCACGGAGTGGGGATACTGAACCTGAGTGATGCCCAAAATGATGTCAGGACCGGTGCTATAAGGAGGCAACGAGTAGGCTAGACCTTTAAACGGAGATAATAAATTATACAGGGTGCCCCCCCCCAGGCTGGCCAACTCGTTTGTTCAGAGGCCGCTTGTATCGATTTAAACGCCGCTTTTTGGTTTCTGTGAGAAAGCGAAGTTTCCCTCATGCCGAGATTAAAAAACGTTGCTTTTTGTTAATTTTTGACTGGCTTAGGATGATGGAGAGATTTACGAGTCCTGCTCCGACATATCAAAGCATTCCTCTCCCAAACACTTCATTAAGCAACTGTCTTCATAAAAGGTATTGACGGCTGATTTATTTACCTTGTGAGTACAAGAGGGCCGCTCGGGGCTTTGTCTGTGGGTCCTTTGCCAGCCCTTTTCGGTGCTGAATGTGTTAAATTTGAGACGAACTAAGGAATAATATAGTGAGCGTTCACACGCAACAAACGGGCGCCCACTTACCCCGACGATCTGGTATAATATATGTTTTCACGCTAACCCCGTGATCGATCGCTCGTTTGTCGAGACTGAATTAAGTAGATGTTCTCCCCCCTCCACACTTACAAAGGCTGCTGGAACCAATCAGCAACAGCCAGCAACTTTACAAGGGAAGAGATAACTTAATGGGGAGGAATAATCCTGCAAATCCTGCTGCTCGTATCTGATATACATAAGGCGGGTTCCTAATGCATATATATTGTTTATTGTAAACCAGATTACACAGATTTGTGGATAAAGCTGAAGATCCCCCGCCCTATGGCCGTGTTCCAGCGGGGGCAAATATACAGTTTGCCAATGGTGCCGCCCCCTACCCAAAATACAAATTAACGAATAAATGGGTAAGGGCAGACAACAAACTATTAGAATCGGTTAAAATGCTACGGCTCCCTCTGGGAATCAAACAGTTTAAGAAGCCGCAGTCCTGCGCATGCGCAGTGAATGCACCGGCAATCCGCAGTCCGTCAGCGATGCGCGTGTGACGATATGTTGTCTTGTTGCGAGGAAACAGGTGGTTTTGGGGGGCCGGCAAAGTGGGATTTACATTCAGCATTCCATTACAAGTAAAAAAAATTGCATTTCTGGTAAGCGAGGGTCTTCTTTTCAGCAGAAAGACTTTGTTAAAGTGCTCGGCCTCTCACCGGCCCCCGCGGGCCGAGGCTCCCAACATATAGAACCTGACGCAGAACTGGCTTTGTTTGGACACAATGCCGACGGTTACGTTGTAGACACTTCCGACAACAAACTCATTAAAACACAGCGATTTTTTTTTTTTTTTAAGGGGGGGCATTAAAAAAAAAAACATGTATTTACCCGCCGGACTCTCTATTGACGTTGCTAATCAGAGTGGAAAACCGCAGTGTTTGTTTGCGGCCGGACAGAGAGTACTAATTCAGGCCATGAAATTGTCGCCCAGGATGCTGTGACAACCTTCTGTGACTCGGGGCTGACCTGTGACCCCCGGCGTGAATAGCTCTCCAAATTCTGTGCCGTTCCCTCCAGCCCGCCGGCCCTCCTCATCCCGCAAACAGCCAGGAGATGCTTCGTTTAGGAAGTTTTAACCCCCCCCAACCAACGAGCGTTTCCCAGGCCTAAGGACCTCGGCTTCGCCGCGCGGCTTTCTGGAGTCGAGTGAATCATTGTGCCATTTAAAGAAGCGGCTGATTAAATGTGGCAGGAGGACGTCCCCGGCCGCATCTGGCCCCTCGCTCAATAATGTATGCGCCCCGACGGGCCAGAGACCGGCACCGGCGGCTTCGAAAAAATCGGGCAACTTTGTAGCCGTATATAGATAAATGTCTGTATCCCCGGGATCCGTTGTTTTGCTACAAAGTATCTTATATAGTATTTTTTCTGTTCTTTTGCCGGATTCGATGAGCTTGACGCGAACCGGCGGCTTATTTTCCAAGACTTTTTATCTTTTTCCGCCCAGCCCCAGAAATTCATATTTCAGCAACCTGTCCTGTTTTTTTAGAAAAAAGTGCCGCCTATTAAGAAATTATTGCTGAATTTATTGTTTAATGAGCTTAGGGCGGTTTGGATTTTTACTTTGTTAATAGTTGTTTTTCACTTTATGTTAAGGAGGTTAAATATTACTACAATAAAAAAATCCAAACACAAGCAAGACTAGACACCAGGGCAGACACAGCGGCCCCCAGTGACCCCTGGATGTATATATATATATACTGAATGAGCCAATATCCCCCAAATTAATACTTTGGATATCACTTCTCCTTCTGCGTCCTGAGCTCCGGATTACAAATAGCATCCAAGGTCAGCGTACGAAATGCCTTCAGACGTCCGCATAGCTCTGATCTTTTGTATAGAAAGGTGTGGGATGCGTATGTCGCCCAAAATTCAAATTGACATAATCCCAGGGAGAAAAAAACCCCACTCATCCATATCGCTCCGTCTTTTAAAAAAAATAATATTATAAACAAGTTTTTTTGTGCTGGGAAATCTGAAAAATAATAAAACATACCGGAGTTTCTTATTTTTCATCCGGCACAAGCCATTGGCCGAGATGTCAGGGGTTAATTAAAAAGCCCACCGACATGGTGGTTGAATTTTGTGGTTGCTTTGGCCGGGGGCAATCGAGCGAGGGTGTTTGGCTGCTTGCCGTCTCTTTTTTAATCCAGAAGAAAGAAGGGGAAACTTTAGATGGGTGAAGAATTAAGTGAATCTCTCTTTGAATCCATAATTAACTGTTAGTGTGCTGGGGGGGCGTTTGCCGTGCAAAAGAAGTTCTCGGATAGAACTGCCCGACGGGGACAGCTTCCTCCAGGATCAGACTGTGGTACTGATTCTCAAACTGGGTAACGGGGGTTTTCTGGAGGGCTCAGGCTTTGTCCTGACAGACACAAACTCTGTAGATTGTAAGCTCTTGTTTTAACTACCAGATACAGACCTCAAGAATTGGTAGAAGCTACTTGTTTACCCCGCTCTGCCACTATGCTTAGTGGGTACAAGGCAAGTCCGTGGCATGCTCGGGGCTTCGAGGAAGGGGACCCCGTTGCTTTGCAATAGAGCCGGACCTGCCCAAAGCTGTTAAATCTTGCCAAATGGCTCTAGAACCGTCTTTCTGCGGATGAATGGTTGGCTGCGAATATTGTTTATTTGCCGTTTGTGTGTGTGGGGGGAGTATTGGGGGATGGCGGAGGGGGGGTTATTCTGCAGCGGAGATCGCGTTCTGTTATGTTACCTTCTTAAAGTATCTGGTATTGCTCTCCGGCGTCGATGACGTGAGCTCCTGTTATCGGGGCTCACACCTATTCTACACTAAGAGGGGTACATTCCGACATCGCGGACCACCTTAATTGCTCCAAATAGAGTTGTAAGCTCTCTTATTCGTCTTCATCCAGAGCTGGAACTGTGTGGGTTCAGCTGGGATCTGGAACCCCAAAGAGGGGCACAAGGAAGAGGGAGGGCAATTGGCTTGTTTTCCCAGGATGCATTATTTGAGGACAGCCTTGGGCTACCAGCTGTCACGGGGTACTTAGAATAAAATGAAAAAAATCTGTTCCCAACGGAGGAATTTCCAGACTTTGATCTCATTCCGTTGATTTTTGACAGTTTGCATTAATTCTGAAATATTTTCGTCCCAGAACGTCTTTGTGGCTCCTTCGCTCATCTTATAGAAACTGGGAGATGCCGACGTGCCGGAACTGCCGCCCAGCAGCCTATATACTGGTATACAATACCATTTCCACCAGTGCCACCGGATCCAAAGATGCCAGGCATGTGTTGAGTAACAAAGGATTCTGATTAGGGCGCTTTTTGCTAATAAGGGGTCTGACCTCATATGGGGCAAAAATACTATAATAAAATATTGTATTTATAGGGAAACCTCTGAGTTTCGGTCCAAATACAATCATTTGCATCTAAGACATTAAGACATCCAGGGTTTTCCCCACCACGACGACCATCGCTGTGACATCACATTGCAGGTTCTAGAAGGGGGTCTCGGTTGGAAGCAAAAGCGTTTTGTCTTTTAAATTCTTCTAAAGTTAATCCTTTTTCATGCTGCCAGGTGTAACAATGAAGCGTTTGTATCCGCAGCCCGGGGAGAAGAGGCTTTGCCTGCGAGCGGCTCGGGGGGGCACCGGGGACAGAGGCGTACAAGTCGCGAACAATACGCCATTGCCATTTCACAGTTCTGTGATGCGCCCTATTTTCGGGCGGCGGGTAACGTTGTGTAACGGGATTTGCGCGCCGGCTTTGTGTGCCGCTGGCAGTAAGTGAGTTGTCACAATGCGGGCGTAATTGTGCAGCAAAACGTTTCTGTTTAAGCGAATTGTGTTGTATTTTTCTGGGGCCACAATGGGCGACTTAAGCTGTAAATGTGATTCCGTCGCTTGTTGGACTGAAATGCAAAAGACCCTGAATTATTAAATTCAAAGTAAACAGAATGACCCAACGGTGCAACCATTAACGTGTTACAATGTCCGCAGCCTTTTACCCTCCACGGAGCAGATCCGAAGCTTTTCATTTTTCTCAGGTGGGTAAATACAGCGCTCCATGGAGGGAAGCATAGAGACCTAGAACCTGCCGGCAGATCAGCCCCCATTCGGCCCCCCTGTCACCCGTTTCTCCCGCTGTACAGACTCAAACCTTAATCAGTCGTGGGTCTCGTCTTAGGTTCAAGTCATGCACCTACTTGTTCTATGGCTACAAAGGTTTGAGGTTCTAGATCAAGAAGACAAAGGGCTGGTCTCCATGCCAGTTGACTCGGGACACCAGCTGCAGCTTCATATTCCCGCTGGTGCTACTGGGATCTGCCCCAGTTCTTTTAGCAGGGGGACTGTGGTGGCCCCAAAATACTTTACTGATAGAATGTGAGGATTTCACAATTTGAGAATGAAATATAAACTAAATGGAAGCGCTGTTCAGAAGAAACATCCAAACTTCTCTTTTGGGGAAATATCCATCTAATATATAATAATATAACATAATCCTATCATATCAGATGCTATCTCCATATGATCGGAACGTGGCGTTTTCTCGGTTGGGTGGGAGGTGGTGGCCCAGCAGAGCTAATTAATGCTACGCCTGGTTCCCAGAGAGAAGAATGTGGACTCTGATTGATACATTGTTACCCGTCTGCCGTGGAACCTTTGTATCCAACGAAGGACGTTCACTTGTCATTTATCTTCCCACACATCCTGACCAAAGAGTATCGACCTTCAAGTCTCAATACTTTGTGTCCCAGCGGGTTGGCTGAGGATTGTTTTCGGCCCCCGGATTACTTTGTCTTGGAACCGACTCTCATAACACAATTTATAGATACCTGAAAGAACTGGAGTTATGAGAATCCTGTCCCTGGTAACTTGTGTCGTGATGTCACAAACATTCAGTGCCTAATATTTTATGAAGAAACTGTTTATTAATACATGGAAATTAGCAAACATGCTAAAAAAAATGCAATTATTTCCAGTATTTAAGTACCCTTTAAGACCCTGGTAACGGTTACTACTTGTGTAAAAGCCCCTTCATTTTGAACTTTTCTGGGGATTTTATTTGGAGCCACATGTCCCTAAAACATGTCTAAAACTATGTCAGCAGCAAAAAAAAAACAGCGGTTCCGGCGTCAGAGATGCAGGAGGCAGAGAGATCTAGGGATCTACTAAGATCCCTGGATCCTAGAATGTTTTATGCTAATGATAACATGTTTTGTGAGTTAACATAAAGTTAACATCAAGTGGGACTTTAAATAAATCCAAAACACTTCAATACCCCAAACTTTTGCCATCTCCTGCCCCAGAACAAGCATATAATAATCATCTCTCCAGCTCATGGGTCAGAACCCCCTTTACTAGATCACCATGACCCAGCTCGTGGTAAAGCTGAACTTGGACCTTTTTTGGGCAGTCGGCAGGAAAGTTGCCGGGATCTGTAACCTGCGCAGCCAGAGCTCTATCTGCACACAGTTTATCTGCTAATATCTTCTTAGCCTAATTCCAGAGCAGTAATTACCGCTGAGGGGATCGGAAACCGAATGGAAGTGAAGGCCAGCAGCGGAGGCCCTTCGCCCAAATTACTTATCGGTAAAACTTTGAGCAGGTACCAGACAGAGGCAGCTCCTAACAGCCTTCTGGGGTAATGATCTGCGGATCTACTGGTTGGTTCTCTGTATTCATTAATATATAGTAAACACATACACACACATACACACACACTCAGATACACAAACACATACACACACTCAAATACACACACACTCAGATACACAAACACATACACACACACTCAGATACACAAACACATACACACACTCAAATACACACACACTCAGATACACAAACACATACACACACTCAGATACTCAGATACACACACACTCAGATACACAAACACATACACACACTCAGATACACACACACACTCAGATACACAAACACATACACACACTCAGATACTCAGATACACACACACTCAGATACACACACACTCAGATACACAAACACATACACACACTCAGATACACACACACTCAGATACACAAACACATACACACACTCAGATACACACACACTCAGATACACAAACATACACACACTCAGATACACAAACACATACACACACTCAGATACATACACACGCAAACACACACACATATACACACACACTCAGATACACAAACACATACACACACTCAGATACACACACACTCAGATACTCAGATACACACACACTCAGATACACAAACACATACACACACTCAGATACATACACACGCAAACACACACACATATACACAAACACATACACACACTCAGATTTTTCCTAATTCGTTAATCCATACGAATCTCTGCAAACGGGGAGCGACCCCCAACGAGACAAACAGAACCAAGTGAGAAACTAAAATATTCATAAAAAAATTGTTCATTTGTCTGAGAGAGAAAAAGAGCGAGAGAGAGAGAGATAAAAGGGTCTGAATTTAGTTTTTTTCCTGAATGTTGTCCAAATTGAATGGTCAGGAAATTAAATGGGTTTAAAAAGCAATATTTTGTTCCTAATGAATGCCATGGTGGGAATGGTGTTTTAGCGATCAGACCAGCCCTGGCCAGAAGGGGTTAAGAGGATAATCTTCATCGAACGCTGGTTTGGGAATCCTGATGTTTAGCTCCTTGACCGCGGAGCTGAGAAAATATCTTAATTGAATTATAATTTTGATGTTAAGGAATAAAATGAATTCTGGTAATTCCGGGGCCGCGGTGGATGGCAGCTGGTCCGTCTGATCCGCCAGTCTGCGTACAAATTGGTATTAGTGACAATAATGCAGCTTAATGTTGAGATTAGAGCCTCGCTAACCACACACGGCCAGCTGGCCTCGCAAAACCCGGCAACCTTCACGGCAGCTGGAAGCGCATGTTTCGGCAAATTCTGCGCCGCCGTCCGCCATAACGCACCGGACCCCCGAATCGCCGGGGATATTCCGCACCACAAACCTGTATGAAAGGTGCTGGAATAACCCGCTCGGAAGCAGATCCCGAATGCCCCGTCCCTTCCCACAAATTATTCTTTAATTATTGTCAAATTTTGCCTCGTTTATAATTTTTGCTGGGAACTGTTTATTGTCACGTGACACAAAGGCGGGCACTGATTGGCTGTTCCGGTAGAAACTGAAATTCCTTCTTAAAAGTTTCTGTGTTTTTAGTGATTGGGCCTTCAGAAGAATGAATTTTAACGGTGCGTCTGCTGAGGGTTATTTGCACGACCTACTAATGAAGAAGCGTTCGGCCGAAGCCCTGCATGAGGTTTGCTCGGCTCCAGTCATTTCCACCGATGGCTCTGCAAATGCTGCGGGGGGGGGGGGGTCAGACCCCCCCCCGCACATGCGCGGGCCGCGCTGCAATTGATTTCTATGGGAACTCTTTCTTGCCATTGATTGGCTGCCCGACACAGCCAATCAGGGACAAGGAATGACGGACCACTGAGGAGAAAGGCAGCTGCAGCAGCAGGGCTGCAGCTTCTAGGCACTAAGTACTTATAGAGGGGGAAGGTTACGCACAGAGCGCTTTACTATAACTTAATGTTACCAGAAATGCGGCCCAGTCCTGCGCGGTTCCGGATTCTTCCACGGAACGGCGGAAGACGCGGCGAGTCTAGAACCGTCGCAGAGCGATGGGTATATTTGTGGAACCGCGGTGGTTTATTCGCGGAGGGTCGCGCGCTAATAGAATCAGGTGAATAAAAAGCATCAATGAGCTTAAATCGTGGGATAAGAAGCCTTTTGTGAGTTTTAAGACTTAACTCGAGGGCCAAAGCGGCTTATTGCGAGTGATGTGCCGGCCAGATTAGCAAAGACCTCCTTATCATGAAATGGTTGATTATGAAGATGGGTCTAGCCTGCTGTACGGGGGTCTCTAACCGATGAGGGAGCCCACCCGGGATAAACGAGAGACAGCAAGCAGCGGGCTTGAAGCGGATGAATCGGCCCAACGACGACTGCGGCTCCAAGAGAGGGGGATTTTAGTAACAGGGAGTACAGAAAGTCGACAGAAAGACCCCCGTGTCATTAATTAAGAGTGAGGGGAGGCGGATTTGGGACTCAAAAACAGCTACAGTAAGGGCGAGACACTCACCAGATTAACCTCTACCACTTCTGCTGGGAGGCTGTTCCATTTACCCTCCACCCTCTCAGTAAATTAAAACTTCCTTCCATTCCATCTCAGTCTCTGACCCTCTAGTGTTGGATTCCGGTCTCTTGTTGTAACTTTTCTCCTCCCTTGGAATAAATTCCCTCCGTCCTTTGTCACGAGCCGATCCTGACGTTGGCTGGTGGTGAGATCGCTCCACACACACTTGGCATGGATTGAGACGTCTCTCCCCAGCGGCGGTTCCCTTCTTGGATCCCGTCCCTTCGGTTGGGAACAGGTGTCATTCCGTAAAGTCAGGGCTTTAGAGTCGCGCAGGAGGTACTGAAACACGTTTTCTCTTTCTTCTCCAACGGCCCGCGGTGCGCAGGAACGAGAGGCTCACCTGTGTCATTCGCACCTGCGCAGCCTTTGATCTCTCCTCTTCTTTCAACGGCTTCCGCCGAACGACCTCCTCAGCTGGGAATACCCGCTCTGATTTCTTTTGAAAAAGATTCAAAAGGGAATTTCTTTCAAATAAAGACAAGCCAAAGAATGAGAAATAAACGTGTTTTGGGTGCGTTCGGGTTTCATGTCAGGGAGGTCTCTGCTGTCACAGGATTTTATTGGAGACAAAATAGATAAAGACGCAGCGCGGCTCTCCCTGCGGAAGGCATGGGGGCAGATATATGAAGAATGCTGGCACTGGGGGGCAGATATATGGGAATGGTGGCCCCGGGGGCCAGATATATGAAGAATACTGGCACCAGGGGGGGCAGATATATGGGAATGGTGGCACCAGCGGCCAGATATATGGGAATGGTGGCACCGGGGGCCAGATATATGGGAATGGTGGCACCGGGGGCCAGATACAGTACATGGAGAATGATCCTTTTCATGTTATTTTAATAGAGAAAATGAGCTCTTTCAAAAACACGGAAGTTTCTAAGTGACCCCACATTTTTGAATGGTAATATTTGGCTACTTTATATTAACCCCGTGCATATAGTTGGTGTTACTCTAAATAGGGCTCATCTCCCATAGGAATCTTAAAGTGGATCTATAATATTTAGAATTTTTTAGATTTTTTTTTTTTTTGCACAAACTGCATCATATTTAAGAAAATGCATAACGTTGTCCATTAACTAATTTGTCGTGTTTAGGCTTCACCCCGTGCCGGGTAAACGTGCGAATCGAAGCATTTAATTACGCAATATTTGCGGAGCAATAAAACCCACCTGATAAATATTATTTTATGTTGGGTTTTGACACGTCTCCAAGTGATTATGTCACCTGCGCGGTGGTGGCCAAGTACAGGTAATGGCTCCTTTTTGGCTGTAAATCAACGGAATGTTTTTAAACACATTGAGAGGATTACACAAAGCCGGGGTCTGAGCCACAAAATGGATTCGGTGGAAAGGAAGCTTCTTTATGTATTTATTTTTCAGTTTAAATTTTCTTGATGTTTGAGGAGAGGCATCCGCACAGAGAAAGCCTAATTCTAGATGTGATCAGAAATTAAGTGAACATAAAGAGGTTTGTTTGAAAGCAGAGGAACATAGAAATCTGCAACCCGGCGGCAGATCGGCCCCCATTCGGCCCCCGTCTCGAACCTTAATCAGTTGGTGGCCTCGTCGTAGATTCAGGAGCCGTATGTCTATCCCATGCATGTTTAATACCCTCACTGTATTACCCTCTACCACTTCTGCTGGGAGGATGTCCCATTGATCCACCAGGTTGTGCAATGATAGTAATTTCACAAAAACCTGATAAAATGGGTGTACCTGTAAAAATCTGTATCTTCCGGCTTGTTAAGCTAAGGTTCTAGACAGCCAGGGCTATAAGGCCTATGGGGAGAGGGTCCTGGTATGGAGAAGTTGGTCAGTTGGCCATTGAGAGCGTCATCTCCAGACGTAAGGATAGAGATGGGGAATGGGAGAAGGAATGGGGGGGGAAGCTGGTGGGGGTTTTGCTATATCTTTAGGGGTCCCCGATACCTCTGCCCTTTGGCTCGGTGGTAGCAGGGTTCACATTGGTCAAACATGGAGATGGAAATGTGAATTTGGATATGTATGGAAGGAGGAATCAATTTCCATTGGTGGATCTGCAATAAAACAAGCAGGTGGGGCTCAGGGGCCATTAAGTAAAGTGACCCAGCAGACAATGGAGGGTCCAGACTGGCACCCTCGCGGTTACGTATCCTCGTGGCAGAGCCGCTATAGCTGTACTGAGACTGGAGATAGGTTGTAACGAATTCCGCAGATAATATATGAGAAAAGTCCTCAGTATTTTCAGTCGTTTAACCCATTTTTTGCGGCAGAAGTTTTTTTTTCTGGTTTCCGGTTTTACCTTTTCTGTACACTGGGAAACTAATATATTTCTTTCTATGTATTTAGAATACAGTTTGTGGGAATTCCCGTTGCGATGAATGATGAATAACTGACTTATTACAAGGTATGAGCCAGCTTGCCCCCGGGCCGTACACCAGCAAGAAAACAGTCTGTTTCATAGTCCCGTGGGAAGGAGAGCAGAGTCAGTGTCTGGAGACCAGCCGATTGCGATCGATATCAAAGCTTTCTGGTGCCAAGGCGAGCGAGACGGGTGGGGGTGCTGGTCCCTGGCACCTAGGCGGCTAATTTAAGCCTAAATTTCAGAACCTCTGAGACTCTCCCAAACTGTGAATGAGACTCACCATTCACCAAGCCTCCCAGGGTCCGTACTTAAAATTAGGGGACACCCCAATCTTTGATCTCGCCGACTAGCCCATTTAGCGAGTCAGTAAAGTCTCCATATCCCGGCACTCGGCAGTGAGCCTGGGGCAACACCAAAGGCAGATACACCTCTAGGTAAAGCAGAAGTCGGTGGGGTTCAATGATAGCCCCGCCACAGCCACTTCTCCTACATTCAGTGACCTTGAGTGAAGAATCCTTGGGATCGTCTTGAGGATCTCTTGGGGTATTAGTGATTGAGGCCCATAGTGTTAAAGGGACATTATAGTTAATCCCCCCTTTGCCACACAGGACCCAGAGAACCTATGGAGGAGTTCATGCGCCTCATTCCGAAATACCCCCCGAGTCACACGGATCGCCCTACTTCATGTTACTCTTAATGTTAGTTTGGAATATTCTTATACTCCGCATTCTGTTTTCCCTTTTTAAATGAAATACCGTATTTAGTGTAATCGCAGCAGAATGAGCCAAGTGATCCTGCGGGGGGGGGGGGAGTTATAACCGCGCACCGAGAACACCCTATATAATCCACACTTATTAAATAAGTGAAAATATATATATATTCCAGCATGCAATCTTTGCTTAATTTGAATTTTGAAATGTGTTTGATGACTTCGTGTTCTTTGTGTCAGTTCAGCTATAAATTACAGTTTTTATGAAACAAAGTATCTTTTTGATACATCTTGCCGCGCTTCTAGATAGAAGTATCTGCCCCAGCCAGGGATATATTCATCGCCGCGCTTTAAAAAGAAAATAAATGCAGAAATGATTCCATGCGTCAATCTCACGGCTTCTGTCGGGGGCCATTGTTGTTTCTCCATCCTTATTCCGATGGTGCTTTGGGAATTACATTTATATACTAAATCGCATAGCTGGGGGAGGTGAGCGGTGGTCTTAAGGCATGGTGGGGGCTGTTCCAATTATACCCCTTGTCAACTTGAATCTTCTCTTGGCAAAGTCTGATACCATGTAAATTAACCCCTTTTGTTCTGGGAGGTAAAGATGTTGAAATAGTTTGAAAGATGCAAAAAAGGGAAAAAAAAAGAATAGATGATCCTTATCCTGATCCACAAAAGTAGACAAGACAATACTTCATTATTTTTTTTTCTTTCTTTCTAGCTTTTTATGTTTTTCCCTAAATTTGAGGAGCATTTTGAAATAAATTGTAGCATATAAATCAAATTTTCAAAACATGGGGTTTTATCATTAATAATAATACTCTAATAATAACAATATAATAATACAATGATAATATAATAATAATAGTAATAAAACTATAATAATAGCACTATAATAATACTATGATAATAATATAATAACAGTAATAATAATAATAATGGGGAAAAAATGACATAATTGTCTCAAAGTCAATGTTAGTGTAGTTTGAATATGCAGCTCATTCTTCTGCACGTTGTGAGATGGAATTGGATAAATATCGGTCTTTTTAATATAAATGTAGATATATTTATCAGATTAGCGTTTTCCTCTTGTTATCATTTTGTCATTGCATTAAATTGGTATCAGAGGACCGAGAAAGGATTAGAAAGCTTTGTCCTTAACATGCGTGAGGATTCAATATGTCACATGCGGTGCTGCGTCCGCGTGGAACAGGACAATCACTGTGGTATTTGCACACAAAACATTACCATGGAACTGTCCCTGCGGGAGACGACCGCGAACACTCAACATTTTAATATTAAATCTTATTCAACACATGCATGAGAACAATACAAATTAGGGGAACAGCAAGTCTTTATTAAACTCTGCCAGCTGCAAAACCAGCAGAGAAATGCCAACGGGGCAAATAGGCATATTTTAGGGTAAACCAGAGGGATTGGAATCTTAAAGAATTTGACCTCCAGGAGACATTGAATATACATTTTTGTATCGGAGGAACATCTAGGATCTTCTTAATTGCTTCTAAAAAAAAAAAGTTCCAATAACTGAGATCAACAAAAAATATAAAACAATGAATTTGCAACAAAATGTCTGATGTCTTACAATGTAGCATTTAGCCCCTTTTTCTAGAATCTTTGAGGATAGCGCTGGTCACCGCAGTTCCCAATTTCCCCAAGTGGAAGGTCTGTTGGTCTTGGGTCGGATGGGGCTCACCAACTCCAAGTTCTTTAATGCTGGGCATTCTAAAAACATTTTATTACACCCTCCAGGGAGTTGAGCCCTTGATCGGTCTAAGTTTCCCATTGAAGCTATTTAATGACATGAGGGTAGCTCTTCGGAATTATAATTCTGATCTTTTCTTGAGTCATCTCAGCCCATGACGGTGTTGACAGGGTGTGGTAAGTAATCACGGCACAGGTTACCCAACGTTCATTAACTTGGGGCAGTTTAAACAGACAGAATTCCAGTTTTCTGGACCAGTCAGTTAAGTTTCAGCGATGGACTTATTTAATGAGTTATGGGTTTGGGTTTGGAATGGTTGTTACCCTGTACGTCGACCATAAAGATTTATTGTTTAATATAATCAAATCTAGGGTCCTTCTAAAATGTTTAGGTTATTGGAGGAAACGAGACAGAAAAGACAGAGAATCCCTTTTACAAACTTCACAAACAACTTAAACACCGAGACCTTTACCGATCCCTGCGTTTGTGTGCAAGCCGGTGCGCCAAGCCTTGTGTCTGGAACAAGTGGGGCAGCTTTCTTTAGGATATGTTATAAAACAGAGGCACAATTAACACAAAACCCATACCCCTTCTTTTATTGTGCAAATAACTTCTTTTAACTCTTAAAATGAAGAATTTGTAACAACAGCCCCCCCCCCCGGCTAATCCTTCAACAATGTACACAGAAACATTTATTTTATCCCAAATAGATTTTCTTGTCTTTAACTGTTCAGCTAATTTTTATATGATTTCTGTTTCACGCCAGGAATGTTCACCGATATTTTATGATTTGTTTCCCCCCAAAAAATTCTAGATAGGGTTGACTAAATCCAGCAGTGCCGTCAGCAGGGGCATAAATTGGTTTTGGGTTTATTCCCCTCCCCAGGATGAAAAGCACATTGAGAAGTAATGGATTCTTAATCAACTATAACAGAGCGTTCTTGTAAGGATGCTAATTGAGGTTTATCCTGGGAGAGAAGACAACTTGAGACCGCCGAGGCCTTGAATTCATAAACATGCATGTAAACTGTGTGAGCCCTGGTGCCGTCCTTCTGTTACCTCAAAGAGAAAAGTTAGCATCTGAATTTAATGCGGAACAAAATTTCACAAGTGGCGCTACGTGAGCATGAAATGCGCCTATTTTCCGACCCTAATCAGACATTACGTATGCAACGTCCCTTCCCGGGGTATCGTTTCAGATTCTTCCCAGGGAAGCAGGGGGCGTTACGTCCCCCTATTGAAAAAAAAATGCCGCAACTTTAACTTCCATTCTAATTCTAGAACATATGGGAAAACTCAAAATGCACGGAATCGCGGTGATACGGTCTAAAATGTGAACTATCGTCTTTAGAAAGGACGCAAATTTTCCCAAAAACACAAAAAAAAACCCCATCTATTGAGCGCCGTCGCCGTGGGGTATCCACGTCGAGGACATGAATGTGAAATATATGCTGGGGGGGACTTTAAATTGTTTTTCTTAAAGGACCCCTGTCATGCATAAAATTACTGGGGAGAATTTAAAGAGCAGGCAATTAGATCCATACCCTGCTGTAGCCTAATGTATAGAATTCTATTTATATTTAGATTTAGATTCCAATTATTTATATTTTCGGAAAATAAAAAGTTGTAAAATATTTAAAACGGATGAAGTTATTTGAAAACAGCTATGCCGTGATGTTGGGGCAGAATCAGCTTTATCAGAATCCTGATAAATACAATTTTTCTTTCCTGTGTACATGCCACATCCAGGTCCATCACGTCCTCCTCTTCTACCCATCCTCCTGCTTCTGATCCAAAAGAAAGCAACCCCCCCCTTTAAGCTATTTTTCAGATTCTACCACTTAGGGGGAAGATTTCTCCTTGGATCGAGAAGCAGTAAAATATCCCCCCCTCTCTCTCAGCAGTGGATTCTGTACCTTTACTGCCCTCACTGTAAAGAAGCCCTTCCTTTGTTTATGGAATCTTTGCTCTTCCCTTCTCAGAGTCTCGGGGTAGATGGGCAGATTCTCAGGGTTTTTACCGCAGTCTCAGAAGACGACCTCTTGTTCTTTGTATATTTCTGTTAATGAACGGGTCACTGGAGAGCTCTGTATGTTGGACTGGGGATGGCTAAGCGGACATGGCACTCCACCATCTTGCTCCAGCCTCCCCGAACCTTCCTATGGGCAGCTGAGAGCCCCTGACATGGAGCATATATTATAAAATAAAGGGGGGGCGTTTGGAAGTGTTGCTACATTTCTCTGATTGGGGGACCAGTGAGTCCATTGGTTATTAAAGCCCTGCCATTCTCTGTGACAACTCCATTCTCAGGACACACGTAAGACTACTCTGCCTGCGGACTCTCTTGGTGCTCCGTACCCCGGAGAAAGTGACCACGTTACCTCCTGGTCGGCGACAGCCTCCGGTGTTTTCCGAGTGCAGGGAAGATGCACTCGGAATTGGCCCCGATAAGTATTTTTGGGGGATTGTAGAGAAATTACTGGAAGCAAAATGATTGCTCAGGTAGAGGAGATGGTGGGGCTTTGATGATGCACTGGCAGTGGGCGTGTCTCCCGTGGGCAAAATGGCTCCGCGCATTCAGCGATTTCAGTGAAGGATTTTGTAGTATTGTGTATTTTCCGCGGTTCTCCTCCGTCAGTAAAGTTCTGGATTTCAGTTTGCCGGGTTAACCACAAACCAGTCGGGCGGCCATGAACAAAAAGTACATTTTATAATAATCTCAAAAAAAAACCTTGAATCCCAGTCAGTAAAAACTAAGGCGTGCCTCCGAGAGTGAAAAATCGGCTTTCATCTGACCGAATTTCCTGGTTGGATGAACGAAACATTGTATCCAAACGCCACATCAATTAGGCTTCAGTGAAACGTCTTTCCGAAGCGAATTAGGAAAGCAAAAACAAAGCGCTCCCCGCAGCCGCCATTATCATTAAAGCTGCTGTTCCACTAAGAAAAAACATTAACTGAGCAGGTCTTTCATCTGAAGGTTTAATCTCATAAAAGAAGGATTTTTTTTCAGTTTCTATGGTAACAACAATCAGTGGCTGCTTTCATGTCACATGACAATTAGACATTTCCTGTAATATTATGAATGAGACAAAAATGTATGTGATTAAAGAATATATTCTGCAAAGGGTTTGGGCATGCAGGTGCGTTTAACCCCTCAAATGCCATCCAGTTGGGCACCAATTCGTGAACCGGTTGATATCCGTGTTGTGCAAGTTTCCCGGTTACAGGATTACTGGAAGTCACAAAAGAACATCTTAGCTTTGCTCATAACTCCAAAGTGTCGTGGTTGACTCGTAGAGGAGACATAATGTTCTTAGGGGCCCGGGCTTATTCATGTCAAACTTTACAACAGGGGCAACGGGGAGACAATTATTTTTACTGCCAACATAACCAGTGCAGGGAGACGCGTTCGAAACTTTTATTTGTTGAGACCTAATAAAATCTTGGTCACAGAGCCTGCAGTTTATTTTACGAGCTAATAATCGCTTTTCAGATGCTCGGATCGGAGACACCATGTTCTCTGAGGCCACATTCAAAAGAACACCGAGTAGTTCCACACAGGATGAGGTTCCTGCGCTGAATGCTTCTGATTCTGACCAATACACCATTTTTAACCCTCTCGGTCACCACCGTGAAGATGGGGCTTTGAAATCCACAACCATAATGATTTAAAGAGAAAGCGTACGTATCAAGCAGTTAAATTCAATTAAACGTCTCCTCTACTCACAGCACTCCAGCCGCTTTACTGGTGAAACTGTCAAACTTGGTTGAAGAAGCAAAGGCATCGGGGTCTATTCACTGAACGGCGGCGAGTACATGTGAGTTGCCAAAAAAACAATTGTACATCTCGCCAAAAAAACACCTTGCATGCACTCGCCTGAAACTCACTAAGTTTAAAGCCGCATGCCCTCGCAAACAATTCCGCTCTCTCTCTATATATATATAAACATGTGAGATTGAAATCTGGGGGTGTAGTTACTCTGCAGACATCTTTTAGTAGCCAAAAATACATGCATTGGAATGTGGTTATTGTTGGCAAGGAGAGGCCATAATTTCTTGTTTTATTAGAACATCTTTTCTTTAAAGCCTTTCTATTCCGCACATGCCTGCGGGGTGCTTTACCACAGGTATCTGGGAATGATAAACACAGTGTGTTTGCCTGTGTGGGATTACGGGTTGTGAGGTTTGCGTAATGGTCCATCAATGACTAATGTATTTAAAGGAAACTCTAATCCGCGCAGATTGCAACATCAGTGGGATTGTTTTGGAGATATCTGGTTTGTCAGGAAAGTTGAGATCAGTGGCAGCCTGTGGCAGAGACAGCATATGGACAGAAAATTCAGATTCGTGTCCCGTGAATGCTTTACCTCCCAAGCTCTTTTTTCAAACTTTTTAATTCTCTTCCTGCCTCTTGCATCATACATGAACACATATACAGGCACAAATATACATAACATATCTATATATATATATCATACATGCACACATATACACACTACTTCCCACACATCCTCCACTTCACTCCTATATGTTCCTTGTGGCCTGAAGCTCCCTCACTTTGGGGTCATCCGATCGGGTCCCACAGTGTGTGGCGATCATCCTCCCTCGCTGACCACGCGTGCTGAGACGTGATGTCATTTCCGGGTGCGCGATGATGGAGGGTGATTGCCAAATGCCGGAGGACCCCATTGGATCACCACTCAATGAGGGAGCTTCAGGCCACAAGGAGCATACAGGAGTGAAGTGGAGGATGCGCGCTAAGTGTGCTCCGCGATTAATCTGGCCTTGTTGTTTATTATTCCAGATTATCCCTCAAAAAACGGCGATTTGTTCAGGGAATCGACCTCTCGATATACATCAAAAATCTGCCTGAACTGATGTGTGATTGTGACGTGAATCCTGTCCATTGGTGAATATTCCAGAAACCGGCACCCAGGGATTGTGATCAGACGGGATCGGATTTAGGACACATTGGGTGCTGGTTATGGAACCCATCCAATGACCCCAAACCATCCGTAATGTCTATACTGTACAGCTGTGAATTATCAGCGATGGATTTACATCCAGACATTGATTGAGTTGACGCCGGATCCTGACAGAGATCAGGTCATGGTTTGGTTTTGCTAGAACCTGCCGCCTTCACATAAATCATCGAGGAGCCCAATTCCAAGGGATTTCAATGAAAACTAGAAGGTGGTTATGGAGTCTCCTCTATCTCTCCCATTAGTCAGTACAATATTTAATTATGGGATTAATTATGGGATTAAGATGCGCTCGCTCCTCTGGCCAACGTCGCCCCATGGCTGACAGGTGGTCTCCAGCTTTACCTCCAACAATATAGATAATCTAACACATCTAACACATTAAGTGATTTAGTGGGGGTCACGGCGCTGGATGGAGGTCCCGCATCCCCAAACTGGCCCTCAAACCAACCCGTTCTACGACAGAGTGAATAAGGAAAGGACCCCTACCCTGCCCAAGCTGTAGAAAGGGTTACCAGAATACACAATGTGAATGTTGGTATGAAATCCAAAAGTGAGAAAGAGTATGGGGGGTGGGGGTCCAGCTTTTCCTCTTAATTAATAGCTTTTTCAGGGGCTGGTCAGTGTTTGTTCATTTTTCTGTCAACAGCCCCGAGATATCGATCTGAAGGTCATTTTACGGTATTTCTTTACCCACAAGAGTGGCAGCTGCCTGCCCCTGGAGAAGGGTATTTATCAATTTATGTGGCAGATCCAATAATAAGGCTTATTGTACGGAGAGGACAAGATCTTAATCGGGACTTACCCGACTCTAATGAGGAGTTAGAAGGACCAAGAGCAGGAGAATCATTTCAAACAGATAAGAATGTAATTGCCTAATGTGACCATTAATCTGATAAGAGTGTGTTTCTATCTGATTTAACCCACGGAAGTGCTGCTAATGTAAAGATTTCAAATTAATCCCAAGGAATTCTTCTTATCACAAATGGGATTATATGATGATAAAGGGGCTATTGTCATGGTCTTTCTGTGGCCCATACGGTTATATCCATATGAGACAATACCATTGTTCCTTATGTCATAACCCCTGTCATATGTATAGCCGCCGCTGGCAGATAAATATTATTATGCTAAAATATAGAATCTGGAGAGAGTCGATACAACGTTGCAACTTTAAAGAGCCAGATTCCAAGTTATTAAAATAAGTCTATTGTTTGCCTAAACCTAATACGTAAGGATTTTTACATTTAACTCAGGAAATTAAAATATCTTAATAAATATTCATGGTTTTCAAAAGAAAAAAAAGAAAAAATACTCCTTTCACGATTTTTAAATAATTTTCATTTATAGTATAGCTGGAATGGACACATAGAAAATAAATAATTATCTGCAGACATACTATGATATACGCATATGAATAGAACATACCAATATATTAAAAGTGTAGGATTCGAACAAGATATCAAAAAAGTATATAACATTATTATTATATTTTTATATATTATATATAATATTGTTATTTTTTTATCTAAAAAAAGTTTTCACTCCTTAATTATGTTATATATATTTTTCCATGCTTAATATTTTAATATTTTTGTACTTTCTTTTTAAATATTTTCTTTATATTGTAATGAATAATAATTTAACACTAAATTTAGCAAATGAAAAAAAATATATATTAAATGCTTCAAATTCATATCTGTGTTACATTGATGACATCATTAGTACATTATTTATATTGGTATATTAGTTCATTTTATATTTTTATTATTCTTGTACTTTATATTTTAATTTAAAAAAAAAAAATCTTTGTAGGGACATAAATAAAAATAAATGCTTAAAATCCATGTGAGCGATGCATCGATGATATAATTAGTACGGTGTAAATATAAATATTATACGTTTGCATGAATATCCCTTTAAGGCCATTTAAGCGCTGGTGTCGGTGTCGTGCTGGAAATATGAGGCTGCTATAAGGTGATTTGGGATTGTGTGATACGTGGCCCCATTCAGCGTGTTTTATGTGTCTGAGACCCGAATCCCTTTATGTGTTGCTGGGAAAATGCCCTCGCAGCCGCCGGGTGAAACACTTCAATAGAACGGAAAAAAGAAACAGAATACAATTTATGTTAATCCATCATAAGGCATCTGTCAGAAATATAATATGAATGTTATTTGCATCAAAACACTCCATTCTGATGAGAGGTAAACAGGAGTTTCCAGCGGCTTCGCAGAGCCCGGCCAGCTTTCGCTCTATGAAATTCGTGTTGACATTTTAATGGTCTCCCGGTTTGAAGGGGCAATATCTCTGGGTAGAGGTTAGAGGAACGCAGCCCCCGGGGCTTGGGCTCCGCTATACTCAATTGGTACGCACACTGAGACGAGGTTACGGCTGATGTGCGTGTTATACAAATGTGACAATCCGGAACGTTCAGCCCTAAAAATGTGTTGGGTTTTTTTTTTTTATTTGTAAAAAAATGTTTTTGATGATCAAGGGAGCTGCTAGATTTGAAATGATTTCTTTATACAGATATAGATGTAACTGTTGTGTTTTATTGTTTGTTTAATTGACGAATATCAAATACGCAACCTGTCAGACCCTGCTTTGGTGTCACATGACAATTAAATGTCCATGCCAAAAATATAAATCAGGCAAAATGTTATTTTATTAATGACTGATTTTGGTAGGGAGATGTTTTGCTATGAAACATATACTGTGATTGCCGGTACATTTATAAACATCACACAGGGGGCTACAACCCTCTTTTTCTCTTTAGTGACACAAAGTACAGACAGATCTCTAATCTCCTGTAATAACTTTTGTCAGGGGAGATTTTTGGGGGTCTATTCACCAAGAAATGGGTAACACGACTGATCAGACTCCAGTGGCATCCTAACACTCCCAAAACAACTTGCAGATTCAATGATCTGTGAGCTGTTTGCGAGGGCATGCATCTTTACATTTTGCAAGTCTCGGGCGAGTGCATGCAAGTTGGTGACTAATGATCTAATGATCAATCTATCAGAAAAGCGTCTGGACAACCTCCGTGCATTAGTTTGGCTTCAGATAAATTTTGTATGAAAAGAAAGAAAAATAGCATTTTTGCGTCTTCTGTAGGAAATTCGAAATGTTTTTTATGGTTTAAAAAGAGGTGGGGGCGGAAAAAATGAATTTAATCTAAATTGAATACATTTTTGATACATTCTTGTAATCGCGTATTTTACAAGAATATTTTTACAACTCTGTTGTTTTTGTGGAATGTAGCCGGTATGCGCTGATTTCACAAAAACTACTACAAGTCTGTTCTTGAAATTAATAAAGATTTTAGGTTTCAAAGACAAATTGTTTACATCGTCGAATTGTATAAAAGAACATATTTTTCTGTTTCACGGCCTGTCGGACGCCAACCCGTTTATTTGTTATGTAAAAAAGGAAGCTGCATGGGGGGGGATAGAAAAATTGGGAGAAAATATATGAGAGCTACATGGAAAGGTTATCAATGGCTGTAAGTTCTAACCCTAATTTTATGTCAAGTTTATACATCCTCCATCCTGTAGGGGGCAGCACATGAACCGGCAAGAAACAACCAAAATGTCTGTTTGTCCCCAAAAAAATAGCTGATGTGAACACCCTATTTAAAAGGGATTTTTTTAAAAATGGGTGAAAGCAGAAAATGTTTCCAACGTTCTAAAAATGGTAGAAAATGGGAAAAACAACTTTGAATTCCGCCATCTTTAATTTTAATGATTGGTCTCGGAGGCAGAGCCTTCCGGCTACAACTACAAGGAAACGTTCTCCTCGTTACAAGGTGCTTCAGTAACAAAGTCATTTAAATCACACAAAAAAAAAAAGAATACAAGTCCATCAACTTCAACCTTGAATCTGAAGAAGAAAGCTCTGAGGTCCTCAAAACTTATGCAACTTAAAGACAGAGTTATAAAACAGATGCATAAAAAAGGGAATTGAGGGGAAAAAAAGGCATATTTAGGATTTAGCGACTTATTACGAGGTCTCGTGCGAGAGATGAAATGGTTGACTTGGAAGGTCTATCGCTTTCACATCATAGGCCTGGGTGTCTCGCCCCGACTAAAACGAAACGTAAAGATGAAGACAGCGACGAGGCGTTCCTTCGGACGGGTGATCGGCAGATAGGAGACTCCGAGGACATGTCCTTTCTTCCGAGGGGCGATACTGTACACGTTGTCCCTGCCAAATCGCTTTCCTTTCACCACAAACTAAAACTGGGCAACGCTTCATCCCCCAGAGCTGTGAGCGGAGCGCAAACTTCCCCTCGCCAACAGGAGTGCATTGAGCGCCTCAGCTGCGCGGGGCTGTTAGGGAGTCAGAGCCGAGGGGGGCAGGGAGGGAAGCTTTGATTTCCAATTTTTTGTGGTTTTTTTGCCCCTTTACCATAAGCGCAGATCAGAACAAATCTGCATTGAGAATTGTCGAGTCCGCACACCCCCCAACCTTTTCTTATGTTAATGAATGAGTTCTTCAGCTGGTGCCATTCCTACCGAGAAAACTTGTTACATTCATTCAGAAAACGGCAGCGGAGTCTCTCGCTGAAACAGTATATGTTTAAGGAGGGAGAGAAAAAAAATACAAACAAAATAGACGTTCCAGTTTGAATATAAATGCGTGTCCTCCTTTGCCCTTTCGGGGCTCCTCTGCTGTTTTTGTCGGGTTTTTTTGTTGTTGTTTTGAACGGTTTCTTTTACAAATGATTCTATATAAAGCCAGAGTTCCTCCGGATTAGCTAATATCCTGCGGGCAGATGTGCGATTCTCTCTAACATTGCCTAAAATGCCCCCGGCCTAAAAGGGGAGGGTCTGTATATTATTATTGACAAATTAATGATTTAGAGACATTTTTACACTTTTGAAATAATGACATTATGAGTTATATTATTTTATATTGTATGAATAATGAGGATGATAAAAATAATAATAATATTACTAATAATAATAATAGTATTTTATATTGTAATGTTAATAATTATAATTATTAACAACATTTTAATACTAATATTAAATATTATAATAATGCAATTATTAACAAAATATTAATAATAATAATAATAAATAAAATCCTTGTTTCCCCATGAATGAGATATGGCTCATCCTTTCATTTTAATTGTATTCTTTTCTCATACTGGCTATAAATAACATGCGTGTAATATGTTCCATATTAATAACACTTCCCTTACTGTAGCATCTCTGTAGGGTTATTATGTCACGGATTTTAAACTGTTCGTAGTTTAATGTTCTCTTTAAGGATGGGTGGCAGCCTATGGCAGAGCCAGCATTATCTAGTCCTTTCCTGTCTGGAAGTTCTCTTTCTCTTGTTACTTAAGGATTCGGGGGAAAGTCGTAGATCCTTTTTGACCTTCGTATGTTTCTAAATCTTAGGTTTTTGTAGAATTTCCTTTTAAGTATAGTGGATGGAATAGTGGATTTCTATTTAATTTACATGGGCTGCGGAAAACAACTCAGCGGTTCTATATCCTAGCGGAATGTTACCCATAGTCACCGAGAAACGTGCTATTAACCCAACGAACACTATCGTTTAATAACACTTGAATTTTTGGGTTGTTTTTGTGACATTAGAGTTAAGTCCTCGTCTTACTAATAATTGTTTCCAGTGACCGTGGAAATGTAAAATGACGGCTATCAATGCCACCATTTGTTTGCTGGCCAGAATGGACGTGGCTTGTCGTGGCATGTCCTGCTTATCAGCTGATCCGTTGTATATCCCTCCGTCCCCGCATAGTCCTATGTTCTTGGTGGCCAATAAGTAGCCTGGCAACTCTGAGTCAATATCAACATCGGTTGACGGAGCTGTTAATCTCCGCGTGGCTGACAGCTCGAGACAATGTGTTTGGGTTTTTTCTCTACCGTGAAGTTCTCACAACTTTCTTTAAAGAAGAAACATCTCGGCTTCTATCGGACGTAGGAAAGTATCTACGGACAAAACTCAAAACACCTAGCCGTGTCCCCAGGCTACATCCCCCGCCACGTGTCTTCAGAACCTCGTGCTTCTTGGAGCATCACAAGCTTATGTTATATCACTCGTCGTTCGCAGGGCCGGCCATAAACCACTAATCACTGGGGGGCAACCCCGACGTCCCCTTCCATTGGAATTGCCCCAATCCAAAAAGACCCACTCGCTATTCTTGACCTTTTCCCAAAAGATGTGTGAGTGTATAACACACAGAGGTGGCCGAGGGTCCTGCGTTTCTGCAGCCCATACACAAATTTGCCCTGACAAGTAGAGGCATTTTGCCACCGCATTGCCCTTTAATGCCACCACACAGGTTGCCCTATCCATACCCATAGCCACGGAAGAGCTTCGGGACTTTTCCAAAACTGACCAATGAAGAGCTAAGGTTTAGTAGATAAGGAAGATCTGCCCCACGTCCCTGTTACCTCCAGGCTATTGCCCTCAATCAGATAGCGCCACCTACTGCATAAATACCTCTGCTCCTGGCTCCCTGCACCCGCACCTACCCTCTTTTATTCTGTATATTCAGGAATACATATGTTACGCTACAGGCCATGGATGCTGTGCCCCAGCGATCGTTTCACAAACCACGGAGTTTAAAGAGACTTCACCTCCCTCAAATTAAAAGCCAAAGGTGTGATGCATTTCGCCTTTGAAAGAGACTTCACACCCTGTAAAGGCAGCTGGTTCAATAAAACACGAAAATACAGACCCGGCAGGAAGACGTGAGCCTCTGTGACAGAAGCCAGAGGTGGAAACGTGGAACTCGGGGTAACTGCAGGCGCAGGGCAATAAACCTTTATTGAGTTGACTAAACAATGTGGAAAAATTGTGGTGTTGGTTTAATGATACTTTTATGAAACGTCTGGCAGAAACGGGGTCAGACGCACACGTTGGACACGAGTGTTAAAATACTGTGCAGTGTAACATTATTACACCAGTCTGAATAAATTAATATTTACTGTCCCCCCCCCCCACCGGCGCTCCCCGGGATTCCTTCTGATACTCAGAGGTTCCTCGTGAGCGCGGAGTTTCCTCATGTATTTTGGAATTAATCGTTGAGGTTCTAAGAGAGATCGAGGTTCCCTCTGAGAATCTTTAAGGTTCTTGGTGAGATTCGGGGCTCTCTGTGCATCCGAGAGACGTCCTGTCTGTATTAGAGCGGTTCCTGAGATATGAGAGATGTGAGCGGATCCTCGGAGAAGAGCGTTTTCTGCTTTGTGTTTATTGTAGACGCCGGGAGTCTTTATATCTCTACTTTATACTCTCCATGCTCATCTGACACTGATATCTACTGTATATGAGGCAAGGTCCTTGGCAACCCCAAATATTCTGCCCCTGTAGAGAAGACAGTGTCCCAGTTACCCCCTAAATACTCTGCCCCATGAAGGGAAAACATCCCAGATGCCCCATAAATGTTCTACCCTCAAGGTACCCCTGGATATTGTGCCCCTGTATATGAGGCATGGTCCCAGTTACCCCCCTTTGAATTGGCACCAATGACAGAGACATCTCATGCGTGACGGGCGTATGAGGGGCTATGAACGGGTTAATACATGTTATATTCTATGGGTTGATTCTGCATGGAGCCTCCGGTTTCTTCCGGTTCCCATGCCGAGGATGAAAGTATCCGTACCGGTTGTTACATTTCTTCCATGTATCTGATCGATACGACTAACATTCTACTCTCGCTCTTGGTGCCGCGTTTCTGTGATTCTCGGCCCGGTTTTCCCAGCTTCGCTACCCAGAAAGCGGAGAAACTCGTAACCTTGGGTGCAATTTCATGAAAGCAACAAGATGTCAGGTTTCTGTTTGTTTTGTCTTATTCTGGATAACGGCCGAGAGTTTCTGGTCTGATCCGGACGTGAGTTTTCACAAATTCAAACTTTCTCACAATGATAATAAATGTTTCTTCCACAATCTTCGGGCCGTGACTTCATTGTGGTCATACGATAAGGGGGCCGAGGGACTTCTTCCAATCACCGGGCTTATTTCTCTCTGCTTCGTTGGGTTCACATGGGTCTAAGGGCCACTTGGTGCATGGGAAGGTGTTCCACCAGTGAAAGATTTGGGGAGGAAATACAGGACACCAGAGGGAGTCATGGGCCATACCAATGAGATGCATGGGGAGGAAGTTAAATTAAAATTCCACTTAGACCTTCAATTAAATACAAATGAGTTTAAAGACTGATGGAATTTTCCAGAACCCTTTTTACTGTGTTGGCTGAGAGAGTCATACAAATAAGGTGGCCTAAGCAGGAGTTATATTTTTGGGACCTCAAATTGTAAACTTTATATTTCAAGGTCAGGTTTCTTTTTTAAAATGATTGGGTTGTTTTGTCATTATTTGCCCTCTAGATTGTAAGCTCCTGTGCGCAGGGCTCTCCTCACCCGTTGTTTCTGTAATGTTCTGTAATTGTTGTGTTATATACTACTCGTTATGTCCTGTCTACCCATCATACAGCGCTATGGAATATGATGGCGCTATATATATAAAACAATAAATAATAATTAAATAATAATAATTAAAAAAAATATATTATGTTTTCTGTGAATCCATGATAAACATGGCTGGGCTGTGTGTGTCAGAGGCAAAGAGAGTCCAAAAACACACAGCGCCACGTGTTTACGCCCAAAATAACCCAAACACACAGCTTGCCCTCCGGGACCCCAAAACCTTCACTGGGAAAAGATAAAAGCTCCGTGTTTCAAAAACAGCTAAAATTATCTGCAAAAAAAAAATGCCGCGGTGTCCCCGTCCGTCCGTCCGTCTCTACGGCTCATGTTCTTGTATCTGTTTGTCTTTTTTTACCCGTCTTTCCGTAAAACACGTAACAGAAATAATATAAAAAGTCTTTCGCTCGCCCCGCACGCTCCCGTCACATCTTACTTTAAATCTGGTGTCTTTTTACGCCACGAAGGGCCGAGTATTAACCCTCGCTGCCTCCACGCGTGACTCAGAGCTCAGAAGCCTCCATCTATTTAACTAAATGCTTTTGTTCCTTTTTTTTTACCATTTAATAGACAATGCAAAAAAAAACATTCCTTTCAGCCGCAATCCATTGTCCGACGATTTTGAACTTTGTATTTTGGGGGGAAGAAAGTTGCCTCCGGGAAGCAGCGACAGCAAATTAACTTTTAAAGCAGGCCGCCGGGGTAACAATAGCCCCGAATCCTAAAGGACATCTTTTTTTTTCAATACCTTTTATGAAGGGCGGCTTTCAGCGGCGTTATGATTGAGGAAGGGCTTTATAATGAGGCTGTTGTTGGTATCTGAAAGAATTTGGGCTGTGCCAAAACACGGATTAACCCGGCTCATGAGAAACGAGACGTTCAGAGCCCTGAACACATCTCCGGGGCAGGATCCGAGCGGCCGGCTCCATGCGCACACCCCCCGCTCGCGCTCGCCCCAAACGCGATGATCCCCACCACCCGCGGGGTCAATTCCAGCATCAGAAACCTCATTCCTAGTCCTGCTCCACGGCCCCCGAAACCTTCCCCCCAAATCATTCTTCCATCGTGTAATGTGTCGCCTTGTTTATTATTTTTCCGGGAACACTCAATTGTCACGTGACACGGAGGCAGGAGCTGATTGGCTATTGCCCAGGAAACCGCAAAATCTTCTTAAAAGTTTTCTGTGTTGTTTTTATTTCATGAAATCCTCCAGAAGCCATAAAATGACAGATTTAATACGGGTTTATTTACTCAGCATACTAGAGAGAGAAAAAACATTGTTAACCCTTTCCTGTGACTACAAACTACTCTTTTATAGAGAAATCAGAGATAGAAATCAGTTATTGGCGGAAATTCTTACAAACAATAAAATGGAAAGGGTTCTGGCTGGGAAAAGAAAACGTTTTAATGCTATAAATTACGCTTTCTCTCTCTCCCTCTCTCTCCTATCCTTTTTACTCCTCTCCTTATCTCTCTCTCCTCTCTCTCTCTCTCTCTCTTTCTTTCTATATCCTTTTTTTTTTATCTCTGTCTCTTTCTTTCTTTCTTTCTTTCTTTCATTCTTTAATTCTTTGTTACTTCCTTTCTCTCTCTTTTCCTCTCTCTCTCCTATCCTTTTTTCTCTCTCTCTTTCTCACTCTGTCTCTCTTTACAGATCAAAGTCAAACTCATGTAAGCAATTTTGGCAATAATGACATTTATTATGGGGAAAAAAATAAGGAAAATCTACGGAGTAAATGGGACTGTGGAGTCAGTTACTGACCCAATTAACCCTTCGAGTACTTTGCCCCCATACAGGAGGCAGGTTGTTGTACTTGTTAAATTTGCACGTTTTTTTCCAGTATAAAATGGGACTTGCCCCAGTTGGACCGGTTGGAGTTGGGGTAGCGGTCGGATAGTTTGTTATAATTCCAGACTTGGGGTTCGCTGATCGCCATTAATTAAAAATGTCAAGAGCCCGATTTTTGTGTTCAGGGATCCCTCGGTGGAACGCGTCGCCGGGGTGGGGGATGGGCTCCTACCTGCGCGTTATTAATTGGAGCCGTGTCATTTTCTGATCCCTATTATGCTCAAGTACAATAGTGAACTGTGTTTGCAATCTAACAATAAGGTTATTAGAAGGTCAGCGTGAAATCATAGCCTATGTCTGCGGCTTAATGAAAATCCAATGTCAAGAAGGCAGGAATGTACACAGAGCTGCCCTCCGGGGCCAAGGTGGGACGGCTGGGGTATGAGAAACCCCCGTGCCTCGCAGCGGCCACACATCAGGGGGCTTCATAATGCGAAGAAATGACTACGGGGGCTCCGAGAGCTTTTATTATCACCCGGCCCTCTCAGATAACTGACTTTTATTCACCTGCTTTCAAGAATATTCATCAAAGAGGGGCTGAGCGAGAAAAGAATTCCGCAGAAAGAACCGCAACATTCCGATCCCTTCCCACTTTATGGGGTAAAACCATCCCTTTTTGTAAATATGCAGCTTGGAAAAAGACATATTTTCTGATTTGGTAAATTTTCTGCCAAATTCCCTAATTTTTAACCTCTGTACCGCAACCCGGTCCTGGGTCAACACGAGACGCGTCGCTTCTGAATGTTTGCTTAGAATCGAGCCATCCTTGCAGTTGGCTCTGAGACGTTCCAGCACGCGAGGAGTTAATATCGGCAGCAGATACCAGAGAGACTGGCGCCTTAACCTAAATCCCCGCAAACGACCCTTTTCCCACGATAACGACTCGGTTACGTTTGTCTAAAATATTAGTCGCCCTGAAAGACGCTCTATTTGGGTGAGAAATGCGTCCGGGGAGGAATAAAGCAGAAACGAAGTAATAACGACCCTCGCTGGGGCGGAAGAAATCTGACAGGTATTCCCTGACCACATCGCTGAGACAGCGTATCTGTTACGTTCTGACGACTCCCTGGCCTGGCACCGTCTACATACGTGTCATGCGCTAGTAGTATGTTAGACATCATTAGTGGGATCAGCATTATTGTAGCAGGTGCAATAACTATACTGCAGGGATGGGAGATAAGTGGAACAGCCTCCCAGCAGAAGCATGGCAGAATCTACCAGCAGATCGGCCCCCGGCGGCCCCTGTCTCAAACCTTAATCAGTCGTTGGTTTCGTCTTAGATTCAGGAGCCGTATGTCTATCCCATGTATGTTTATTCCCCTCATTGTATTACCCTCTACCACTTCTGCTGGGAGGCTGTTCCACTCCTCTACCACTTCTGCTGGGAGGCTGCTACACTAATAAATCATAGGAATATACGTTCATTATGGCAGCTCTGTGACATGCATTGAGGGTAAAAGTCACGTTTTGCGCCATTCTAACCAGAGATAGCTGACTAATGTGACCTCGCGGCCCCGACGCGCCCAGCGGATGTCGCAACGGTCAAGGGAAGTCCCTTTAACCCCTGTGCTGCTGAATGTTAGCAGAGGCCGGTCATGCCAGTCGGCGCCAGCGTTTTCCTCTGGAATGTAAGGAGTTATAGGTAGCCGGGTGTCACAATATCTGTCCCTGTGTTTGCGTCCAGAGTCCCTGCTCGGTAACTCTGTCCGCAGAACGGCTGAAAACGCGTTTCACAACCAAGAAAACATCCCAGCTAAGCGAAAATCCAGCGGGAAGGCGGCTTCTGTCTCCACTGCCAGTAAAGTTCATAAACCTCATCAGGGTTCAATGTATTTAATAATATGTGCGGAGTCCGTTCTTTATCCTGACGTGTCCTGTAATGCATCGTTAAACCTAGAGCCTGCCGGCAGATCGGCCCCATTCGGCCCCCGTCTAGTCGCCCGTTTCTCCTGCTGTAAAGACTCAAACCTTAATCAGTCGTTGGTCTCGTCTTAGATTCAGGAGCCGGATGTCTATCCCATGCATGTTTAATCCCCTCACTGTATTACCCTCTACCACTTCTGCTGGGAGGCTGTTCCACATATCTACCACCCTCTAAGCCTCCTATACTTTGCGGAAAGCTTCCACTTCCCGGAGCTCCCAGTTTGGTGACTAAACCCACAAGACTCGGCCGGTGAACTCCGCTAGGAACTCGGAGTCTTTTCCTAACATCCTCTTCTTCTAGATACGATGTATCCGCGGGTGATAGGCCGGGTTCCGTGCGTTGGGGGATACGATGTATCCGTGGTTGACAGGCCGGGTTCCGTGCGTTGGGGGATACGATGTATCCGCAGGTGACAGGCCGGGTTCCGAGCGTTGGGGGATACGATGTATCCGCGGTTGACAGGCCGGGTTCCGAGCATTGGGGGATACGATGTATCCGGTGACAGGCCGGGTTCCGCGTGTTGGGGTATACGATGTATCCGCGGTTGACAGGCCGGGTTCCGCGTGTTGGGGTATACGATGTATCCGCGGTTGACAGGCCGGGTTCCGCGTGTTGGGGTATACGATGTATCCGCGGGTGACAGGCCGGGTTCCGTGCGTTGGGGGATACGATGTATCCGGTGACAGGCCGGGTTCCGCACGTTGGGGGATACGATGTATCCGGTGACAGGCCGGGTTCCGCGTGTTGGGGTATACGATGTATCCGCGGTTGACAGGCCGGGTTCCGAGCGTTGGGGGATACGATGTATCCGCGGGTGACAGGCCGGGTTCCGTGCGTTGGGGGATACGATGTATCCGCGGGTGACAGGCCGGGTTCCGTGCGTTGGGGGATACGATGTATCCGCGGGTGACAGGCCGGGTTCCGTGCGTTGGGGGATACGATGTATCCGGTGACAGGCCGGGTTCCGCGTGTTGGGGTATACGATGTATCCGCGGGTGACAGGCCGGGTTCCGAGCGTTGGGGGATACGATGTATCCGCGGTTGACAGGCCGGGTTCTGCGTGTTGGGGTATACGATGTATCCGCGGGTGACAGGCCGGGTTCCGCGTGTTGGGGGATACGATGTATCCGCGGGTGACAGGCCGGGTTCCGTGCGTTGGGGGATACGATGTATCCGCGGGTGACAGGCCGGGTTCCGAGCGTTGGGGGATACGATGTATCCGCGGGTGACAGGCCGGGTTCCGAGCGTTGGGGGATACGATGTATCCGTGGGTGACAGGCCGGGTTCCGTGCGTTGGGGGATACGATGTATCCGCGGGTGACAGGCCGGGTTCCGTGCGTTGGGGGATACGATGTATCCGTGGGTGACAGGCCGGGTTCCATGCGGCTTTCCTTCCGTTCCGTTGCCGGTTTCGGTTCCCGACGCAGCTGCAGGATTTCTTTACACGCAGATTTCCCAACAACAATGGCCAAAAATGACAAACCCAACCCAAGAATATTTCGTTGTTTTTTTTATTGTTGTTGTTCTGGAGACGGCTCGGCGTCAAACCGCACAAAGGGGACAAAACAGCGTTTTTTTAGCAATCCCCCCCAAAATGACATCAAAGGAAATCCCTTCTTCATAACTTAAAAGAAAGCAGCGCTAATCCTTATCTAAACACCACATATTAGGGCTTTTAACCCCTTAGGGTAAGGCTGGGATCGCGAGCCAGACGAGCGCGGAAAAACCAAAGGGAAAGTTTTTAAATTCTCCCGCCAGGTTAACCTCTTCCTGGATGACATACTTTATGCAACGAGGAAGGGTTTAAAGGGTTAAAAGCGGAAAGGGGTAACCTCATCGCATACCTGCCTGTCACTTAAAGGGTTAACAGGATTCTTTACGTAACGTCTTCAAACTCCTTAGGAAAATACTCTTTTTTTTTTTCCACTCCTTAACCCCCTAAATCTACAGAGTGATGCGGCGGGCGTAGAAAAGGAGAGAGGTTCTGCCACGGCGGGTGTTATTACCCCATCGCCACGCGGTAACCGACGTCTACAATAACCAGGCTGGTAAAGCGGGCGGAGCGGGGGGGCTGACGGGTTCTTACCCGCCGGCCGGCAGACCCCGTGTTTCTTTGTCTCTATTATATATATTTTTTATGTATATTAATCCGAAGGTTCCGGTATAACATGTATATATATATATCTATAGATAGAGCGATATCCGCCGACTCTTCTGTATTTAATGCGGACCCAAAAACAGCCCTTTTTACATAAAAAAGATCAAACTCCGTCTCGATGGCACAGTTTTTAGTAATAAATGTACAAAAGCCGCTGTGTCCCCCCAAAATGCATTCGACATTTCCCCCCCCCTTTCCACCACTTTAAAATGTTAAAAGGACGCGGAACTCGCCGCCAATCAAACGAGACGATCCGGTCTGATTAATGTTCCATTTTTATTAATGCCCCCCGATAATCATTATTATCACCCCTTTTCCCAGATTTAAAGCTCGCAGCGCCGCAGGAGGAAGATGACGTTTACAGAAATGACTGTTTTGGGAATAAATGTGGGTTTTTGCAGTAAATTAGTTCAGATTCTCTCGTGCCCTCGGGGTCATCGTCTCCCTGATTTCAGCGTTTCCGACCCGGGTTCTGCCGAGGATCTTCTTCACCCCGTGGGTTCCTCGCGTTGCCTCTCGCAGATTTCACAGAAGCCGCCCCAAAATGTGATGCGATTTTACCGTCTATCGGAATTAACAAATTATGCAAAATCGGTATTAATATCTTGATTTAAAAAAAATACATTCTTGGGGGACCCCAGAAAAACCAGAGCCGTGCGCGGCGTAGAGGACAGCAGTTACCGTGGAAACACTGCGTTTCTCGTGGTAATGCTAGCGGGCGGTAAGTCATCGATTGGCTACGCAGCCAATCTGTGCCAGTTAAATGGGGGGCATGCTAGAACCCCCCAGGGTAATTCCCCCCCCCCCGTGGAAAGTTAAAGGCACATGCATTAAAGTGCGTACGACGCCTGGGGGTCCCTTTAAATTCAACCCAAAAACTGCCCCATAACAATTACCCCCAGCGTTTCACCCTCCTGCTGTACGTAACGCGCGGGGTGGGTAGCACTGAACGCCGCGTATGTCCGAGCCAACTGACTAGTCTGTGCGTTTCTAGTCAGTGATAGCGCCGGGGGCCGGTGATTCTTGCATCTCGATGTCTTTGACAGCTTCTGACCCCTCATTCATGATATTTTTAGGGAAAAAAGACGTAACCGCGTTGGCGGAATCTGCCGTCCTCTCCGGCTTGTCGTAATGAGAGTGATGTTTGTTTTAAGTGTCATGTGAGCTTTGGAAGGCTGCTAATGCCCCGTTAAGTAAGAATTCCCTTTCCCTTTGAAACCTCTTGAAAGAAGGATGGATTATTGTTCATTTATAGGATTATATTCATGGGAATTCATTTATTTATTTATTTTTTCCTCCCCACTGATTGATGCGTCTCCTCCAATGGCATTAGGCTCTTTGTTTGGGGTCTCGACAATGAACTGAGGTTTTGTGAACATAACAGGATCAAAGCGAAGCACTTTTGATTGGATAAATACCTTTTAAGTTCTCGTGCGACGCTCCTGCGCGAGGCGGCCGGCCGGATTATATGTTCCTCCAGGTTTTGTGCCGTTTAGTAGATCTCCGCTCAACGGACTGCGACGTCTTCTGAATCTGCAAAATATTTTGTGTCTCCTGAGCTCCCGGGGGGGGGGGGGGGGTGTAGGCATCTTTACAGTTGATTGATTTGTCTTCTTTCAGGAGAATTTATCTTTTTTTATAAAATAAATAAATAAATTGTGTTTGAGGTGAAAGATTCCACGTGAATTTTATCATTTTATCAAATTTTATCGCAATCGTTATTTCTGACGCGATGCTGGAGAATATTTGATTGTTTCGCTGGCGAATGTTTAACGTTTTCACGTTTTCCCTCTTCTCGTGTTTTAATATAAAGATACTCGGGATCCAAACCCTGAATTCAAGAAGAATCGGTCATTTTCCCAAATTTTTACATTATGAAGGTCAGTTTATTTTAAATATAAATATATCCCGCGTTTCAAAAGTTTGGGGTCACTTAGAAATGTTTTTGAAAGAAAAGCACGTTTTGTCCTTTAAAATAACATGAAATCCAGCGCAGGCGGGGTTAATGCTGTAAATGACTATTGTAGCCGGAAACGGCTACGTTTTAATGGAATCTCTTCAAAGACGTACAGAGGCCCTTTATCACTCCCATCACTCCTGTGTTCCAATGGCCCTTTATCACTCCCATCACTCCTGGGTTCCAATGGCCCTTTATCACTCCCATCACTCCTGGGTTCCAATGGCCCTTTATCACTCCCATCACTCCTGGGTTCCAATGGCCCTTTATCACTCCCATCACTCCTGTGTTCCAATGGCCCTTTATCACTCCCATCACTCCTGTGTTCCAATGGCCCTTTATCACTCCCATCACTCCTGTGTTCCAATGGCCCTTTATCACTCCCATCACTCCTGTGTTCCATTGGCCCTTTATCACTCCCATCACTCCTGTCTTCCAATGGCCCTTTATCACTCCCATCACTCCTGTGTTCCAATGGCCCTTTATCACTCCCATCACTCCTGTGTTCCAATGGCCCTTTATCACTCCCATCACTCCTGTGTTCCAATGGCCCTTTATCACTTCCATCACTCCTGTGTTCCAATGGCCCTTTATCACTCCCATCACTCCTGGGTTCCATTGGCCCTTTATCAATCCCATCACTCCTGTCTTCCAATGGCCCTTTATCACTCCCATCACTCCTGGGTTCCATTTTTTTTTAGCGTTTTAGGGATCGGCAGAAATATTCGTCGGGGGAGGGGGGGCGCTTACTGAAATGCTCAGGGTTTGCAGTAATCGCGCTGCAACAAGCCCGCGATTTATTCCTCTTGTTTGGAGACTTTAGTCAACGAGGTTAAACATCTTCTGAACCACTTGGACTTCAAAGGCCCCGGGTGCCCAGAGTGCCCGTGAGCCGCGGGGACGGGGAGGTCGAGCTGGCTGATCCCTAATGATCACCGACTCTTTTAAGTTGTTCCAGTCGGAAAACTCACCTGTCGTCTTAGAAATTGGCTACACGGGCGATTTCACACAGGCATCCCGCAACACGCTACACGCTAATGGAATTCTGGCCTCACAGGTTTAGGCTGCGAATAATAGTTGGGGGGGGGTGCGTTGCTGCCGTTAACGGGGGCCGTCACTGAATTTAGAATTCATTCGTTCATTAAAAAGGTAAAAAATGTTTGTGTTTAGATTTTAAAGAGAATGGCTAGAAACGCTCGGGGAAGCTGACGTCGGAGGCAGCCTGTGGCAGAGCCAGCATTATCCAGTCCTGAAGTCCTCTCCTTTCCCCTCCACCACCATAACAGCCGCCTGAACCAATCAGCAACAACCAGTAACTTAACAACAGGGGAGAGATAACTTAACGGGGAGAAATAATCCCGCGGATCCTGAGAACAGGCGGTGAAGTTGGCTGCCGCTGTAGTAAGGGGGGTTTCTAAAACACAGATATTGCTGATTTTAGTCCAAAAAAGCTGTAAAAAACTGTAAGAAATATTATTATATTCTAAAAGCTCTGCTCTCGGAGGAAGTTTCTGCGAATCGTTCCCTTTCCTTCTTCATGCAGCTCTTTTCAGGGGCCGCAGTCACGTGTTTTACCCGGGACCCCATAAACAATACTTCTCTTTGAAGGGTTGGCTGTTCCAAGGTAACTTCTAAAAGATTTTATTATGAGGGGTCACACAGGGGTCTGGGGTCTGTACTCAGCTACTGCGCATGTGTCACCCGGACACTACCAGTGAGTAGTCCCCGCATGTATCCGCCGCCCATCGCTTCCATCATCTCGTGTTATTCCCAGGAAGAGGTTATTGACGGACTTTCCTCAGAATTCTTGCAACTCTTTCGGTTTCTTTGTTACTTTGTTTATTTTTTCAATAATCGGGTTTCGGGAGCAAACATCCCGACGACCAGAATTTCACTTTTTTGACAAAGTGTCCCAAAGTGTCCGGATTCCCAAACATTCGAGAAACGAGGCTCCATAATCCGAGAGGACAGTAACTTTGCGCCCCCTCCATGCCGTTGGATCCTCTGTTCGTGATTTCGACCGATCCTCCCCGTTTTTGGGGGTTATCGGGGAGGTCGTTAGCGAATGGTTGTATTATCAGCGGCGGGAAGCGCTCTGTCCGCGGCACGGATTTGCCGCGATGTTGTCGTCGCCCTTCGATTGATCTCTCGATTGGTTTGCTGGAGGCATCCGGCCAGGTGCTTCGCTGTCCCCGGATCGGGGGCCGAGTTGTGGGCCGTTGGCGGGCCGTTAGGGGCCAGACCTGCCCGTTTGAAGGAGAAAGCCTTTGTTTGGTTTGGCGAGCCGCACAGCTCCCTGGGGCCGAAGCCATAAAGAGATTTCTGTTAGAAGCCAGAAACCTCATTGTAGAAAAAATGTCCCTCGGAAAATTAGCATCGAGCGAGGAAGGAGGCTTCGTGTCGCAAATGACAGCTGCTGCCCTCAGACAATGGGGGCCGGCGGGGCTTTTGCTTCTTTGCACTTCTTATGTTAATGTCCCTCCACGCTGCCCCATAGGAGACAAGCCGTACGCCCACCTCGAGGGTCCCGCTCGGACCGCCGGCTCCTGGATGGAACTGGATGGTGGCCGAGGGGGTCTGCTGCCACGTAATGCCACTCAATGAGTCCTGGCAACAGATACCTACTTCTAGTTTGAGATGGTATTTGGTTTAATTTATTATTGACAGCGTTGGACCCCCCCCCTTCATGAAACATTGTTACGGCAGATGCGTGCGCCATATCATCAGTAAACAAATCCCTCCAGAGATGTCACAAAGTAGCCAACAGGTTGCTTTAGAGGCTCCTGCTACGTTATACGATGAGCTTGGGTTTGCAGGATGGGGGGAGAGCAAGAGACCACTGAACAGAAACACGGGATAAGAGGGCTACTCAGAAAACGAGAGACTTTTGGGCAACGAGAGACTTTTGGTCATCGATAAGCAGGTGATTGTCATGGGGGGGTGACAGTGAGGAGACGCTTTGTTACATTCTCAGACCTTTTGCTGTACTATGCTGTAGAATGTATTAAATATAAGACTGAGACGGTGGTAGATAAGTGGAACAGCCTCCCAGCAGCAGTGGTAGAGGGCAATACAGTGAGGGTATTAAACATGCATGGGATAGACATACGGCTCCTGAATCTAAGACGAGACCAACGACTGATTAAGGTCTTTACAGCAGGAGAAACGGGCGACTAGACGGGGGGCGCCGGGGGGTTTCTATTACTTAGATATTACATTAGATATTTTACACCCACCTGAGTCACCCAGAGCACAATAATCTTGTTTTCAAGAGAGATGTTACAATTATATATATTTGAGGACATCAGATAATAATAATAATAATAATAATAATAATGATGATAATAATAATATTATATATATATAGTAAATCTGTTCTTTCTCTGCAGTTCCCCTCTCGCTGCTCAGGTATAATCCCTCTCTCGATATATATATATATGTTTGCGTGTTTGCCTGCATGTGCGTATAGAGAGGGCCGGATAGACGGGATGACGGACAGACCGGTGATAGTTTTTTGGCGTTATAATATAATTAGATATTTAATCTCCATGACGGACAGCGTTTCGCATCCAACCCAGCATGAGATTAACACCAAAGTGACATCCCCCAGGTTACGGCCCCTTGAGACAGCTGGCAGATGAGCGCATTCCTCCGCGGCCCCCGACATCGGACTTTACATTCTGCAAAACCCCCGAGATGAGAAGCCGCGCCGTGGGGGGACAGGCGGACAGAAGGACAACAAGCGAGACCTCTAGGACTAGAAATACGCAGATTTTTGGGTAACAAATATTCTCAGAAATCTGAAAGTTCCAAGACTGGAAGACGTTACAATTCGTAGACGAAGCGTCTTCACGGCAATGAGAACGGATCCGGGGAATATTTTACACGAAGTTCTGCGTGAAAGCGGCCGCCGCGTCGTCTCCGTCTCGTTTTGGTGGAAGTCGCTCGTATCCGTCGGCACGGCCTGGATGGAGGGCTGGTCGGCGATCCTGGTCACAACCGCAGGAATTCTCCGTCAAAAAGACTTTTCCATTGAAATCGTGAATACCGCCGAGCGAAGACCCCCAAGCGAAGACCCTCGAGTGAAGACCGCGCTGTCAGGAGATGATTCATTACCCGGTGACTCCGTCGCTCCGTCAGCGATGGAAGCTCATTGTTAAAGCCGACCCATAAAGATGTTATTCACCCACAGATACACGGATCCGTCACAAAGAACAAGATGCTTCGCGGCGCTCGCCCCATAACGACGCTTCCCGGGCCGGGGGGCAATCAGCTAGAATCTCAGATAATCAACCGGATTGATTATCAAAATCCCCCGGACCAAACTACTAAGTGGTTATTAAAGATGTAAAAAATCCATTGTGATGGGTAAAAATGATTATTATTATTTGTTATTGAGTTATTTAGCGCCATCGTGTTCCATAGCGCTGTACAACGGGTAAACAGGACATGACAATTAGAGCATGACGTAACATGGAGGTCAAATAATTAATACAATTCCTGCAGGGATCCTGTATAAGGTGAGCGGCTGCCTCTTTGGGCATGCTAAGGGTTAATGTCGTACAGCCGGCACACTCGGGACGGTCCTCTGTAACTTGAGGGGTTAATGTAGGTGCGTTCCCGTCCTGCCCCGGAGGCAGAAAGGGAGAGCGCGGCTTCCCGGTGAATGTGTTATCCCGGAGGCAGAGGAGTTTCTCGTGTCACATACGTGTGAAAGCGTGAGAGCCGGCCCGTGTCATGTTATCCCCCCGCCAGGTATCCGTATTCCGAGCCGCCACTGAAACCGAAGAAGCGTCACGTTACAGGCCGGTCCTCGTATCTGTTACCCGGCAACAAGCGTGTTATGGAGTTACAGGATGGGGTAAATTCAGACCAGCTACAGGACCCCAAACGCTTGTGCCCCTCTTTCCTCCTCAGATGCCCCTCTTTGGTGCCCTGTGCCCATCTGCCCTATGCTGATGCCCCTCTCTCTTACCCAGCGCTGTATACAATAATATAACCCCCCAATGCTGTAAACAGTAATGTCGGTGGTAACGAAGTCCGTTCCTCCATAGACTTTCATTAGGCGGAGAGTCCAGCTGGGTGATTAGGACCGAGCCATTCTATTGTTCCCCACAGGCAGTATGATAAGGAGTCGGGGTGTTTAGTAGATCGGGGCTCAGATAACAGAGCGAGAATCATACAAACGGCTGATATGCAGCTGCCCGAAAACTTTATATTATGGGGCAAAAACTACAACTGGGGTGAAATAGAAAACAGCGATATGAAAACTCTGAAACGAGGAATTGAAACTAAATTCTCGGGAGTTCCTCGTTAAGGACAAAAGTCTGTAAATCTGCGCATCTGGTAACCCGGAGCCCCCCTCATCCCTCCGAGAGCCGAAGCCTCAGATCCCCGGATCCCGTCTAACGAGCAGAATAAACACGATTTGCAAAAATTAAGCAAATAAAAGGGCCGGGGGCCAACCTGCCCGACTCGTTTGCAACACTTTGCATGTTCGCAGTAAAGCCAATAACTCCGAGATTAACATTTAAACTGCCAGAACGCAAATACTTAATATAACACATTTCTTAACCCTTTAATAGTTATGAAAGTAACCTCGAATATAATAATAAAAACATAATAATTATTCCAATCGCGGTAAAATCATTCGGCTGCAGAGAATCCGTCCGAAATCTGGAGTCCTCCAATAAATCAACATTAATTATGTGTGAAAATTATATTGTACAGCGCTACGGAATATGATGGTGCTATAGGTGCTAAATAATAGTAATAATTCGAGCTGCTGTTTCTATACACATTATCAGGGCTTTTAGGGCTGTAGAACCCTGCGATTCCCTCATACCCAGCAAACATTCCGACCTCCTAGAGAAGAGGGGCATCAGGGGGGGAGAGAGGGGCATCAGAGGAGGAAAGAGGGGCATCAGGGGGAGGGGAGAGGAGGAACAAGGATTTGGGAACCAAAGAGGGACTAGAGAACTAAACAGTTGGCCGCTGTGTGTTACGGAGCCAGCTGGGATATTAGTCTCTGACCTTTTAATTTAATAATCACCCAAAAAGTGGAGCGCATGCTCAGAGATCATTAACTTTATTACTATAAAACTAAAAAAACAGTAATTATCCCTCTAACACATTAAAGGTCTCGCTCGACAAAACATGAATTGCCCCCTCTAATAGGCTTAGCAAATAAACCTTTTAAGAAGCATTTTCAGTTTCTATGGCAACAACCTATCAGCGTTTGCTTTTTGTGTCATGTGACAGTTAAGTGTTTCCAGAAAAAAATATTAATGAGGGAAAAATTTTTTTGATTAAATGAAGGGTTTGGGTTGAGCTGAGCTGGGAATGATGTCTCTGGTGTTAAATCTGACGATAAAAGTGCTAAATTCAGCCAAAAAACATATCTATTCAAACACTGTGTTACCAAAATGCACTTAAAACTCAAACTAGCGGGGGGGGGGATTTATTACCGTAATTTGCTACAAACCGATATTTTGGGCTGACCGTTATAAGCAAAAAAAATCCCCCCAAAAATAAAGCATATCAATGAAATAAAATCAGCACTCTGTACCAAATCTGGTCCAGTTCTGGTTAAAATGACGACCAATAAAGTATTTCTTTTTAAATATTTGTTTATTTAGACTGTACACAAAGAAAAAAATGTTTTACCGCATTTCTAAAAGAAAAAAAAAAAGTTTGGTTTTAAATTATTATTATTATGTAACAGAATCTAACATGAACTTTTTATTAAATAAAATAAACATTGAATTTAGAAATGCACAGATTTTATGCTACCGTACTTGCGTTCTAGATTCCATGCGCAGAAATGAACACGGAACACATTGGTTGTCTGCAGAGAGAAGGATCTAGAACATAGATGAGTCTCAAAGCCTAGAAGTGACTTCTAATCGCTCGGCGTCTTTGGTTCCAAAACAACGTATAATACAGAGAAATCGCATTCATTCATTTGCTATAAAAATATCGATTTATTTTCTTTTACAAATGGCAGTTTGGACTAATCCTGCGTCTATTCAGTGCAAAACTTCAAAAGCAAATCCTTCGCTTAAGAAAAAAGAAAAATACGAGAAAAAAAAAGTCATTTCATTTCAAGTATAAAAAATATATATTAGGGAAAAATACATAAAAAACCAAAGTGTGTCGAACGCGCGTCGAGTCCAGTGTATCGTCTTATTGAAATGCATAGGTGTGAGGAGCAGCACACGCGTGTGCAACGGGACCGCCTACCCCCGGGGGGTACCCCCAGAAATAAAAAGCCCAGGGAGCTCCTTAATTATGGCTTTAGGGGCCAGAACGGTAGGCTGGCCGCACCGGCACTCTAAGGGTTAAAAATGTCCTTCCGCGTACAGCAGCGCTGATAGTTTTCTTCTATTATCCAGAATGAGGAGGATTGTTACTTTTTTTTTTTAAGGGATGGTAGAAAAAAAATTAATTAAATTACATAAAAATGAATCATTTAGAAACCCAGACCCCGCCGGCAGATCGGCCCCATCCGGCCCCCGTCTAGTCGACGGATTCTCCTGCTGTAAAGACTCAAACCTTAATCAGTCGTTGGTCTCGTCTTAGATTCAGGAGCCGTATGTCTATCCCATGCATATTTAATACCCTCACTGTATTACCCTCTACCACCTCTGCTGGGGGGCTGCTCCATTTATCTACCCTCTCAGTAAACTTTAACAGCTTAAGTGCCAGTGGGGTTGGTGTAGTGTGGCATGAGCGTCTGGTAGGTTGTGTTCCCTCGCCTGTGCGGTAAGGGGTCACGCGGATAAATTAAGTGCATGTTTATGTGTCAAGGCAGTGGGAGGCAGAAGTGCTCTGTACCGGTCTGCAAGTGCTGTGCCGAGCCGAGTGATGCCGGGAGAGAGGCTGCGGCACCGTCCCCTCCGTCCGTCAGCACCCTTCTCTTTTTGCCGTCCGTGTCTTTCCCCTTCAGGAGCAGAAAAAGGTTTTGTTTGCCCCGTCGGCAGAAACGAGATATATATATATATATATATATATATAAGATTCATTCCGGTGGCCACAGACTCCGGGGGCCAAACCCAGCGAGGCTCATTCATTGGAACGTTTCTGAAAGCGAGGTGGCCGTCGGTTGCCCTCCCAGTAAAGGACGGGGGGTTCCGACAGCCTCACGGTCTGAGACTCAAAGTACAGACTCCACAGTTTGTACTCCGCTGGAGAAGACCCATCGTGAAAGGATTAACCCTTTGTGTAGTTCGGCTACAATGTATCCACGTTGGAAGTGCTGCAAGAAGGTTACGGAGCAAACCGGGGAAAAGCCTTCACCGAAACGTGGACGGTGGGGAGAGGCTTCCCTGGTCGGTCACGTTCAGGAATCTTTAAATCCACAAATTGCTTTCCTGGCCCCAAAAAAATTGACGAAAACCTGCAGGCTCTTTCCATTCGCCGGCGTCAGAATGCTGCTCCTCGTAGCGAGTCGGGCCTCTGTGGTCCTGGTCTGCTTAGTCTTGTAAGGTGGGAACGACGCGAGATCCACAGACTGGCCTCACTTTTTGTAAAATTGTTCCCTCCGTGACGTCCCTACGGGAGGAAGCGCAGTGTATCTGGGAAGCGCTCCTGCCATTCCTATCACGCGCAGCCGCACTCTTCCACGATCATGTTAGGAACGTCCCTCTTGACAATGTTGTACTCATCGTCGAAGTATAGCATGGACATGGTGCTGAGCTTGGTAGGAATGCAGCAAGAGTTAACTGTCCCCGGGTTCAAGCCCCTCATTCTGTACTGGTTCACCACGGCCGTGTGGAAGGACGAGGCGGACCCCGGTACCCCTGCCAGGTATGCCGGGCAGCTGCCTTCGCAGTAATTCCCGAAGTACCCCGACGGAGCTATGATCCAATCGTTCCATCCGATAAGCCGGAAGTCAATGTAGAATTGTTGCCTGCAACACAGATTCGTGCGGCCGTCGCACTCCAGGCCCCGCTTCCGAATCCGGTGCTGGTTGTCCGCGAGCCGCGCGTGAATCACCAAAAAGGGCCGATGAGATTCTTCTCCGGGATCCACATAGACGGGAATCACCGAGCGATCCTCGCAGCCGTCGCACTGGACTTCGAGGTTCAGCCGGCGCTCTCCCTTTTCGAAGAGCGCCTGGATGGTGTCGGTCAGAGGGAACGTGTGCCAGCCGCTCCTCCTCATGTCAACCTTCTTCTCCACCACGTTCATCCTGCCGGGGCCGGCCGGGTCTTCCAGGTGGACCTTAATGCGGACCTTCCGCCTCCCGCTCTTCTCCAGGACGTCGGGGAGCTTCAGGTAGAGCCACAGGTTGGACTGGAACACGAAGAGGTTCTGGTTGCCCTCGTTGGAGATGGTGAAGGAGAGGCGAACCCTCGCAGCCGTCACATCATCTGCGGGAGTTAATAAAGTGGCGTTAAAACACGCGGAACGTTCAACAAAAGCTACATAAAAAAACACAAAAACCCTGAAAATCGCCAACATTCCGAGCCACTAAATGTTACTTTCTATTCGGAAGCTCAAATATCTGTATTTTTGGGACAGTTATCCATCCAATGATTATATAGAGTTGTGGCCCCTAGTGGTAAAAAAAAAAAAAAAAAAGGCCCTGCAGGACAGCGATTGATCGAGCGGCCAATAGGATTGGATGAAAGATGTTTGTGGAATTTTAATCACGTTCCTGTCAAATCTGATGATTCTGCGTAAAAAATGTATCTACAGAAAAAATATTTTAAGAATCTCTATGAAAACCTCATGCGGTGTACAATAGGTTAATAATGTATCCACCACTAACCAATAATGGGTTAATTCTGTAACATTGTATCCCCAGCTGACCAATGAACTGCCAGAATGTTAACCTCCATGTGTTTGGTAATAAATGGGGGGCTGGAGGTGTTGGGACCCCCGAATTCTTAAAATATACAGGAGAATATTTACATAAACAGTGCTGTACAATGTGTGTTATTATTATTTATATATCGCCGTCATACTCCGCAGCGCTGTACAATGTGTGTTATTATTATTTATATATCGCCGTCATACTCCGCAGCGCTGTACAATGTGTTATTATTATTATTTATATATCGCCGTCATACTCTGGAAATAATGATTTTACTTTCGATTACAAAGTTGTCTCGTGTTTATACCCTCGTGTTACCTCACGCTGGGCAGTGAACGTGAACACACACACACACGCATGCACACACACACGCATGCACGCAGTCCCACACACACGCGGGCACACACTCTCCTGATCGGATGCTCCAGCGACAGGCGGTGTGCCGCAGGGTGAGACCGCCGGCTGCGTGAGCAAAACGTCATGTGCTGCCGGCCGCACTTACATCGCAGGAGGACACCAGCCTTACAGTCCCAGGGATACCTTGGTGTCCTCAGTTGAGCTGCACAAACACACACACACTAACACAATTACTGACACACAAACTAATACACTAACACACACAGTGACACACTAACACACACTAACAGTGACACACGCGCTAAAACACTCACCCTCCGTGTGTCCCTTGTTAGTGCAAATTGCGTCTCTGAGCTGCACAACAAAACCCAACCAGCAACACAATCCTGTACTAACCCTGCACCCTGTGCCCAGCGGAGGTGGCAGGTGTCCATGGGGGCCACACAATCCCGTTTAAACAGTGAATTCTCTGACCTTTTCACAGACATGAATCATGTATGTAGTCGAGCCGGTTCTGGGCATCTGAGTATAAGCGGTACTTTGTATCACCTTATATGTTATAGTATTATTTATTATATATTATTTATTATTAGATTACTTTACATATTATTATTATATCACATTATATTATTATATTACATGTTATATTATTTATTACATTATATTACTTATTATATATCATTATTAGATTATATATAATATATTACTTTATAGATGATTATATTCCATTATACATGTTATATATTATTATATGTTATATTATGTATTATTATTATAAATAATTGATTATATGATATGATAATCCGGCCATAGACAGCCCCAGATGTTCTGTGTTCTCCCTGCGCTGGGTGCCGGGTCCTTGTCAGATACTCCTGCGGAGCCAAACATACCCCAGAGCGCCGACCCCTGTGTGTCCGCCTCGGCTCCTCAACATGACAGTTCAAACTTCCATCCCCTCCTGCCCCATCTGCCCCTCCAATCTGCCCCCGCCCCCCCCTCCCTGTTTGCCCCGGTCACTCCTGCGCACCTGTTTCTGCGAAGCTGATGATCTCGGAGCTCTGCTCGGGCGGCTCGGGGCCGCCGTGTCCGTCCAGTTCGGGGATCTCCAGCCTCCCGTCCTCCCGGAGCCGGCCGGCATGCAGCTTCCGCAGGGCAGTGAGCATGGCCGCCCGGGGCACCGCGTGGGTGATGTTCGGTCGGTCCCGCAGGTGCAACCGGCTCAGGATGTGCCGCTTCACCGCCTCCAGCAGGTCCGTGTGAGCCGCCTCCTCCGGGGCTCGGAACCCGCAGGACGAGCAGCTGCCCCCGGCATGGGGATCGGGGACCGGGGTGGGGCTACCCAGGGCACCGGCCACCAGGAGGGCGAGGAGAAGCGCAGACATAGTCCTAGGTCACGGAGCTTGCAGTCACTTAGCCAGCGGAGGAGGTCCCTGGGGCCCCTGTCACAGTCCGCACCGGGTAGGTGAGCCCCGTGCCCCCGGCGGGTGACAGCCTTCACACCGAGACCCGCCTCCTGCCCCGAGTGCTTCTGACAGCGAGATCTGCCCCAGGGGCTCCTGCGCCACAACCATGAAATTGGGGCCCCTGTTGCAGAACCTGTCCCCTGACACAGATCCGATTCCCCGGAGGCTCCTTCACTCCAGAAGATGTCTGAAATTAGTCCAGGTCCATTGGGGTCCCCGCGTGAGATCAGCCCCCGGAATGCCCCGATGTGTCCGGTTCTCAGAGTTAATGCAGTCCTCGGGAAAAGGTCCTGATCATGGGAGTCCCCGCTCCGGACTCACTCCTCCGGGTGTCCCCGCTCTGGAATCAGTCCTTGGAGGTGTCTAGTCGCGAGTCAGTCCTCTCCCTGCTCCGGAGTCCCTCCTCCGGGTGTCCGTGCCCGGCTCGGGGTCGCGTTGCGGGGCACTTGGTGCGGTGAGAGGCTCCGTGTGCTGGGTGTTTGCGCTCGGGGCTCGGGGCCGGCCCTGAACCTTTATACCGCAGAGAACCACGTGGGGGCTGCAGCCTGCGCCGTGTGGGAGACCCAACCATTTGCCCCAAGGGCTGTTGTGATGCAGAGGCGCTAGGGATCTGCCCCTCGCTAACCCTTTATAGGAGGCAGAGGGAAGCCCCGCTGGGGGCACGGGGGGGGGGGTTGTGGGCGCTCAGATCCATCCGGCATCCTGCCACGCATATGCCAGGGAGTCCCACAACCCTCAGCCAGCTGCATGATGGGAGTTGCAGTCCCCTCACTCTGCAGTATGGGGTGGGGGTATTTGTTTTTTTCAGAAAGTTTGTTTTCTTGTTTTCAGAAAAAAGGAAAAGAAAACCCTAAACAATGCGCTTAACCCTTCAGCTACCAGCGAAAATGCTGCCCCTGGCTGAGTGGGCTTCACACCCCCTGGGGGGTAAATGTTTCTTGCAGGACTTGCTAATAGTTCCTAATTATTCCTGCCCTTCATGGTCATTAATTACCCCTGGCATGTGACATTTGTAACACTCAAGGGTTAATTACCCAGACTTTACTGCAACTGCACCACTCAAGGGTTAATCACATAGATTATATATAGATATCATTGAAGGGTTAGCTACAGAACTGTCACTGCTGCTTTAACCATGTGGGTGCCAGAGTCAAAGCAATCCTGGGTACTTAATGAGTTAAAGAGAATTCCCCTTCCACCCCAAGCTAATATTAACATTTGGGGCAACAGCATCGCTGGGGGTATTAGGGTTAAAATGCCGCCTTCCTGATAAAAGATTTGTTTACCCCACATCCCTTTGGGGTGATAAGGCAGTTCTGGGGTGTAATTACGCAGGGGCAGCGGGACTCTTTGGGGGCGGTGAGGGTCCGAGGGGTCTGTCTGCTAATTTTTTTTGTTTGTAAAATTCTCACTTTTGCTCAGTTTTGGGGATTTTCCATTTAAATGTATCTGCAATTAACCCTCGAATAACCTCCTACCTGTTGATTTCTTCCCGGGGGGTGTGATATGTCCCTTAGTACAAAAATAAGATTGAAATCAGAAAAATAAGTTAACCGCCTCATGACCGCAGGCCTGACGTGGGCCAGAACGGGCCTCACGGCATTAAAAGACACGCAGTCGCCAAATGCAGGTGTTTTTTTCCGGCACTCTAAATGACACCGAAAGGGTTAAGAGTTCTGCTTCTGCGCGGTCACCAATGAGTTAAATGCCCACACCGTAAGCCTCACGAGTGCCACACAGGAGGGGCAGTCCAAGACATTAAAAAGCACCAGGGGCAGGAAAATGCCCCTGGCACACGAGAGGTTAATCAGGCCGCGTCCTCATGTGTGATCTGTCGGTGAGACGCGTGCAGCGCTCCGATCCCGCCAGCTCACACGCAGGCGTCACAAAGCGGTCACAACCCTGGCCTGAGACTTCATTTGGGTATTTCTGCCCTCGGCAGTAAATTGCCCCTGGAGAGTCATTACATTGGGCATTTGGGGGTCTTTGGGGGGCGAGGGCAGTGCAGGAATAGCCTCTGACATTTCACTGGTGAGTTGGGCCGGGGATGCCGGAGGGTCTCGCGCTTTATAAAGTTACCCCCAGACAGGAAATAGGTTTAAAAAAATCCCTTCCCTTTTTGCAGAGATTTGCTGGGAATCTGCATGCGGAATAATCATTGAATTCAACAAGAGACGGGAATCTAACACTAGAGGGTCAGAGATGGGACAGAAGGGAGTTTTACTTTACTGAGAGGGAAGTGGGTAAGTGGAACAGCCTGCCAGCAGAAGGGGTAGAGGGGAACGGAATGCGCCACATATAACCAACCAACCAACCACACGCAACCAACAGATTAAATTCTATTGGTTTTGTAAACATTATTCGATTTGTTTACCCCATTGCGGGCTGTTATTTCACCCCAGCTGGGATAATATTGCGTGTGGTTTATGCCAGGTCTCACCAACATTTTTTAAAGTATTTAAACGATATTTTTATTGGGCCAAAATGTAACGGAGCGACGACCGCTGAACGCGGGAATAAAAGCGTCTTCTTATCATCGGGCGATTACCATCATTATCGAGATTCAGATTCTGCCCTCGGAGCCCAAAAGTGGCGTAGGAAATAAAAGATTGGCAGAGAGCGCCACCTATCTGCGGAGATCAGAAACGGCGCAATCACCCGAGAAACCCAGACCCTGCCGGCAGATCGGCCCCCGGCGGCCCCCGTCTAGTCGCCCGTTTCTCCTGCTGTAAAGACTCAAACCTTAATCAGTCGTTGGTCTCGTCTTAGATTCAGGAGCCGTATGTCTATCCCATGCATGTTTAATACCCTCACTGTACTACCCTCTACCACTTCTGCTGGGAGGCTGTTCCATTTATGTCTTTAAGTATAGTCAAAAGGCTTTTTATTTTTGTGTAAAACTAAACACATCCTGTAAGACTGGGGAGGAAATAGTAAAGATTCCAAACTTTCCTTAAGCATTTACCCCATAAAGCAGAGCAAGGGAAGGACTGCAAATAACATCACTCCAAGCCATCCAAGGCTCGGCCTTTCCTGGCATAATAGATAAAATTGTGTAATGTGATCCGATACCATCCATTGCATCAGATGACATCATTACTCAGCTCACCTGTGCTAAAGCAGATGTCACCTTAACCTGTCACTTTAACCCATTCTTGTCGCTTCTCTCTGCTTTGAAAAATATTTAAACCAATAAAAAACCTGTTACCGGGCAGATGCTGGAAATGTATATTTTTGCGCGTTCTCCTAGATCAGTAACGAGACCGGCGGATTCCCGTTAAATTCGTAAGGTAACGGGTCAGGTCCTGATCCGCCTTGTTGCCCCCCTCCGGGGTAATATCTCAGACACAACAGTTCACATCAGTTAATGGGGGCAAGTCTGAGATAACCCCCTTAAAACACCGCCCCCCCCCGGAATTAAATGTTACCCCATGATCCTTTTTTTCTCCATCTTCCCATTTTGGAAAATCCCATTTAACCTCATGCCGCTTTTATTACGTGAATCGAGTATTAATCGCCCGGCCGTCGTACGTCAGTGTTAACCCATTAACTGCCCCCAGCGGCCCATCTGTCCGGCCCATTCACTAAAAGATCAGCTTTCTGCACGTTCCAAACTACATTGCATCCTTTAACTGCGTTCCTGCTTCCCCTGGAAGTCTATTCCATGTATCCACTGCCTTTTCTGGGTACTATTCCATGTATCTACTACCCTTTCTGGGTACGTTACCCCTCAGCCTGCCATGTCCTCCAGTTCTCGCTTCCTCCAGACGTCGTCTTCTTAACGTCGTCCGTACTTCTCCCTGTCACGATACTCCGTCTTATACCCCCCAGCGACCCCCTATTACCCCCTGCCCGCTCACCATTAAACCAGCCGCCGCGATGATTCCCGCGTCCTTCTCTTTAATAGATTTTGATGGAACTGAATTGGAATCGTTTCCTTTATTAACCCTTTTCCTGCTGTTTCTCTACACATTTGGGCTTAAGGAGGGACTGTCCCCTTCAAACAGGGAGACATGGTATCTATGAGTACAATGTATAATACTAGCATTCCGCTTGTCGCCTCGGGACTTGTCCTGGGTGAGTTGGCGCGTATTTATTGCTATCATTACATACACTGAACCTTCATCACCTCAAAGAGTCGCGCAAATCAGGCCCCGGAGGCCGAGGACTTCAGACGAGGCAACGAGGAGGAATAAACATGGGTGTAAGCGGATAAACGTCCCGTGCTGCGGCTGGGTGGGGAGCCGGCAGCTTCTCTGCCGTTTCTTCTGCCCCGGGGGGGTGATTTTCGAAGGGCTATTTTTGGAAGAGTGAACGCCCTTCGCCCGATAGAGAGCAACAGCGCAGCTTCAATCTGCCCTGCCCCGGGTCTCGGTTACCCCCCCCCGTACGGGGCGAGGAGCTCCTTCATACGCAGAGCTTCGCGGGCGATACGTTGTTACGGATGGAATGTGGCTTTTACTTTATTGATCATTTAATGCAAAAAAAACGCTTAAGATTGTTATTGTTTAAAAAGCCTGAGTTTCGGCTGATCGGAAGATTTCATTGGCTCGGAGCTGGAGCGAGCGGAAGCGAGATGTTTGTCGATCGAACAATAAACACAAATTAACGGATGATACAAAGTTACGCAAAAGAAAAATTCTAACTTTTCTCTGCTCGGCTGCAGCGTCGTGAGCCGGACCACAATAATCGCAGCCACCGACCTGCTGATCGTTTGATGGGGGGGGGGATTGTTGAAAAATCCGATACAAATCCGATCACCGAACCTTCGCAGCCAATCAGATGGTCCTGTCAGGAGAAACATGACATTGGTTGCTATGGCAACAAGATCATTTTTAAAATGTTGCACTAGGATTGCGCTTTATACATCGCCGGGAATCTGCCGGCAGAAAAGAGCCGCTGGTCCGTCTAATCTGCCCACAAGAGCCCAGACCCTATTTGCCCCTGGGGCTTCTCTTCTATAAAGGAGCCTTACGCCTGCCCCGTGGGTTTCATTCTCTCGAATTGTCTAGAAGGTGGCAGTGCCCGGCTCCCCTCCACCCGCCCGCCGCCGCTTCTCTGCTCGCTGCCCCTCCGCCGCTCCTCTTCACGCTCGTCACCCCTCCGCCCGCTTGTCACCCCTCCGCCCGTCTGCCCACCGCCCCTCCAAACCGCCCGCCACCCCTCTGCCTCCCCTATAATCCCTTAATGAGAGGCGCTCAGTGAGCCGTCGTCGGCCTCTGTAGTAACCGCTGTTTTTTATTTTTTGAAAAAAAACATTCCTTAAGTCAACAAATAATAAAGTTTGTGGCAGGAGGAGCCGCGGGTCGCAACACGACTGAGTCTCTGTAGCAACGTTACCGTGTTTAACAAAATAACACAGGGAGTGTTAACCCTTCGAGGGGGACGCGCAACAGAAAGGGTTAAAACATGGCCTGGATGATGCTGAGGAGGCAAAAAAACGTAATAAATAGATTATAAATAAATAAATATTACACCCGGAAAGGGGTGAAAAAAGCGACTTAAAAAAAATCCTCTGATTTCCAAGAGAACGCGGGGGAAACCAGTAACGTTACTGGGAGAAATGGGAGAGCAGAGGCTGAAACCCAGTGCCACCCAGATCTATTGCCCTGAACCCGTATATACCCCCAACACATCAAATGCCTCAAAGAGGGGCACTGTTTGCGCTAGAGGGTGTGGTTAGAGCCATGGCTGGGTGGGGTATTTGTGGAACTGGGTGGGGTATTTGTGGAACTGGGTGGGGCATTTAGAAGAAGAATAATGGGGTTTATTTACCCCGTTTAATTTATGAAGCAGTTCCCTGCTGTTTCTATACACATTATCGGGGCTTTTAGGGCTGTAGAACCCTGCGATCCCCTCATACCCAGCAAACATTCTGACCTCCTAGAAAAGAGGGGCATCGGGGGGGGGGCATGGGGGGGCATCAGGGGAGGAGAGAGGGGTATCAGGGGATAAAAGAGAGGCAAGGGGAGCTTCTCCAGGTCTCTGTGTCACCGTGGAGAAACTCCGGGTCCCGGCTGCGGCGCTGCAGTCCCACTCCCTGCCCACTTCCCATCCAAGTCCAAAATCCAAAAGAGGGGCACAGGGGAGGAAAAATCATATTATAAGATGGGAACACATAATACGTTTCCCTTCCCAATACAAAAAAACCCTTACATTTTCTGCCATAAGTTGACAAAAAGTTCCATCCGAGGCACATAAACTATTTCATAGAACGATAAATGGCTTTTCTGTTTTCCAGCCAGGAAGGGGAAGTAGTTACTCTTACGAGTTATTCCTCCGGACTCTGAGCAGGAAGCTGGCCTTAAACAGGAAGTAGAGAGTGCAAAGGAAAATGTCCTCCCCCATCTTCTCAACACCAGCCGAATCTTTTCTTGTTTGACATCTGGTGGGTTTAAAGCCTCAGTCGCTGATCTATAGGTATAAGAATACGCATTTTTGATTGTCAGCTCTGGTGGCCAGGCTCACTCGAGGTTAATAATATGTGTTATATAGATCGACATCACCATCTTCAGGGGACAGACCCCAGTTTCTATTTGTCGAATAAAAGCCACTAATGGCAAAGTTAACGCCATTTAAATTATCAATATAATGATAAGAAAATCTTTTACATGAAAGAAGTTATTATTGTAAAAAGACGCAGCCGGGTTACGTTTGTATCGCTTTCCGTTCGTTTCTCATCCTTTGTTACAACGCAGGCTTCCCGTTCCTTTTCATCCCACTTGTCGGAATCCTTACATTTTCTTCCATAAAACCCAACCAGGGTGACCTTGAGGGTTCAAAAAGTGCCATTATACCCCCCCCCAGCGACCTTGGCTGTTGATTGGCCGGTAAAGCCGCTTCCTTTCAGGATTTGGCCCACGCGGCCCCCTCTCCCTCGCCCCGGCAGGAGTCGTGTTTTGGTTTTGGAAGCCGTGTTAGGTGCTAATGTGACAAAAGAGGACGGCGTTGAGAGTCCCCATTCAGGCCGCCAGTTCTCCCCTCCGCGGCCGGGATGAATGAGAAGGGCCACCTTTCTTTAAATGTATTTATATCTAATTAGGAGCCCCCGCTGTGAGGCGACGGGGGGTTTAATTCCAGGCTTTATGCGTAGTTGGGAAAGCAGTGAAAGGGGAATATGAAGTGGAAGTCATGTTATTACAGAACTCCGAAAACAGAATAATGGTGGCCTTGTTTGCCAGGCGGACCCCGGAGCCCCTCTTGTTTCGCTCACACGGCGGACCCCTCCACGCATTGTGCTTAAAATAAACCGCTGGGTCTGACAAGCACGTTAAAAAAAGTTTAACTAAGTGAAGCCGGGGGCCGCGGTCGCTTCGCTGCGATTCAGTCCTCGCTTTATAGACCCCCTCCGCACTTCGCTTTATCCAGCGGTCGGCCGCTTTGTCTGCAATGAATTTATTTATAGAGAAATAGTCTTAAAATAACCGGAGCTATTCTGCTACATCCCTGTATAATGTATAGATAAATCAGTGACCGGCCCCTGTATAATGTATAGATAAATCAGTGACCGGCCCCTGTATAATGTATAGATAAATCAGTGACCGGCCCCCTGTATAATGTATAGATAAATCAGCGACCGGCCCCCTGTATAATGTATAGATAAATCAGTGACCGGCCCCTGTATAATGTATAGATAAATCAGTGACCGGCCCCTGTATAATGTATAGATAAATCAGTGACCCGGCCCCTGTATAATGTATAGATAAATCAGTGACCGGCCCCTGTATAATGTATAGATAAATCAGTGACCGGCCCCCTGTATAATGTATAGATAAATCAGTGACTGGCCCCCTGTATAATGTATAGCTAAATCAGTGACCGGCCCCCTGTATAATGTATAGCTAAATCAGCGACCGGCCCCCTGTATAATGTATAGATAAATCAGCGACCGGCCCCTGTATAATGTATAGATAAATCAGTGACCGGCCCCTGTATAATGTATAGATAAATCAGTGACCGGCCCCCTGTATAATGTATAGATAAATCAGTGACCGGCCCCCTGTATAATGTATAGATATATCAGTGACCGGCCCCTGTATAATGTATAGATAAATCAGTGACCGGCCCCTGTATAATGTATAGATAGATCAGTGAGCCGGCCCCCTGTATAATGTATAGATAAATTAGTGACCCGGCCCCTGTATAATGTATAGTTAAATCAGTGACCCGGCCCCTGTATAATGTATAGATAAATCAGTGACCGGTCCCCTGTATAATGTATAGATATATCAGTGAGCCGGCCCCCTGTATAATGTATAGATAAATCAGTGACCGGCCCCCTGTATAATGTATAGATAAATCAGTGACCCGGCCCCTGTATAATGTATAGATAAATCAGTGACCGGCCCCCTGTATAATGTATAGATAAATCAGTGACCCGGCCCCTGTATAATGTATAGATAAATCAGTGACCGGCCCCTGTATAATGTATAGATAAATCAGTGACCGGCCCCCTGTATAATGTATAGATAAATCAGTGACACTTTGATGGATTATTCATCTCGTGCGCTTGGGCTGCAGAAATTTTACTTTGAGATAAAAAGAAGAAAAAAATCTGTTGGTTTCCACGGCAACCGCAGCGCTGTCCTAAGCCCCGATTAATAGTGTTTTTTTTAATTAGCCGGGATTTTCTCTTTTGTACCCCGTGTAATATGTGTTGATATCCTAGCAGGGCCAGAGCTAATGTCTAATTACCCAGGAATAATGACCCCGGGGCAGCTGCTGCGCAGGACGCTTCTGCCCCTCTAGTCGGGGGCTGGCAGGTGGATGGGAAGCCTGCGTTTGTTTTCTGGATTACCTACAACAACAGTCACTTCACCTCTAGAAAAGGGATAATGCCCCCTAACTCGGAGTCATTATTCAGATTTACCCCTGTCCAGGGCAAAACTTCACAGAGGGGGGCAAAACCAAAGGAGAATAGGTTACCCGGGGGGGGGGCAGAATGGGCAGCTGATACCAAAAAAGGGGGGGGGAATAAAAAAAATATTAATGACTTTGGTCACATTTTCATCATGATTTAAAACACATAAATTCAAGAATTTCCTGTAAATTGCGGAAGGCCGCGTGAGGATGTGTGTGATCCCAAGAGCTTGCAGTCTAGATCAATAAAACTGCAATAGGTGGCCTGATTTAACCCTTTATCCAGATGCATCACACGGGGCCGTGCCGTGTCTGTATATTTCCCACAAATAGATTTTAAAACAAAAACGTAGAAAACCCCACATTTTTGTGTTTTGTTTTTAGCATTTATTAGAATAAATCCCTCGGCGGCAGTCTTTGTGCTTCTAGAATCAGCTCCCAGGTAACCGGACCTCCTTTTACGTTCCTACAATGACACGGAATAAAATGTATTCAAAACAAGGTATTTTAACCTCATTTCCTGTATGCTGCTGGCACTCAACAAAGCCAAAAGCTAGGAGCCCCCGGGGCCAACTCACAGAAATTAGTTTTTGTTAACTAGTTGGGCTGGCTGAGTATGATGGGAGTGAGTGAGGTCGCCGATCTCTGGGACATCCCCTGAGACAGAGGTACAAAGAGCTCACCTATATATATATATATATATATATATATATATATATATACTAAGTTAATGGCAGCCATATGCCTATCCCATGAACGTTTAAATTCCCTCACTGTATTAGCCTCTACCACTTCTGCTGGGAGGCTGTTCCACTTATCCACCATCCTGTCAGTAAAGTAAAAATTCCTTCCATTCCATCTCAGTCTCTGACCCTCTAGCGTTGGATTCCGGCCTCTTGTTGTAACTTTTCTCCTTCTTCTGATCAGTAAACAGACCGCTGGAATTCTGAACACCCGGGCCGCGCGATGGGCTGCAGGTGATGGAAATCTGACGGGAGGGAACTAGCTGGACCAGTTTGCTTGATCTGTTCCACCCTGTGCCTCGCATTAAATGAAAATACGAAACATGTTTGGGCCCCGAGACGCGCGACGGGTTCTTCCCAAGAGCCAGAAATTCCTTTTGTGATAAATATTTTCAGAAATGAAAGTGGCGTCGGGATTCTTGATTATTATTTTTTGGGATTCTTGGTATCGCCCCTGATTGGGTTCAGTAATTAGACAAAGTGAACTCAAACATGGTTCCCAGGTCCGGGGAGATGCTGGGCCGGTGGGCCGGTGAGTCTGCATTTCCCAGGGAGGAGGTCTCGCTTTTCTCTCTGCTTTCATTCTCCTCTCTTATTTATCGCTCACCTTTCTCCATCATTTCCCTCTTCTCCCTTTTTCACTGTTGTTTCCTCTCCTCCTTTTTCTCATTTTGATCTTCTTTGTTTTCTCTCCTCTATTTTCTTTATGATTCTTCTTTCTCTTCCCCTCTTTCTTCTTTCCATTCTCTTCTCTCTGGCCCGAAAGTCTTCTCTGGCCTCCTTACCTTCACTCAGCCTCTCCTTACTCTCTTTTCTTCCCTCTTCTCCTCTATCTCTCTCCTCTTTTCCCTCTACTAAACTGCATGCGCCATTTATATGAGTGCGTTGTAACTTCTATAATATACGCTGCTTTCTAAAGAGTCACAAGCCTTGGAAAATATGTTTGTTTAAAGCATATGACGTATGTTTCACCGGCACTTATAACATCGCACCGGTAAAGTGGGGGCCGCTTATCAACGAGTGCCCGTTTCATGCACACGGAGTGATGCCCCTCGAGAAAATTTTGTTCATCAACAGGAAAAAAAAAGGAGAGACCCTTGGAAAAAGTCAACGTGAGACCCCAGCATTCACCTGAAAAATAATCGTTTGTGTTTAACCCCTATTTATGAAATATAATCAGGCATAATAATATAATAATAATAATAATAATAAAATAGACAATAAAATAATAAAAGATGACGATAATAATATAATGGCAATAAAATAATAACATTTAAAAAAATAATGATGATATCATCTTTTTTTATGTTATTAATATTTTATTGTCATTCTTTAATTATTATTATTTTATTGTCTTTTATTATTATTATTAATAATAATGCATAAAAATGGGTAACGGTGTTCAGCTTAAAACTGTTCACCGCTCAGTATCGAGACATCAGCGTGACATTCAAACACTAAAAATGACTAAAGGTAATCTTTCATTTTCTCCATAAAACAAAGGAAAATGATTTTTGGCCATTAAAGATTTAATCTACATTTAAGGTACTATCCTGAAGCGTTACGCAATGCGTACCGGGGCAGATATCCGTATCCACATGTTGCCTCCTGCCCCACGCCTGTCGAGCCGGGTGATACACGGGAGTCACTCCCCAATGATGTCAGCGGCATCTTACAGCGAGGCCGGAAACAATACATTGGGAAATATTATTACCACAGTTTTCTGGTTCTCTTTTTAGAAAAATTTGATGGATTTTTGTAATCGGTAATTTTGAATCATAGAACCGCGCACTTTGGGCAAATGCGTTATTTTTTTTTGAAATGATAAAAAAACCATGTTTATATTTATGAATTTAACGGAATTAAGGAGGACTGTGTATCATTACTTATAACACTCTAAAATGTTTATTATATTGACTTAAAAAATGGTTCAAATGCTTAAGCAGTTTTTAAAAAAAACATATTTCTAATGAAGCATATTTTGCTTCGAGCATTTTGGGCACTCACTTAGCTACTTCCTGTTTTTTCCACCAGTTAGAAAAATTAGCTGCCAATCGGGAAAAGAAGGTCGAGTGCATGATGGGAAATATGTTTAAGTGCAATGGCGGGTTTTTCGGCTGGGAATCTTTGCTGCTGTACTCACAGACTGGTTTAAATGGCAGCATACCTAGGAACCACCTGCAGCGCTCCTCGGGGGAGTGGCTTTGCATAATTCCAGAAGGACCTTAGTGGACAGGAATTGGACGGAGGTCAGAGGGAAAGTGGGCAGGGGTCAAACCCAGCTTTCTTGCTGGGAGAAGAAGGAAGCTGACCCGGAGACCCCGAAAAGCAGGGCTTCACCCGGAGACTGCTGGTCAAACTCAGGCATGAGCTGCAGGGGCATAGAGGCTTTCTCTGGAAATCTATTGCGAACGGGTATATGTAGCCGAAGCAGTGAACCCAGAGCTGTGGTAAGGGGCACCCTGTGTTAAAGCCCAACTGCCACCAGATGGAGGTGTGGGGGCACTAAATGCGTTATAGGCACATGAACATGGAGATGATAACATATCTATAACGTGTTACATCTGCATGCAGATCAAATACGTCTCTGTGTGGGACATTACACGCATGTTCACACACCTTTATATAGCTACATGCGTGTGCATTTATTACATATTAATAAGCTACACGTTAAAACTGAAGTATTTTCCATAGCTTTGCTTTTGCCACCCACAGGCAAGATATCCTATATCGCTAGAATAACTTAAATTAGCATACAGACGAACAGTCTCGGTTTTTGCAGGACTGTCTTAGTTTTGGTTATAAAGTCTGCTGTTTTTATACAGATACAGGAGAGAACCTTTGGACAGGAATTGGTTGATAAAACATACTAACAAATTCAATCAAACCACGTTCTTTCTATTGTCACATGATGTTTTGGTAATTTGTATAAATCCAAGGACCGGATTGGTCAATTCGATGTTTTAGAAAATATATATTATACCAGTATAATAAATATAAGGTTATGCATTTGTGGAATATCCATAAACAAACATTATTAATCCATTGATATACCTTATTAACTCATTATTAATATAAATTAAATGTAAGAACATTCTGTATTTATCCGGTACTGGGCTTCAAAAAATTTACAAAACCATTTTATTGCTTAAAAAAAATAAAAAAAAATCCTCATAATCTTATTCGTGGTTTTGTGTTTCATCACCAATTTGCCAAATTAAAGGGATTAGAGAAAAATAAATGGTTATGGAACTTGAGTTTCCGTGTCGCAATACTGCCTGGTTACACAAGCCTACTAAATCCTTTTTGGGAAAAGATACAGGGAACGTCCTGAAAACATGTTGAAGCGTCACAGTTTGATAGCTCGTTACCCTTCTTTTCATATTGAAAGCGAAACGCGTGATCTTATGATCTAAACACCCCGGTGACGAGAAGCAGATTTACACCCTTTGAAGAAGAAGCATTGAACGGACAAGATCCGTCGCCTTCCACAAAGGGAGCGTTGGGTGAGCGCGGGGCGTGCGAGCGAAGGGAACATGTGGGTGTAATTACACGGAGTCATGAAGATCGCTGCTTCTTTGTAACGTCTCGGCTGTCAGGAGGGCAGGTTGGGCATTATCTGGAAATTAGGAAAGGAGTTATTTGACAGCACGTGCGAGCGTCGCTGCGGCTTTGATTGTTTTGGGGTAAACAGGATTAAAAAGATACAAAATTACAAATCTTTTTCAGGGTAACTAAGGGGATGGCTTCTCAACTCCGCTAATAGCGAGGATCAACCTTCTTATTTAAAAATCGAACTTCAAACAGAACTTCGCATCAAATAAAAACGTTCAACAAGAATCAGCCGCGTTCCTAAATCCAACGTTTATACGGCTCACGAACCCGCGGAATACAGCAAGCTGTCCGCTAACCTCCTGTTCATCAAAGGGTTAATCAATACACGGGTCACTTTTAAGTATCCCAGATCATTAATAATAACGGCTCAACTCAAAGCACAAAGACCGGAGTTCCAAATGTAGCATTTTATTATTAAATGTTACAAATATGGGTTATGAGAAAAAAATTGCAGAAAATGGCTATTTTTTTTAAAATAAACACATAGCAAATTCCAGCCCTGTACTTGTCATATGATGAAGACAGACAGGTCAGTAAGACATGTTATTAGGAAGGGGTGACGTGGCGCATTTGCAGCAGGATTGGCAAAAGGCAACACGTTGAAGTTTAAACATTTTTCCTCCCCGCCGTCCGTTAGCGCCTCTCCCCAGCTCCATTCTCATGCCCTTCACAGTTTCTTGGTATTTCTCGCTGACAGCTCGTTACCTATACAAATATTTTCTTTATAGAACGTTCATTTTCAGCCCTTTTAACACCGATAACCAAAAGCCGGTGCTTCCGCATTCTGGACCGGAAGGTCGGCACAATATTAGCAAACAGGGCGATATGGGCTTTCGGTGCCACAGAAAGGGTTAAGTCAGCCACCATTTAGAAGGGGTATTACTGCTGCATCAGATTAACTTTTAACCCCTGCCACTAAAAGAAGAGCAGCAACGTCAAACGTCCCGCTGCAATATAACAAAACGCTGGGACTGGGGGGGGGGGGGGGGACGGGTGTTACTGCCCCTTTAAATGTAATTCTAGAGTGTAAGCTCACGTGACCAAGGCACTCCTTACTTCTCGTTTTGTAAGTTTGTTACATATTTTACTACTTATGTCACGTTTAGCCATTGTACAGCGCTGCGGAATATGATGGCGCTATAAATAATAATACGTTATTAAACTGCATGTGGATTTACCAGAACAGCCCCAAAAACTTTTGCTTCAGAATTCCTGCGGGTTTCGGGTTACCCTGCGGCGTCTGAAAGGCTGACTTGGAATTGCGGGTAACCAGTGGCCAGACCTGCTGCGGACGAGTGATCTCAGCCATGTTTTCGGGGACACATTAACTTTTTCGCACGTTGCTGAGCAGCGCGTGTAAAGTGCTGCCCCCTGCAGTGTGCGAGATGTATAACCGGGTCATACCTGCAGGGGGCAGCACTTTACACGCGCTGCTCGGCAATACATAAAAAACGGAAGCAAAAGAGTCTGCGCTGAGCTTACCTGCGACATATAACCCCGCCCCCAACGCGTAACGCCGGGACCCCAAATCTCCAAAATCTCAGAATAGCTGGGGGTTTTTTAACTGTAATTTGTAAATTTGGAAGTAGTGATTCTTTGGGCTTCCTTTATAAAATAAATTATATATATTTTTTTAAAAACGCTCGGAATTATTAATTTTATTAGTAATCTATATTTTTATATTTTAAAATCTATTTCTATATGTATAAGAAAAAAAAAAAAGCAGACATTCAAATCAAAGCTAAAAACTCAATCTCCACATCAGCGACGGCTCCCCGGGAAGAGATCACTCCGGCCGTCTCTCCGGGACAGAGAGTTTGTAGGAAAGCTGCTCACACTTCTCGCCGGCTCCTTCACGCACCCCTCGGTGCCGGGCGGCAGGTTTTGGCTAAGGGGCAATTTAATTATACGGTGGTAAAGCCGCCGGTAACCTCGCACATTCTAACAACCGCATGATATTTTCTATTTTAATGGGAAATCGCTTAAAATTCAGGCTGGTGCCCCTCAAAATAATCGTCACCCTGTAGCAAGCGTCTTGGGAAATAAGGACCCCCTGAAACGATCGGCCTGTTTGGGAAGCAGCGCTGACTCTCGGTTGCTGCGGTAAAAACGTGACCGGCAGAGACTTTCAAGGTTTCAATTTCTTTATTAATTGTGAAAGCGGCCGCAGTTGAGAACGTCACATCCCGCCATCGCCGAAGACGGCGGCTGAACCCATAGCGACGGCGCTGTGCGTTATAGAAGCAATTATACAAACCGGAGACGGCAAACCCCCAAAAATGATTAAAAGAAGTTCCGTTCGATTTCCGCGTTGTGTGGCGTGTAAGGTCAGGGAACACGCTCCAACGCCATCACGTGTGCTAGACACGGTTGGAGGTATATGTGCAGCCTGAGCACGAACCTCTTTATTCACAGTCCGTACGGCAGCAGAAAGTTCCGAACAATCCGAGGAAAACACTCGAGACCGATTGGGAAGTCATTATCGCAAACCCGCATTAAATACCAGCAGGAGCCATTGAGACAAGCAAACACTCTATGGCCACGCAGGAAGCTCATTGTACTTTAGCCATCTGTTTCCATCAGAATTCCATAGGCATAGAACATTTTACGGAGACATGTGACCCCAGACCTCAGTCAGGAGAGAAAGGGTTACTGGTTTAACCAATATAAAAACAAGCATTTTAAGTGCTTGCCGTCAGCGACCGGCGGACCATCGTATACCGGCCTGTATACCGGCACAGCTCTGGAACGGACAGGGAGGTTAGAGGGTCTTCTCGTCCTGGATAGGGGGTAACAATCATTTTGGGTGGTTTTATTTAGCTTTTTTTGGCATGTGTAGTGATACGCTGTACTGTCATAGACTGCTACTTCGTGTTAACTCTTTACAGGGCCGGCAGCACGGCCAATAGTTCGTAACACTCCGGTGGGGCGTGTGGTTCCCCTCCACGTATTTTACTGAATGAGGAATTTTATGGCACTTAATGAGTTAACAAACAAAAAAAAGTGTGATTTAGTTTCTAGTATTAAAAAAGGTGTCATAATAATAATAATAAGGCTTCAAAAAGTAATAACGATAAAAAATATCACGAGAACTGGGCCAGTTACAGACATAGCTGCGGCTCAAACACTTCATTGCAGAGGACCGGCAACGCATTTCGCTGCCGGACCGGACACTGAGTTAGTGAAATACTACGTGCTGCGTTAGAAAGGGCCCAGTGTTTATGGGGGGCCCCGGCAGCCCTCGCTCCCAAATCACAGTAAACAGCAGCGCTGCTTGAAGCTCTTCTTGGTTTTACCGCTTTTCTTCCCGTTTTTGTCCTTGTTCTCAGACACTTTCTTTGCTCGGATTTCCCTCATCAGGTCAAAAAACACCTGGAATCAGATGGGATATCGTAAGGCGGCCGTAGGAAGCCGATGCAGTTGGACAATCAGATAAATTTTTTTCCGCGCCACGGTATAGGTTCCCCCCCCCACACACCCCATTATACAGCCTCCCGCGGCACTGACCTTGTCTACGTTTGCTCTGGTTTTGGCCGACGTCTCCACGTACTGCACCCCCCATTCCTCCGCTTTGCTTCTGGCTTCATCCACCGGGACTTGTCTCCGATCCTCCAAATCCGATTTGTTCCCAACAACGAGAAGAGGGATCTTATCATCTTCTGCTTTAACTCGGAGAATTTGTTCCCTGAATACAAACGGGAGGAGATAACCAGTTACTGCCAGAGTGACTCAGAGGGAGCCCCCCTCATTACTGCCGGTCCACACCATCAGAGAGACAGAACCCCCCATTACTGCCGGTCCACACCATCAGAGATGGACCCCCCCCCCATTATTGCCGGTCCACACCATCAGAGACGGAACCCCCCCATTACTGCCGGTACACACCACCAGAGAGAGAGAACCCCCATTATTGCCAGTACCACCAGCCGGAGACAGAACCCCCATTATTGCCGGTACCACCAGCCGGAGACAGAACCCCCATTATTGCCGGTACCACCAGCCGGGGACAGAACCCCCATTATCGCCGGTACCACCAGCCGGAGACAGAACCCCCATTATTGCCGGTACCACCAGCCGGAGACAGAACCCCCCATTCCCCCAGCTGCCTCTACTGAAAGCAGCACTTATGCATGAATGGCAGTATAAATTGGGGTATAAATTGCCTTTTAAAGGGTGTATGTTTTTGTAAATGCGCTCACAGCGATGGCTGATGGATTCCTGCGAGTCGCACGACGGCTACGGATTGACGGCGAATGTTTCTGTTTTGCAGAGATTTCAGAAACTGTCAATAACCCGAGTTTAATATATTCTCCAAACAATGAGCAAACTACACCTTTCCTTATACCACCCCCCACCCCGCGGGCTGTTTAAATTTAGAAGTGTAAGAGCAGGAATGAGGAATAATTTAGAACATGTCAGACACTAATGACCGGTAACACGCTCCTGGTTCTGGATTGGATTACCGCCACCGGCAGCGAAAAGAAGAACCCCGATTTAATATTCCGGGTTTATAAACGGAGGATTTTTATAAACGGTATCTTATAAGATCACCAGGACGATAATCTAGTAGAAGTGCCCTCAGAAATAAAACAACCCCTCTCCGCGTTACCCGAGGGTGTAAAGGGAATTTCTTCTGTTCAGCGTCATTTCATTACTTACATAAAATGATCAGAAAACGGCCGGACGATTAATTGACATTAAATTGAGAACAGAAGATACCCGTTACTCCCTCTTTAAAATGAATGATAAATGTCTCTTGTTCGATGATCGCCTGGGGGGGGAGTTTTTGCAGATATTTGTACCGACACATTATGTTACATAACCTGCCTCGTGGGCTTAGAACATAGCGTATCGCAGCACACCCCTGTGACGCCTCTTCTAAACGGCTGCTTGTTTTCATTTTTAAACTTATTTTAGAACTGGTGCAGGACTCAGAGGTATACATGCGTAGCTTAAAATACCCCCCATAGTAGGCGATTCTTTATAAATACCCCATAGTAGGCGATTCTTTATAAATACCCCTTACGGGGGAGTAGACATGTGGGCATCTATGCCTTCCAGCAACAAAACCAAACTGCTGAACCATATTAAACTTGTTTCTTGTGCACCATTAACTCACGACGCACCAAATTGGTTTTCCCTTTAAAAGAAGCCGTTACCAACCGGAATTCGGCCGTGGCCGTGAAGGACTCGTGTTCCGTTATGGAGAAGACCAGGAGGAAGCCCTCTCCGCTGCGGAAATAGTTATCCCGAATGGCAGCGTAGTCCTCCTGCCCGGCCGTGTCCAGGATGTCTATCTGCACCTCCTCCCCGTCCAGGACCACTTTCTTCCGGTAGCTGTCGGCTTTGGTTGGTTCGTAGTCTTCTACAAACTGGGAAGGGAGCGAAGAGAGTCCGATCACAAAGGGTTAAGCGCCAAGTCCTGGCTCGGCGATCACGGCTTTAACGCAAAATATAAGACCATCTGCGATCCCTCGACCTCGTCTCTAACCCACCGCGGTTCTATCGCCGCATCAGACGCAACGTTTCCCTCCAATGTCTGCAACATCTCAGGCGACAAAAATAAAATATCTGCGGCCCCTCTTTGGGTGATGAAGACCACCCCGTTAAATGGAGGAGAGTTTATTCCTGACCACAAAATGCTGCCAGATCAACCTCATTTAAATTTAAGTAATTAAGCTAAATTGTAGCTGAAGTAGCGTTTGGAGACCAAAGTGTCCTCTATCGATTATTGTCACAGCCTCCTAGAGAAATCCCAGCTGTCACACTTACCTCGTCGTACATGAACTGTAAGGTGAGGGCAGACTTGCCGACGCCGCCGCTGCCGACCATGATCACCTTGTGCAGCACCAGCGAGGTTGGGTTCTTGTTCTTGTTGGTGGCCATGGTGTCCGTTCACAGCTTACACTCCGGCTAGTCCCAGCTACCTGCAACCACACGGACAGGACGGTCACGGCTCGGGGCGAGCTATTAAGCAGCCTTAAAAAACAATAGTGGAGTCGCTATTCACTAAGGAGGGACCCTCCATGGAACCCAACGGGGCCACAGCGGAGGAAACATTACTAGCCTGACATCCCCGGGATAAAGCCGTAACCTACGGACTACAAGCTCTATGGAGAAGAAACAACAGCAGGGATCCGCGTTCGGTTTGTACGCTGACTTGCAGTTAAATTTTTAAAGCGACAGAAGGGGTTAATTAACACGCATGTGGAAGCTTTCGCCTGGTAAGGTCCGCCCGGCTTATCCCAAGGAATCTGTAGTAAGTTATTTTAAGAGACGCATAAATCCCAAATTCTGACGGGTGACAGCAATTCCCAGTCTCTCTCTCTCTCTCCTCTCCCATCCCCGTCTCTCTCTCTCTCTCTCTCCTCTCCCATCCCCGTCTCTCTCTCCTCTCCTGCAAAACTATCCATACTGAGACCTTTCAAGGTAAATTTTAATATATTTTTTATTGGGGTTGTAGACACGCAGCACTGAGATTTTCTGCAACTTTAACCCAGGGACGGCTCTTCTGTATGCGAGTCACATTGTCAAAGCTTTCTAAACTGTAACGGTCTGGTGACCATCCAAAGCATCGCCCCCCACTCTGTGACAAAAATAATGAAACGGGGGCGATTCTATGCCGTACGGGCATCTTCTTGCTGCCGCGGGGATTTTGCTGATACATCCCATATCCAGGGCTTGGATTATCATTAAAGGTATCACAGCCGCCTCACGTCCCTTCAGTGTCCCTTAAACATGAAGATCACTTTGAAACTCTTCGCTCTCCGGAGGAAGAAGGAAAGCGGGGGGTCTTCGTTCTGGAAACTTCCTCCAATTGTTCGGAGCGTAATGTGTATCGAGTTACGTTTCCTCTAGGAGTTTCCTGCTGGCCGTAAACACACCGCTCTCCGCCAGCGCCTGCCCTTCCGACACATCCACCCCATGATCTCACGGAGAAACTGCTGGAGTGGGGTGTGATGTCACCCATCTGATGCAATCCTTAATACCGTTTGGTTATTCCAAGGGGTAAATAAACCTTCATGTAAAATGTTTATATAAATCCTTTTCTGGGACCATCTATCGCGATACATATAATAACCTTATCATGACATGAGTTTGCGGTCACAACGGGCAAGGCTTTAGCCGGCGATGCAATGGAAGATAAAGCTACGGAGTGTGATTGGATGTTCACGGTAAGTCCAGCCTCACATGTGACGGGTCCCCCGGGATTTATTATTACTGAAATGGGGCTCTGGTGAATCAAAGAGAAAGTAAAACAGCGAACAGTGCGGAAGACGCCTTCCTTCCGATTAGAGCTTCAGTCCCTCCATCAGGAGAGGTAGTGACTACACAAAATGTTTCTGACCAGCACAGCCTGAAGCCACCTCTTCGATAAAGCAACAGAGCGAGAAAATTAGTCAATGTCTCCACTTCCTCAACGAGAAAGCCGGTCGGCTCCTCCGAGAGATCGCAACGCAGATCGCGATCACCAAGACTGTCACCTCGAGGTCCTGAAAACCCCAGACGCTCCAAAAATTAACCATATAGTTACCAGAGAGGAGAACATAATGTATATACAGCCTGTAAGCACTCATCAGTTCTCATAAACTACGGCTCTAACACAACTTCTCTCGGCGCGGTATCACGAGTCCCCATATTATACATATTATATATTTAATTATCATGTATATCAGGGTTAAGCTGTGAGGAATAGTCCTGGACGGCATGTCAGCAGCCAGAGTGCTGAATTATTATCTTTTATTTATATAGCGTCAACAATCCACGCATTGCTTAATACAATACAGATTTCAACAGGTCCTACAAGACGAGACAAACCGATACATTAGGTGGAGAGAAAATTCCAAAACATCCAACAAATTGTCGGACTTGGTAACAAAGTAACAATCCGTCAACGGGCAAAAGAAACCCAAACGGGCAAGCCAAGGGGTCGCTGCATCGCAAAGCCACCGACACAATACAGCCATTAAAACACACAAAAAAAACTCCAGTTAAATATTGAGCATTTCCAAGCGATAAAGCAGAAATCCTGGAAATTAAACAAAAGTCAGCAGCAATATTTCTTTCCTTGTCAAACAAACCACGCTGAAAACGTTACGTAAGCGAAGGTAAATCAGCGCTACGCAGCTTCTTATCGAGGTTCAGCTCACCGACAGGACCTCCCGGCTCAGACAATATCCAGCTGCCGCCGGCAAGCGGGTCTCTGGACGCCGGAGCCAGTCTGGGCAGACAGAGTATAGTAACTGAGTCAGGAGGGGAGAGCGCTTTCTGTAAGCAGAACTTCTTCCTGGCAAAGAGCCACGGCGCTACGAGGAAAAAAAAAAAAGGATATAAATGGCTGGTATTATAAACTAATCGGTTTTGCTGGAATCTGAGGACGTCACAGGGTCTGTGATCGAGCCGCAGAAGGAGAGAGAGGAGGGACAGCCGTGTAATGATGGGTCGGAAGGGGACCGGATACCAGGCCCCCCAAACCACAGCGAGAGATCTCTAAATACGACATTAAAAAAAGGCACCGAAAAGGCACAACGGGGGGGCAGGACCGGGTCCTAAAGTAAGAGTTTGTGTTGAGGTGGGAGCCAGACAGACATCGCACGGCACTTTGTAAGAAGATATCTGGCATTGCGCTTGGTAACATTCTGATAACTCGCCGCACGTAAGTTTTACGACTGATAAGACAAAAAAGGCGAGTCTTACATTCCAATAACGGAAAGAATTCAACTGGAAAAAAAAAGCGTCTTTATTATTTAAAAATGTTTTGGTTGCTGCGGGTGACGATCTTCACTTTATATCGTATTTTTTTTTTATATATATCCTGAATCTCTCCTATCGCCTGGCGCGTTGATACAATATAGATAAAAGATACATCGCCGCTCAACTACCCGGCCTGGATAGAATTACCCCAACGAATGAATGAACCAACGAATGAAAATACTGGAAATGATCGCCAGGCACTTTATCCCAGTAACCGCCGTGCGCAGGAGGAGGAAGCCGTGCGGACCACCGGCACGAGCTATGGATTACACGGGATTATTTGAAAATTAAAAGATAAATACGCAATCTAAGTTGTTTTTATGGGCTGTGAATTCACTTGTTAGTGACGGCTGCTGTTCACAGATAGCCGGTCACTCGGGAGTCCTAGAGGTCTAAGTATGAAGATTGTTTTCTCCCTTCCCGTCTCGGTCGCGGTTGGTTCATCCTTCCTGTTCTCTGAATCCTTTTGCAACATCCAGAGCGCGTTTCACAGCCTCACGTAAATCGACCGCCCCCCCCCCCGATACACAAGTAATAAAACTAGGACATGAAACAGACCAAGGGCGCTTATTACGCTGCCCCTGCTTCAGATACATGGCGAAGATCACGTGGCAGACTTCCCAAACCAGTCTACTAAATATAAACCATCAAAGACCATTAACCGTGGAAATACGCGGGTCTGCGAGGCTTCGCAATCACAGTATGTTTTCTAAACAGGATAAATGCTGATCCGGAACCATCCGCTGTTATTCTTAGTAAACCATCAATACACGTCAGGCTGACCAAGCGCTCAAAAAAACCAAAAAAACGCATAAATCTGCAGACGGTTAATTATTTACACAATTTGGGCCATATTTAATACGAGAAATACTTTGATCAACACCTCGGGAACTGCTCGATGTGGTGCAGTCGCCATGGCAGCCAGCGTAATGCTCATTGACTGATCCACAACGGAGCGCTTTGGCTTGGAGTGCATCTACGCAAAAAAAAAAAAAAAAAAAGTATATGCATTTCACTGGTTTCCATGGCAACTGCTCCATATTCATGCAATAAAAGTGTAGTTATATCTGTGACCTAAAAGCGCAAGCCACAAACTCAGACTTTAGTAAATAAAACGGGCAATACCAATCGAAGCGGCATAAAAAGCTCGGTTTTGCTCTAGAAATTAAAAAAATAAATAAAAGTTGTACCGCAAAACAAGCGACTGAGGACAGACTGTTATTCCAAGATGTAAAAAGACGTAACATTTTCTTTTCTATCGTACCAAAGAAAAAGAAACTAGCGGCCCCAGCTTGAGACAGCCTGAGTTTTTAAACAGCCTCACAATCTCCCCGAACCGCACCCCCCCCCCCCGTCCCATCCCATCGCATCGCAGCCGGTGGAGCCGCGGATAACTCATTGGCTGGTAGCGGCTCCTTTTAACATTCCCCGGAGACAGGGCCGGCCTTAGGGGTGTGCGACCTGTGCGACCGCACAGGGCGCCATGGTTGCAGGGGCGCCTGACCGGGACTTAGATTAAAGCATCGGGTTTTTTTTTTGTGTTTTTTTTTAAAACTTTATTTAACATCATTCATGTTAAATAAAGTTTAAAAAAAAACCGATGCTTAAATCTAAGTCCTGGTCAGGGGCGCCGAGCGGTTGCTCGTGAAGTTCTCGGCAACCGCTCGGCGCCCCTTACTCTCCGTGACTCCGTCGCTGTGCCGGCATCTCATGTTGAGCGCCGGACTATTCCGGCTCTCAACATGAAATGCCGGCACCGCGGCAGAGCGAGAAGACGGATGCCTCCCGCTCTCACCGCAGGACTCCGGCAACAAGGTAAGTGTGGGGGGGTGTAGTTTGAAGGGGCAGAGGGGGGGGTGTAGTTTGAAGGGGCAGAGGGGGGGGTGTAGTTTGAAGGGGCAGAGGGGGGGGTGTAGTTTGAAGGGGCAGAGGGGGGGTGTAGTTTGAAGGGGCAGAGGGGGGGTGTAGTTTGAAGGGGCAGAGGGGGGGTGTAGTTTGAAGGGACAGGGGGGTGTAGTTTGAATGGGCAGGGGGGGTAGTTTGAAGGGGCAGAGGGGAGGGGTAGTTTGAAGGGGTAGTTTGAGGGGCGGTAGTTTGAAGGGGCATGGGGGGGTAGTTTGAAGGGGCAGAGAGGGCGGGTAGTGAGGGGGGGCGCCAGAGGAGTAGTCCGCACAGGGCGCCACAACGCCTAAGGCCGGCTCTGCCCGGAGACACACGTGTGAAATGTAACACGCGGGTCATCATCGTATGTTCAGATCTGGCTGCGGCGGCGATCAGATTTGGGTTTTTTGGGGGGGTTTTTAGAGGCGGTGATTTGCTGCATGAGATAAGAATTGGAAAATGATACATTTCAAGCAACTTGGACAGCATCCATTAACCAGAAACGCAGCAAGACCCGGAGAGCAGCGGACCTTTAAAACCTGATCTAGTGAACAATTTGAATGTTTATTGCGGGGAAAGAAACGCGACTCATTTATTTATACGTAACGCGTTCAGAAAAGGAATGCCAAGACTGCAGAAAGATTGCTTAAAATTCATGCAGTCAGAGGCTATTTTTATAGGGTTGCTATGGCTACCAGTAAACACAGGAATGAAGGTAAAAACACAGCCGGTACCAAAGTAATTCAAATAGCCCAAAGCCGAGTCAAGGTGAGTAACCGCAAGGGAGCGCCGACTATTCTAACGCACATGCCGGGGACGCAATCAGTGCACTTTAACGACACGAGATTACAATGGCGGAGCGCCCACGTCATCAGAGCGAAGGCTTTCTGCCAGCGAAGGCGGCTCTGCCATTCCAACCCGACAGATAACAGGTAGGCGGATAAACAGCGAGACGCCAAGAATACGAACACCCGGCGGGTGAGTAACGGCAGCAAATACACAGATTACTCAGCCGGGTTTATAACTCAGGGCTCGACAAACCCCAGGAGCCGGGACGCCGCGGCTCCTTCATCTTTACATCTGGCTCCTAACTTTGTGCCGTTTTATATCGACCCCGACGGGTGAACCTCCCTCCCTCTCCGGCTCGTGCAAAAGTGTGATGCCGGCTATCGGATTTGTCCATTTGGCTTGTAACTTTGCAAACACAAAGTTGTCCAAAGTTTGTAGGCGTGCGGCTTCACGCCCAACCCATACAGTGTACGGGGCCGCTTCCTATACGCATTATCTCAGGTAACGTTTGCTGCAAAGTGAGATTTTCGAGGGGATAGCAGACCGGAGACGTATCAGACGCCATGGAGACCGAGCCGTATCTCCGACCGATCGCCGGCTGTGAACGCGCTCTTATAACCCGACGGCCTCCTGAAGCCGCTCACTCTCATACTGAGCAAAGTTAATCCCGGTTTATTAGTTTGATGCAGGGATGGGGTCAGTCGTGAGGCTACTCCTGTATATATATTTATTATTACACTTTATTTTTCAGAGCGCCGGCAGATTCTGGAGTCGTGACAGGTAAGTGGTTCGTGTTCTAGAGTTAAATCTCATTCCATTTTAGCGGCCGCAGTATTTACTGTAATCGGGTAACATGGATCCATCACCTGAGGAAATCTCTACAATGAAAAGAATCCAGTCTCTCTGGAACTTTCTGGTCTGACCGGGGAGCCTCAGTAATTCTGCCCCATTTGCCCCTGTGGGCGCATAACATGCATGTAATGGGGCAGGACGTGCGGAGATACACTACATATAATATCTGCATGTAAACAAAGGCTGTAAATAACACTATATATAAAGTGTTTATAACAATATTCAGCCAGTTCTGAATACCCCCTTCTGTATGTAAATAACCCCCGCATGGCGAGAACCGAGCCACGCCCGGTGCCCTCCGCCTCTCACCTGCTCCCCGCAGCCGCTCTCCTCTCTGCCCGGTCCCCTGCTCGCTCTCTCTTTGCCCGGGCGCGGCCTCCTCCCCCCCTGCAGTTTTCCGTCTTCCTGTCACCGCCTCTCGCGCACTACGGCCGCCGGCTGGGGACACACTACCAAGCGCTGAACTACGGAGCGCGACAGCGGACAAAGCGGGGTGATTGGTAGCGCGCATGCGCAGAGCCTGACACAGTTACACAGGCTGCGGCTAGGGCATGGGTTGCCTGGGTTGGGGCAGACTACTACCCCCTGGGGCAACACTAATCGAAGGACCACCCCAAGTATCTGTATGGACTCGGCTCGGAGCTGATAGATGGGATATTACAGGTTTGATATGTGATGATAGCAGAAAACTTTAATGGCATTACCTTGACCTGAAATTGGCCTTTATTACAGATAAATAATGTCAATAATGTTACCTGAAAATACATGTTATGCTACAATTACTTATATGGCGCCAGCAGACTCCGTAGTGCTGTTACAATAGGGACATGAAAAATTAACAAGGTTAACATGCGTTAGGACAGAAGGAGGAGAGGGCCTGATCCTGGTAGCTTACAATCTATTTGAAGGTTGTAAGGGAATGTGACAGAATGAGAGGAGCTGCTTGGGTGAGGATGACCCTTGCTTACAAAGACTGTTCCATCAAATTCTGGACTGTTGGCTGCTATGGTAAAGGTATCAGCGGGTCCAATCGTATGGGAGGAATACACTTGATTATGTAACTTATTCCCATATACTGCAGGGCGGCATACAAAACGGCAGTCAGCAACATGTAAAAATTAGAAGTGCCCACAAAAGCTGGGTGTGAGGGTGATACTGTCCTGGGTCACGCATGTAAATGGAGGCTACACGGAAGCGGGGTCCCCTGGCTAGAAAAGCTTGGCTCAGGTCCCGCAAAAGTGATACGTGAGGGGTTAATATTTCATTTAACAATAAAGATTAAAAAGGAGATCGTTAAACCCGAACGAGCCGTCCCAGGAGTTCAGGATGCTGCATTTTTCTTGCAAATGTGGATTATAAAATAATTCAAGAGAAAATAAATTCATCTTACATTATTTCGATGAATTTATCTTTAATTGAATCAATTTCAGAGGTTACATCCTGAGCAGCCAGGAAGAAATGACATCAGCAACAAACAATGGAAAGAAAAAAGATCATTGCCCGCGGCCCCCCGGAGGGGGGTTAATACCAACAACTGCTTATAGTTTTATAGTAATCATACAAATACATTTTAAAAAACTTAAATTAGATGGTTTTTTAAGGTGTTTCTTTAGTGACGGGGTGGTGGATACAGCGGTACGCCTTCTAGCAGAGGTGGTAGAGTTTAGTCTAAGGGATGATGTATGTCACTGACCTGTCAGCAGATCTATTCAGCGCATTCGCTTCCATCGGTTGGCACTAAATCTGTTGTACAGCCCTGCGGAATATGATAGTGCTATATAAAACTATAAATACCAGTAATAAAAATACATTTAGACCATTGGCCCCAAAAATGGTCCCTTTATGAAGAATATAATTTTTGAACAATGCATCATTGTATAATTGGTAGAATAAGGTACGGGTAGCGTTTCTACTCTGACTGGATCCTTTCTAGGCTTCTAAAAGCTCTCTGTATCTGTTAGCCCAGAGTCACTGTTCGTTTTTTGGGGCTAAAAGTATTTTAGCCTCCTGTTCACCAGATTTGCTCCTGGTCCTTTTTCCATTCAAAATCTCGTTTTTTACCTTAATTTCTATGTTATTATTTATTTAATCGGAATCTATAAACTGTTACCAGTACGCGGCCAATGGGCGAATCATCCAATTTTAGAAAAAAAATGAAATATTTGTATTATAATTGCATACATGATGCTTTTAGGCTAGGTTTCCACTTGGGTTTTTGTCCTGCGTTTTTTTTCTTGATGAAAAACGCCAAGAAAACTGCCACTGCATTTTTCTGCGTTTTGGCGTTTTGTCTGGAGTTTTTTCTGGCATTTTAGCCTTTCTGTGGAAATTGCTTTTTTTGACCTTAGGCAGTTTTTCCAGCCTTTACACGTTGGAATTGTCACCCAGCTAAAAGGGATTCGGATAAATGGCGAGTATCTGCCCCCTGATGTCATTTCCTTGGTAGAGTTCTACGCCCCGGCGGACCCTTTTGTCTCTTTTCTGTGGTTTGTAAGGCCTGCTTTATTCCGAATGTCTGCTCCTCTAGGAAGATTGGCCCCAAATGATGGTGCAAATTGTTCGCTGTTGCTTTTGGCACGCAGGATCCAGTTGATGCGTCGCGTATGTTTGTTTGTAATGGATGTTTGTTCCAAATGGTGTAAAATTCAATATGAACTTTGTTTTGTGTGAAGCTGTTTGTTTCCCGCCTATTTCTCGTAGGACGCACAGATACCGGGTCCATCCTCTGCATTGTAACTGTGGAAAAAACGCCATAAAAAACGCCAAGGCAATAAACCCACCGGGCTTTTTCATGGCGTTTTTTCTCTCCCATAGACTTCTATTGGAGAAAAACGCCAAGATTTCCTTGCAAAAAACGCCAGAGTGTCAGCAACCTGCGATTCTGAAAAACTGCCACAGAGCCCAAAAAAGCAGAAAAACGCCAGAGAGGACAGAAAAACGCCAAGTGGATCTGGCATTCTGCGATTTCCTATTGAAGAACAGCTAACATCTGGCTGCTGCGTTTTTTCACAAAAAAAACGCCAGGTGGCGCTATTGGCGTTTTTATGGGCGTTTTTAGCTAAAAAAAACCCAAGTTTTGCTCTCTGCTCCCTTCTCTGGGGCGGAAAAAATAACTTTGATTGACAGCTGCCTATTCAAAAAATTAGCAGCTTTCCAAGGACTTCTTACCGCTCAAAAACACTACAAAGATCCCAAAAAAAGGGAGTCTGGATTGTGTGCCCCCCAATCCCCTTATACAGAATCAGCGCTTTTCCTGACAGCTGCAAGGCCAATTACAGAGCTTTTGTTAGGGAAATCTCGCGGGGGCCCCCGGGAGCCTTATGAATTTATCCCGTTTGGTTTTGTGATGGGGGAGAGATATCAAATATGTTTTTATTATTTATTTATTTTTTAATGAAATACTTTTTATTTGACATTTTAAAAAAACTTAGTAAAAAAAATTATAAAAAATAGAATAAAGTCGCATTTATCTGAATTAAAGAAAAATTAAGTGTGAATCCGCTGAACCGTTTGTGGATAACGTGGTCAAGAGTCCGGCACTTAAATCTCCTCCTTGGAGACCCTCTGGAACGGCGCTGACAGCGGCTTTGTTTCCATTCGCCGGGAATTAGCATTTTAATAAAAGCTTTTAATGGAATTCCACGGAAAAAAAGCTAAAATAAAAAAAAAAATGAAGAGATTTTAAGTGCTGTTTTGAGCTTAACGGGGAATTATTCTTGTCTGTTGTTGGAAGGGCTGAGACCCCAGAACTTCACAAGAAAGGTAAAGGAAACGGCTCGCGAGACCCCTGCGCTTGCACCGAGGTGGGGTACGGCTTTAGGCCTGTTTATTTTTGCCGGTTGCCACGGGGGCAGCTGTTTGCCATTTGCCTAGCGGGCCGAGGAACACGCTGCGGGGGCATAATGGCAAATTTACTCATCAGAGCGGGAACCTCTCCCACTTCTGCTGGGGGGCTGTTCCACTTATCTACTACCTTTTCAGTAAAGTAAAGCTTGGTTACATTACATCCTGGTGATTTGAATGACAGATTAGAAGACCTGCTTCCCTAACGAGTCCTAAATACGTGAAAGTTTTTAGTAAAACTGAATACAGGTTCCCTTCTCGCGCCGACCGGAGGAATTTGCGGATTTATATGGATTTAGTTCCTGGGGGAAAATGTTTCTAAAGATTATAAAGATGGAGAGACTTCGATTCGGTTGTTCCACGGATGAAGCTCGTTCTGGATCCTGATTGCGTCGATACATTTATAGAAATGATATATAAATATAAAACAGAAACTGTTATTAAATGTATCCACCTCCCAAAACCTCTCCTCTCGCCCCCACAGTAATAAACGGGGTAATTAAGCATTTTTCAGTAATCCCACGTAATCAAAAGTGAAGGATCTTGGATAATCCTTGCTGCGATCAACTACCCTCTTGGTCAGGGGCTTTAAATTCGAGTGCCTCCCCTCCCCCGCTCCCTACCCATTCCATTTATAAAGGGAACCGATCAATAAGTGAACTCCTAGCCCCAAACGGCCTTTAAATAGAGCGATAAATGGAGTATTTATGTAAATGAAGTATTTTTCTTTTCTATGGTATTTTGGGCTTTCGCTTGCTGTTGTGAGAAATCCCTTGATTGACGCAAACACTAAAATGAGTGGAAATGTGTAAAAAGTATCTGCGCGAAGATGGCTCTGATTATCAGCGATGGCCACCGGTGGCGCTCATGAGCCCAAATCTGAGAGGGGCAGCTATTTGGAGGCTAAATTCATAATAATTTGAGATATCTCTGCGCAGTGTAGTAGTCGGCCCTGTAGGGGGCGCTGTGTCGATGCATTGTGAATATGTAACTAAGACTCCGTTAACCCAATTTCTGTTGGGCATTCTGTTCTTCTTCTGTAAGAGCCAAACAGACCCTTTAATAACCTTTATTTGCTGGGTTCTGCCCCGCTATGTTCGCAAGCCTCTGGAAAGAGGAATCGGATGCAGGTTTTTAACAGTCCTGTTCCTTTAAGAAATGGCTGCAGAGTGTTGCCCGTAAACTTACTGGGAATGCACAGGTGGGAGCGGGGGGTTCCCAGTGGGAGACCAACTGGGTTTTTCTTCCGCTGAAGGGTACACAACACAGACAGGCAAATCTCTGCTTATCCTGTACGTGGCTGGGGTGCCATCCCGGGCGCCATGCCCAAGCTAGGGCAGAACTACGGTACATCTCACTATAACTAGAGCTACATGTATGCTGCCCTCTAGTGGCCGCACACTATGGAAGCCGTGCTAAAGTAGCTCTCCTGGAGCACTTTGTATTCTGCCCTCTAGTGGTCATATTCCGTGGCGCTGGGGCTAAAGTAGCGCTTTACCTGCTGCTAGAGCAAATGTATTCTGCCCTCTAGTGGGCGTACGGGGAAGAGCCCGGCTTTTCTCGAGAAGCAGAGACACCGTGCAGGCAACCTGCCCAGGGCATATTATTTTGTAAAACATTTGGACACGTCCCCAGAAGCGGCACCGACGCTGCGGAGCTTCCCTCTAATAACAGAAATAAGGCTTGTCGGGACCTGCTCTCGCGCAGCACCTGGCCGGCACGCTAACATGCTATCTATCAAGCGCACGCTCATCGGGGGGAGGGGAGGCAGGATTACCTGCCCCGGTGCAGAACCATTGTGTGCCCGGGAGGGAGCTTTTGTTATAAATGCGCCATGACCTTCCTTGTGTTTTGCAACAATCGCAGTGCGAATAATTGCTCTTAATGAGGTGAAAAAAGGGGATGCCGATAGCAACCAAGCGAAAAAAAAATAGTTTTTTTTCCCCTTATTTAATGGCAACTTGTGGCTTTACGGAGACTCGACGCACCTGCCCTTTTTTCTCGCAGTCAGTTTGGATCCATTGAGATTTTACATTCACCTCCTACAAAGGCTGTTTTCATAGCCGGCGCTGTACATAAAGAGGCTTCTGGGATACGGAGGGGACCTCGTTCCGCTTCACACCCCCGGCACCATTATTCTTTATCCACTAAATACCCCACAAGGGGAAAAGGTGCCGGCAGAGGTTTAACCCTTTCTCCGTCGTGGGATTTAAGTCCCTGTATGTACTGGGAGGTTTCGGGGGATCTCGCGATGAGGCCAGGGCAGGTTTTCCAATGAAACTTTGTGGTAAGCCCCCTCTGGGGCATCAAGCGTGGTGGCAGGAAGGGGTAGAAGCTATTGGTACGGATATTGGGGGTCCGGCCTCCTGGAGGCGGTTATTTGGTCCATTGTGTATGGCTGGATGGTGGTCCGCCACCAGAATGTTTGTCCCCCGTGACCTGCTGTACAGGTTCAGCATCAAGTTGCTCGACAGAGGCTGCATTGGCTAAAAAACTTTACCGAGAAAGAGCCTTCTGTGTTTAGCCGGCTGGCTCAGCACACGCCGGGGTTACCGCAAAGAGGGCACTTTTTCACCTCCTTGCGGAATAACGTCTGCCAAAGCCTCGGCGGGTGACATCATACCGCGTGTGACGTATCCTTAAAATCCTGTGACATCACAAGGGGTCTAGTGCCGCCTACGTTGGCAGAAATTAGAGACACAGAGTGTTTCCCCGGGGTGGAGGGGTAATTTGCTGCCCGTTTTTGGAGATGGGGTTATGAAGCGGGGCATTTACTGAAAGCGACCCAGAAAGGGGCAATAAGGCTTTCAAATTGAAAAGAAAATACGGAATCTCCCCCTCTGAGCGGTTTATTTGTGATGGGATGTAACCCGGGTGATTATAGTTACCAGGTAAGCCATTGCTGGTGACCTCATACTTCGCTGGCAGAAGCTGCAGCACGGGAGATCCCTCCGAGGGGGATGTTCTGCAATTAGCGCTTTAATCCTTTGATTGCATTTGGGAGAGAAACATGATTGACAGATTCCACCACGCGACCGCATGCAGGGGACGTTACCTGTCCTGGAAGTGCTGGGGCTTAAGCTGTACCCAGCGCATGTCATCGGGGGCTGCAACGGGGTCTACGCGCCCTCCGCGGGAAATGATGCCGGTTACCGTGGGATGACAAATGCTGCGACTCAGTTGACTCAGATCAACGTCAGGGGTACCTGGGGTGTAAAAAAAAAAGAAAACAGTGCGTCTTAACCAATCAGCAACTCAACAACAGGAGCGAAATAACCTAATGGGGAAGAATAATCAAGCAGGAAGTTACACATAAGCTGCATTTCCAATACATAAATATGTTGCTTATTGTAATCTGTAAACTAAGTTACATTTTCTTTTTTTTTTTTTATTGGCCCGCATGTACGGCACCCCGGGCAGACGGCCCGAGGTCGAGGGAGCCCGCGGCGGATCCGGCCCCGCCGGGACTCGGGGGGCGGAACGTGCGAACCGGCTCCGGGCAACTTGAGGGGCTCCCCTTACATTTTCTTATTCAGTCTTTTTAGTTCATTTATTCCCAAATTAATAAATATCCATTCACCATGTACGTATTAATGAACCGAAAACTGAGAATTTAGCAGGTCCTGTGAGTTCGTTCCAGGATCTCGCCCGCTTTATCTCACCGGGTCACCAGGAACCGATTAACGCCCTCCCAGAACTCGAATCCGTTGTCACCCCCCCCTCGTCAGCGCAACGAATACATAGTTACATGAGATAAATGCAATGCTGCGCCACTAGATGGCGCCACTAACGCTGCGCACAGGCCACTCATTAATAGCGGGGTCGTGCCAGGCTGACCCTCCTTTTAGGGGTTAACCTGGCAGGGAAATCGCAGCCCCCGTCCCCTGCCCTGTAACCTCATCTTATTTATTAATCTATTTTCTTTAGATTGTAAGCTTAGGGGCCGGGCCCTCCGGAGCCCATCTTTCTTTGAATGTGTCATAAGGTTAGAATGTAAGCTCATGGGCCGGGTCCTCAGCTCCTATTGTATCTGTGTGCGTAAATGTATATTTGTTATGTATTTGCGAACCACCCTATCTTTAAGCTGTACAGCGCCGCGGAATATGTTAGCGCTTAATAAATAAAGGATAATAATAACCCCCGGCTTTGCAACAGCCGCTTATCGTATATCTCTGTATCGCTGCGAAATCTTCACGATTTGTAAAGTTAGTCGCTGAGTCAATTTACTGCGTATTTAAGGGTTAATCTTGTGTCTAGAGAATGACGGAATATTCTTTACATGTATTTATATAACGCCAGCATATTCAGTAGCGCTGTGTTCAAGGTTCATATTAAATGCCATATAAATTTTTTATTTATCACAAATGAGTCCCTTTAAGGGGTTAAAGCGCTCATTTTTGTCTTGTTTAAAAAATGTGTTTAATTGACCCAAATCGCATTCTCTGTTCTGGGAAAATTGCTGGGTTTTTTTATGTTCCCTGTTGTGACGCCATCGTGTTTTTACTTGTTAAAAGTTGGGATTGTGGAAAAGTGCTGCATACCCCCCAGGAAATCCAGGGATCGAGGAGCCGCTTAACAACGCGATCCGCAAACCGTGAGTCAGGGCATTTCCCAGAAATATCTCCCTCCGTCCCGGCATCGGATTGAGCTGCCGGCTCCTGGAAATCCGCAGGGACAGGTTTTATAGCGGGAGAGAAGTCGGGGTGTCAGTGGGAACGCGCTCGCCGTATACGCACGCCGCGGCGCCTGATTACATCACTGCGAATAATACAAATCCCTAAATAACTCCCTGAATTTATTAAATGCCATGTTTGGGCCAAAACTCCATAGCAAGATCCCCCAAAATGCGATGGAGCGAAATCGGGTAATTTCTAACACAGAAACCTAGACTCTGCCGGCAGATCGGCCCCCGGCGGCCCCCGTCTGGTCGCCCGTTTCTCCTGCTGTAAAGATTCAAACCTTAATCAGTCGTCGGCCTCGTCTTAGATTCAGGAGCCGTATGTCTATCCCATGCATGTTTAATACCCTCACTGTATTACCCTCTACCACTTCTGCTGGGAGGCTGTTCCATTTATGTACCACCCTTTCAGTAAAGTAAGCTTTGGAGGATTTGTTAGTGACAAATATTGGGGGCCAAACTAAATCGTGGAATATTAATGATCTGAGAAGGACTCGGATCTCTCCACGCAGGACTTTTAATAAGGAGATGATGGAGCCAAGAACGACCCAAGAAACATGGGTGCTGATTCTCCGAGCTGTTCCCGGGACCGTCGTAGGACTAAAACGTTTCATGGCCTGAGTTACATGGACCTGTTGAATTAACCCCCTGTGGGTTTTATTCTGGGCTACCAGGGGGGGTTCACCGATCTTCTCAAATCACAAAAAACTGCACAAAAATGACCAAAAACTTATTTTATTGTATATTAAACATGAAGCCCGCTGCACGTGTGGACCATGGTCGCGTTTGACTGCTACGGTTGACTGGCAGCCGTGATGTCCACAGGAGCCAGCGGCGGGTCGGACGTTATCTGAATGTTCGTTTTTTGTTAGAGACCTGAAGTGGCCGCCCGCGTGCGCCGTCTGCAAATCGCTTTAAGGGGTTTTGTTCGGCCTTAAGTGCTACAGCGATCTCCAGATGCTGCCGGGCGATGATCCCGCCGCCGCCGTCACGTTCCGCGGAGCTTAGCGGAGGACACACACGTCGCAAGAATGAACAATATTGACAATAGCGGGAGAAGAAAGGCTTTTCCGAGCGCTTGCTTTGCAAATGAAAACGTGGCGGTTTCGCTGATGAAAGGACGCGGCGGCCCACCAGTCACCCGGCGGACGCAGAGCGGAGTTACCTCTTCATTCGACATCGTGAGACTTTGGATAAGCCGCCGACGGACGCTTCCCGGGTTGGGATTTTCAGCCCGTCGGCGCGAGGGCACTCATGCCGAAAAAAAGAGCGCACGCTTTGTGAGCGAACTTCAAATGAGATTCCACTCAAGGAACACAAAAAGTGTCACGAGACGAGCCGAGAGAGGAATCACAAAACACATTTAATAAATCGCTTTACAAATTGTTTGTTTTTAAGACGTTTGCTGCGTACGGACATCTTTATGTTACCTTTTATGGGAGGATTTTAAAGCTCCTTTTTATATATATCTAAAATATATCATTTTTAATATTCAGCAGTTTATCAATTAATAATATAAATAAAATTTCGAGTGAACGACGAGTATCAGGAAACAGAGATCATCCATTTAAATCCAAATGTTTAGAATAATCATAAAAAAAGTGGAAAAGATTAAAGGATAGAAAGATAAAAGAGAGAGGAGAAAAAATAATTAAAACTTGTAATATTTATTAAAAAAAATCTATAAAAAAATTATATTCTGTTAAAAAAAAGAAAAACAAAAAACACATCAAATTATTATCCTGGTTGTATGAAACCCCCTTTAAAAAATAAGAGAAATAATAACATTTGGCAGTAATGGAAAATCTTAATTTCTCTATAAAAATGTAAATCTGGAAGAACGTATGTTTTCTGTTCTCTGTAACCTTTTGGGTAATAAAATATGGATTTAACCCTTTGTTTTCATCCCTGCAACGTTAACGGTTTAATTAAGATTATAACTCAGGACTCCCACCAAGTCACGTCGGGAATTAGGACCTGGCTTTCCTGGGAGCGATGTCTGTATTAAAGCCAGAAAGCTCCTTTCACATGCGCGGCCGGCTCTCTTACTGGGTCCTTTTTGTCTTATTGTTCTTCTTAGGGATTTTTTTTTCCAAGGGAAGTTTTTAAACAAAGAGAAAGCTGCGCGACCTTTAATCCTTCATTTCATTTTTCACGGGGACGGCCGGGGAACAAAAAAAGTTTTCCACCCATTGAGTCGAGAATTTTCCCCCAAACCAGAATTGGACCGGAATCCGTTTCTACAGAGGAGAAACTTGTTGGCTTATAATACATATAATACTACATATAATAATACATATAATACATTTAATAATACATATAATACTTCATATAATAATAAATATAATACATTTAGTAATACATAAAATAATAAATATAATACTACATTTAATAATACATATAATAAATATCATACATATAATACTACATATAATAATAAATATAATAATACATTTAATAATACATTTAATAATAAATATAATACTACATTTAATAATACATATAATAAATATCATACATATAATAAATATAATAATACATTTTATAATACATATTATAATACATATAATACATATACTACATATATTTCATTTAATAGTACATATAATAATAAATATAATACAAATAATACATTTTATAATACATATAAAACTTATATTACATATAATAATACATATTATAAAACATATAATAATGTATGTGTTACAATGTATCAAGTCAGCCTCCCCTCTCCCTATCTGGGTAAATATAACGGCAGAAGCTTCTGAGGGCTGTAGCTGCTGCGTTGGGGATGTTTGGGGTACCTGCTGGTGACACATGTCTGCGAGGGTCTCATGGATGCTTATATGTAGGGGCCGTGCGGGTGATGCGTGTGGGATGTAGAGCCAGGGGAAGCATAGAAAATTTCAAGTTAATCAAGTTAATATGAAAAGCTGGCTTTTTCATCTGTTTCCATGGTAACTCCCAGTAAGTAAAGAGGAAACTGATATGTTTCACCTAATGACATCACGCTGCGTGGGACAATTCCTTAAAAGGTGTGCATCATGACATCATGAGCGATCATGTTGTATACATAATGGACATTCTAATTGTATGAAAGTTTTATGGGTTAGAGGGATCCTAAATACTGATACAGTGAAAGCACGTATGCACCTATTACTACGCGGCATTTAAAGGGTCAGCGACACCGGCAGGGTTTACAGTGACTGTAAGTACTGTTTAGGCGACAGAGCCCCTTTAGGGGTTTCAGACCTCACAGAGGATTCAGGAGTCCCATTAAATTCCCCGGTAGAGGAGCTTCATGGCGTATGAGCCGCTCGTGGGACACCAAATCCTCGGGTTCCTTTTGCTGTCAGATTTCTTTTATAAAAACCCTCACTGCCTGATACGGAGAGACTCCCGGATCACAAAACTCAATACCGGCCACGTTTACAGCAATGGCCGTTTAACCCTTCCCCATCCACAGGAGCATCACAGAATTCTACCCCGTGACCTGAGACTGTATCACGACCGGTTTATTAAAGCTTTAGTGCGATTCTGCGGCAGAGGTCGACACATCTGCAGATTAACATGATCGGAATCCAGTAGATTATATAAAGAGGGACTGGACAAATTAAGCAAGACACGTGGGAGATATGCACAAAACTGATAGATTATATGCAAAGTATAGATTCCTCGTCATTAACGTTACATTAAAAAAGTTTTTTTTCATGAAAAGTCTTAATGAAATAATGACATTTCTGGGGCCACAGTGACCCCTAGTGCCCACTCACTGCATTGCGGTCAGCTGAGCCCCAAAATCTCAATCAATAAGGGAAAAGTTTAATAACTTCACCAATGATTCAAAAGATAAATATCGGAAAATATTTGTTTCACATAAAATGAAATTTTCCATTCGCAATCAGAATATCACGAAGAGGACCTGGAACCTGACCCCCTCCTGGAGACCCCCATCCTACGGCTTAGAGCGCCGTCCGGAACAAAGTATCGTCCTCGGAGTATTCAGCCGCTGGCCAGTAAACGAGTAGATCAGGGCCCAGAGAATCTCACATTGTGGACGGAATCCAAATTTGGATCAAATCAGGGAAATTTTGGAATCAATTCAAACTCAGAATTAAATCAGTAAATAAGTGCATGAAAAAAACAGCAGAAATGATCACAGAATGCAGGAATTTCATTTCTTTCTTTCCATGGTTGCTTTTTCCCTCTATTCTCATTCTATCTTCTCTCGTTTTCCTCTTTTTTATGTTTTCTTTTCTCTTGTTTCCTCTCCTCCCCACCTTCTCTTTATCCTTTCTCTTTTTTTTGTCCTCATCTCCTCTTACTTTTCTTTCTTCACCCATCCCTACTTTGTCTCCTCTCCCTTTCTTTATTCTCTCCTCTCCCTTCCATTACTTTCTCCTTTCTTGCGCTCTTGTCTCTCCCGTCTCCTTTAACTGTTTTCTTTTTCTATTAAACCATTTTAGCGGTCACCGGTGAAGCCGTACGCCGGGCAGAGATGGTTCCGCAGACGTCAGAAGCTTTGAATCAGCCGCATGAAAGCGAATCGAGAACAAATCTATATGAAGATTTTTATCATTTTAGAACTTAAGGTTTTATCCAAATAGAATGTTTAATATACTGTATATATAAATAAAATATATGTAAATAATCAGGTTAATATTTTCTATTTTTGGCTGACATTACTCTTTCAAATATATTAAAAATTATTATATTATAAACAATTATCTTTATTATAAAAGCGTTAGACTGTGAAATGAATTAATTCATTTGTATTAATAAATATTGTTGGTATGAATCTGGGGTATTTGGACGCCCTGAGAGGAAGTTGCCCATAACAAGCATGGCCGTCGAGGGCTTGCAACCTGTAAAAACATCTTTGACCCGATGCTCATCCCGGTGAAATCCCATTGGTTGCCCGGAGCAAGATTACTTGTGATTGGCTGCTGAAGCAGGGGCGCTCTCTCAGTAACCGTTAGGTGGCTCTCTGTCCGTGTTACCGTAAATACACCAGAGACTGCGTACATAGCGCCTGTGGGCCGGCCCGCTGAGTGGGCTGACTGATGTATGCGCGTCTGGTAGGGGTTGTCGGTATCCGTCTGCTGGAGGAATCCGCTGCTCGGCCACTCGGCGAACTGTGAGTGAATCGCGATATTGTGGCGATATGCCTCGTGGGGGCGATATAGTGTTGCGTGGGTGGGGTGTTATAGCGCAGTGTCACATCTTGTTGACGATATTTGGGGCTAACAGGAAATTTTAGTGCTATATTGCTGTGTCACGTTCGGGTCACTGTATCGCATGTACTAAGGTGCGATCAGAGAGGGAGCTTTCTCGCCAGATCCTGCTGCCGGCACTGACACGAGATATGTCGCACCTTAGTGCATTCCCCCACCCCAGTGACACCAAAGGGGTAAGTGACTAAATATTACCTCAGAGGGCAATCTTTCTTATACCCCCTCTGCTGTTTTGATGTTTTTTTTCTAGATTTGTAAAAATTTTTTTTACGTAAATCATAAATATTTCATGTTTTTCTATATTTCCGCACATAGTCCGGCCCCCGTTGCTGCGGGGATTACACCCTCCGTTGCTGTGGCGATTACACCCCCCGTTGCTGTGGCGATTACACCCTCCGTTGCTGCGGTTTTGGTTGGGGTTTTTTTCCGGGTATTTTTCTTGTTTTCTCGCGTTCTCAGTTTTGGTTGTTAAGGAGATTTCTGGACGCGGCGACAGAATTTATTCCCTTCCTGCTCGCTGATAACGAGATCCCTGGCCGTGTCCAGAACTCACCCCACCAATCAGGGTAGAGCTGGTGCGTGGCGGCCCTCTGGACGTCTCACCCACTTCCTGTAACTCTCTGCCCCGTCCCGGTGTTGGTTGGCAGCGTTCTCGGTGATACCCCCGGCACTCCCCGCCCGGACCCCTCGCTGTCACTCAGCGCGTTGACCCGACTCTTGGCCGACACAAACAGATCCTCTGTAATCGCGCAGCCACCGGAATTCTGACACCGGCAGCCTCAGCCGTTATCTTCCATTAAAGAAAACGCTTGGCAGATCTTCTCGCTGCGGAAACCGGCGGCTGCTGACAGAACAGGATGCGGCCCTCGGGCCCCCGGCGTGCGGCCCTTTAAATGTCCCTTTAATCCTTTGGACAAGAAACGCACAAAACCTTCCGTTCCCGGAGTCGTCGTCCCGGAACATGAATTATTCGGCCGTTTTGGGTATCTTTCCCCGTTTCTAGATGATTCTTTTAAAAATATTAATGAACCTTCGTTTTGCCCCTGGGCGAGCGCCGTGCCCGGCATGCAGACTGCTTCCAGTGGTCTCCGCGCCGGACGCTGTCCTGTCTAATAGTATAGAGTATCCAGGGAAGCATATTTTGCAGTGATGACATCATTGTGACGTCATCCAGTTCTCGTACATTATTACCCTTATCTCCTGTATCATTAACTCGCAGCTTCCAGATATTAATGCCCCACTGATCCGATTCCCTGCTCTGTTCCGTATTCAGGAATCCAAATCCCATCATCCCCGGGCTGCTCTCAGGATGGATGTGCTGTGGATGGGCAGCTTGTACTGTAAGCCGCGCCGGCGGTTGGTTCCGGGGGTGCGGATCGGTGGCGGTTCTGGGGCGAGGAGCCTCCGTTTGTCTGTCTTTGACATTTCGTGCGTCTCGTTTATGATTCGGGTCATAAAAATTCCCTGCGAGCCGCTGCAGCTTCCCGCTGGTCCCGCAATTCGCATTCCTCAGAAAAGCAAGAAATCTGATTTCCTCGCAAGGCCGGGAGCAGAAACTTTTAGGGGGCGCCTGAAGATGAGGGTATCGGAGGTCCCCCCCCCCACGCGGCCCCCGGCTAGATATTTGGCTCGTTGTTATAGAGAAGCGCCGCGTGCAGGTGGTTTATGAACACGCCGTGAGGCAGAAGCTGCAGCGCGCCCCAGACACCCATGACCTTGTATTATCGCCAAATGTAAACTCTGCTTATCTCTCGTATTACCTGCTTATCTGCTATTGGAAGTGACAATAAACGTCTCATATTTCCTTCATACTGATGACATCATCAGCCTCGTGATGTTAAATTCCTTTTACGGGGCTGATCAGATCTTTCTTGAGATCTCTGTAATGTTGGGCCGACGGTGGCCGTGGTGATATGGGAACCGGCTCTGGGCCTCTTTATTCTGTGTTTAAAACGCTGCAGTTAAAGGGTTAATCAGTGAGATCTCCGTCTCTGCCGCGATTGGCCGGTCTTCTGGGTAAATCTAGACGTTTGTTTGACTTCTCAGGACTGAATATGGCGCCACGGTGGGACTGAAGCACAAACCCCCGGAGATGGGGCAGGAGAGCGGAGAGTACGTATTGGAGCCGCTGGCGCCCGGCGACGACGCACCGTGTGACCGCTTCAAACACGCCTGCGCCTCGTATGACGGCTACGTGTACATCCACGGCGGGCGGCACGACGGCATGCTGGGGGACCTGTGGAGATTCAGCGTCGGTGAGGCTCTCCTTTTCACAAATACTTTATTATTTAGTAATAATAATTCTGGAAATTACCCCAAACGCAGCTGTATATTACCCCCCCGGATCGCACCAGTTTAGGTGACGCCGAGACCCCTTTATTTCACAGCCACGGACCAAAAATTGGTTGTAATTTGGCGTTTTTCTCCCGTATTAAATGAATAGAAACAAACCGTGGTTTTTTATCAGAATTCGCTTTTAAGGATTTAACTTTTTTCTCCTTTTTTGTTTCAGCTCTCGGACGCTGGGAAGAATTACCGGGTTCCCCCGGAGCGCCAGATAAATTAGAGGGTCACTCTATGGTGGCGCATGATGTGAGTGAGTCGTTATTACATCATCACGGGGGGAATTCAGTTACAAACCCCTAAAAAAAACACTTTTGGAGGAAGTTTTATCGCTCTGTAGCTCGGGGACAGGCTGTTATTCCATTTTATTATTCTTGTTACATTTCATGTACATCGTTCAGCACCTGACAGCTCAGGGCCCGGGTTGCCACGGCGACCAACAAATATCTGAGCCGTGGATTGTAGCGCCGTAGAGATGGGATTCTTACCCAAACATTCGGATACATTTTTATAGTTTTTTTTTTCTGGATGTATAAAATATACTCAGAAATTGAGTGTTTTCTAATCCATCAGGGCATCCTCTATGTGTTTGGGGGTCTTATGGACTCTGGATCGAACTGTGAGACCACCCCCCTCTGGAAGTACGCCATCGGTAAGAAGCAGTCTTCTTGTCTTTATTTGGGGATCTAGATTAGGATTAATGCGTAAACAGCGAAACGCGTGGGAAAGAGGGGGCAGCAACTGCAGGGTGTGGAGGGGAGCTGTTCATATGCGGCCCCTTGTTGGAAGCTGCCAGCGGATACCCCGGGTCTGGAATCTCGATTCCACGTTTCCTCTTCTGAGAAGCAAATAATTCTGCGTAATGTATAGAAACGAACAAAAAATCAAAACTAATGTTTAATGCAAAGCGTTGCCTCCCCCCGGGTGGCTCGGAGTCCTGGGATTGATCACAGACGTCCTGATGGGATCCGCTCTTTTCTCCTCTTTGCAGATCCCAGAAAGTGGTTTTCCGGACGATCTCCGGAGGGGAAGGTGAATACAAACATTTATTTTGTGACTTCTCTGTTTGCTTTGCTCAAATTTATTCATCAAGTGGTGGCTTTAGAGCGTCGCAAAGATTAACCCTTTGATGTGTTGCTCGTAAGGTAAGGAATTTCTCAGGGCAGATATGGGCAAGTGTCAGTGCCAAGGGTTTTAAAAGTGGGTTAAGATTTTAAATCCCTTGTAGCCATTTTTGTTGCCCCTTCCTGCTGTCTGAAATAATCCTGCTGTCTGATTATTTAAATGTCAGGTTTGGGCTCCCCTCACAGGGTTTGTGTTTTGCAGGATAAAAAGCCACGGAACCGGAAGGGCCACAGCGCCGTCGTGTACCAGTCGTCCATGTACATCTACGGCGGATACTTTGATATCAGCGGAGTCGTGGATGAATTCTGGGGGTTTTATTTCGGTAAATCTCACCTGGGTATCTGCTGGTCGAGTGAATGGTCTTTGAATGGAATCGCGCAGGAGCGCTCAAGTCCATTTCACTCGGAATCCGGCGCGTTTCACTCAATGGAGTTAGACAGTTATGTTCTGAGCATCATATACCTTCATCTCTCTTCAGATGCAGAGAAATGGGCCGAGCTGAGTCCCACCACCCGTGGTCTGGGCCCCGGGCCCCGGCACGGCCACTCTTGTGTTACTCACAATTCTGCCATGTACCTGTTTGGGGGACTGAAGCAGATGACCGAACAGAACGACTTCTGGAGGTTTGATTTCCGGAGACACAACTGGTCCAGCATCAAAACCAGGCAAGTCCTGCGCGATTGTCCTGCTAGGGACCGGAAGATCCAGACCCCAGGTTAGGCCGCGGCATCGAGGAGTTCGAGCCCCTCAGCTCCCCTTCTTTTTTGGTTACTATAGATTTCTGGAGCTGCTCCGTAAATTAACCGAAATTATTTCAGATATGCAGGAGAAGAAGTGCTTACGAAAAAGTAGAGTTTCTTTTAAATGTATATATATATTTTTTTAAATGTAGCATTTTATTTAAATTATATTTTTAATCCCCTTAATGGTGATGTGTGGGGGAGGGGCAAAGATGCCCCTAAGGAGCATTGCTTACACTTTAACCTCCCTTATTCCACTGTGAACATCTCCCAGTTATCATGAGATGGAGGAAAGTAGGGGTGATAACAAGACATATACCCTTTATTATACCAGTTATTTAACTACCACACATGGGGTGGGGGAATAGGTGGGTGATCTTTGGTCCCCACTTAAATGGGGGTCATAGGGACCCCTTTTTTATCTTTTTCTTTAAATCTAGTGGGAGGTTGTGAGTTATAGACGAGGACATGAGAGTTCACGCTAACTAACTTGCATACCCTCACCTGTAACTTTATTGTTGGATGTCATTTTTTCCGTAGTTCTGGGCCTCCTAAACTGGTGGGACATTCATCCGTCACCCACGAGGGCTGCATGTGGATAATCGGGGGAGGGTTACCCTATCGCAGTCCGGCCGGCAACCTCTGGAAATACCATTTCAACTCTCGGACGTGGAAGAAAGCATCGCCAGGGAAGGAGAACAGTCTCCACGCCAAAATGTATCACTCAGCAGTGGGAGTGGGCCCTCGATCTCAGCCAGGACTTTGTGATGGGGCGGCGAGGCACACAGCGGACATAAGACCATTTTCAGATAAATCTTATTTTTTTCACACAAAGAGCACCAATAAAGTGGCGAATATTCCCGCAGGAGACGTAATAGAACTGGAAACCATGAAGAAGTTCCCAGCGAGCCCCGTTTTCTGCGCCTGCCCGTTCTCAGGGAGCGAGCGCTCAGACGAGCAACGCTTATTCTCAGACTGCGAGAACGAGGCGTTTACGGGGGAGACGGAGGAGAAGGGAGAGGATTTGCCCCTCGTGAGGGCGCCGGGCGAAGATGATCAGGATATCTGCTTAATCATTGGTGGAAAACCCCTGGCGTCGGGGTGCGGGATCTCCGTGTGGCGGCTTAAACTCGGTTAGCGCAGAGAGGAAGAATCCCGCGTTTGTTTTACCTTTCGGTTTTATTGGATTCTCAACTTTTCGGTGCTACAGAAAATAAAAGTTTATAATCGCTGCCGCGCATGCGCTGTGAGCTGGAAAAGCCGGATAAACCCTTTTTATATTTATATTATTCTTGCCGCTGCCAACACACGGAGCCGCCAAATCCGGGTTTTATATTTTTTCAGGCTACGAGTTATTACGCAAGCCGGGTGCGGAGAATAATGCTTTCTATCACATGACTTGCCGGAGCCACCGCTGATCGTTTCTCGACGTGCGGAATTGGTTTGGAGATAATTGGGCTAAAAGCCACGGGCTATTTTACCTCAATCCGCCGGCCCGCGGGGCAAAAAAACACCTGCATCACTAGTTATTTTATGACACAACATGTATATAGGTTGAACTTGATGGACTTTGGTCTTTTTTTCAACCTTATGAACTATGTTACTACCCCTCGTCCAATCAGCTTCCGCCAAAGAAAACGGCCCGAGGGATCCTGCGACAGATTCAGGACGGCTGCGGGGAATCGGCAATAACATTCAAAAGTTTGGGGTCACCTAGAAACTTCCCGGTTTCTGAAAGAAAAGCACATTTTGTCCATTAAAATAACATGAAATGGATGAGAAATCCAGCACAGACGGGGTTAATGCTGATTTTTTTTATGGAATCTCTTCAGATGCGCACAGAGGCCATTAGTTACGTTAAAGAAAATATTTTTTATACTTGTATTTTTTTTATATACTATATATCTATATTTCATAGCTAATAACAGCTCCTGGACTCCAACCGGCAAATTTCTTACAAGATTAAGAAGAAAAAGTTTCTAAACGGTAGATTCCGTGGCTGCGGATCACTTTCTTAAGCTTTATAAAATATTCAGAGCGATTTGAATAACGGAATCATCCTTTTGGATTAAGAAGAGGCAGCTGCAGGCCGGTTCCTCTGCATATTCCCAGCTGTTCAACTTGTTATATACATTACAGTGGATAATTGGAACAGCCTCCCAGCAGAAGTGGTAGATGGTAACACATTTGAAACGACCCAGAAAGAAGCCGAACCGCATCCCGCATTTTATTAGAGCGAAGAAACAAAAATGTTTCATTATTTTTATTTTTTTTCTAGAGCAGCTTTAGAGAAAACAAAGATTTATGTCCCTTTCTCAAAATGTATTTATTATGAATAACGTGTATTCGATGCATCGTCTTTTACAGATAACGGAATAAATCGCTATTTGCAGACGTCACTTTTCTGAAATGAACAATAATCCCAGTAAGAAGCCCAGTGGCCCCCACAGGAGCCGGGCCTTTAGAACACAAGCAGAGGGGGGGGACTTTAATGCCCCCTTTCCCCCTCAGGCGGATGGCTGAGACGATAACCTGCATTCATTTATTATGAGAATAAAAGGTTTTTGGTTTTTTTACGTGCTAGCGCGCAAAAAATATAAATTTTTCTTTTTTCAGGGATGAAACTTTTCAGTAACTTAATAAAAATAGAATAATTCTAATATTTCCAGCGGTAATAAAAACACAGAGACTCACAAAACGTATTTATGAAATCTACAAGAATCACAACAGATCCGCGAATCACAAACCGGGTCGTGATATCCAGAAACAGTTACTTTTGGGGTCTCCAAGAAAACGGTACATTCGGGCCGGAACCCGCATAAAACGGCAGTGAAAACCAGTGCGCTCAGTAAAAATAAATTACATTTTCTTCTACAGGAAAGTTTTTCATCCAAAAATACTAAAAATACTGGAATTAGTGTTAAAAAAAAAGTTACTAAAATATATTCATATTTAATGAGAAATTGTGCAGTTTGCTGAAACCGTATCGATACCGAGGTTAAAAATATCGAAACCGGCTTAAAAAGGGGAAGAAAAAATAAACCTGCAATTATATTACGCAAAGTATTTCATACAATGGATGCCCCCGTGGGCTGCGTCCCCCAAATTTTTTTTTTTGTTAAAATCCAGCCCCCGGACCCCCTTATCTTCCCCGCCTCAGTTCTTGGACGTCTTCACAGAACAGTCAGCAGCATATGGGGGGGGGGGCACACCCCAAAAAGCCAACATGCTTAGCAACCCAATAAAAGTCACAACATCCTCATTCCAGATAAATTCAGTGATTTAAGCCCAAAATAATGTAAAACCCAACCTCCGGCCTCCCCGTCTCAGTAATCCTCAGACTTCATTCACGCGCCTAAAACTTCTCTCTGACTGACTCCTCTGAAGCTTTGAGACCCAAACGGCCGGTTCTGGGCCGGGGGCTTCAGGAAAAATATTCTGCTGTGACGCCAACCAACAGCCACCCCCCCCCCCCGCTTAAAAGCTCCCAAACAGCCCAAATAACGACACTTCAGATCAGATCCGAACACCAACCGCCGGTAACAAACCCCACTCATTCAGTCCGTCCAGCCAAACGAGCCACAAAAACTAAGAATAAAATTAAAAAAAAACATTCGCGGAGAGGATTTTGGGTCTCGATTCACCTTCATACCGGGGAGGAGGGAATAAAACCCCAAACCGGCTTCAGAAATGTCCCGTCCAGTTAAGGGAGGGGGGATTGGTGCTGTTGGGAGATGCCGGTTAAGGCAATTCTGTACCTAAGGAATCATCAGAAAAAGCCTTTTTGTGGTAAAAAATTAAAATGGAATGTTTTTCAGTGTGGTCCCGCTCAACAATCACATTTTGGAAGGTTAGCACGAAAAAACTCCAGTGTATATAAAAAAAAACCCCAAAGTCTCCTAAAACCAGAGGTCCGAGGGCCCCGAGAACAGCGATCAGACTCTCCCCCGGAGTCTCACGTGAGGACAGCCGGGGTCTTGGAGACTCAGAGCTCCGTCGTGAGCAGACATTTCAGCCTCGGGGGTTCTTCACAGATCACGGTGCTTTAAAAGAGAAGAGAGACGGTGTAAAAGATAAGAGGAACAGCCTCCCAGCAGAGGTGGTAGAGGGTAATACAGTGAGGGGATTAAACATGCATGGGATAGACATACGGCTTCTGAATCTAAGACGAGACCAATGACTGATTAAGGTTCGAGTCTTTACAGCAGGAGAAACAGGCGACTAGACGGGGGCCAATCTGCGGGCAGGGTCTGTTTCTATGAACTAAATGTTTATTTTTAACGTGGATCGCGTGGCTCTCCTCAGCTGTGGCCCCCGAGTTGCTTTCTGTTCCGAGTATTAATGCCCCCCACTCACCTGCCATTGCCCACCGGGGTTTCCAGAGAAGGGATGGTCTCGCCAACGGCGCTCGACATCTTCACAGCGTCTCCAGCCAGATGGCCGACCGATGGCTTGGTCGTCTGTAGAGGCAAAGAACATGAATCATCCACCCTGTGCTCTGCTCACACCACCCAGCAGAGGTGGTACGAGGGACACTTACCGGTATAATCCACCTCGGTGTGACGGTTGAGTAAGAAGGCGGCTGCGCGGGGGGGAAGGATATCTCAGGCTGCGGTTTGGAGACCCGGCCGCATTCCTCGTCGTCTGGAGGTTTGTCCGTGAGGTCGATGAGGTTTTCGGTGAGAGAAGCCAGGAGGCCGTCCAGGTCGTCGACCGCATTCTGCAAAAATTATAATAAAAATCTCCAAGGAATCCTTAAGAGGAAACACACATCGCCACGGCAACAATCCGTACAGGACGCTGGATGGCAGCGAATCTAAATATTTTCACTGTACGGAATAGAACATTCTGATTGGTTGTTGGGGAGATGCGTTTGGCCGGAGACGGGCACCGCGAATAAACGGCGCGTTCCTTGACTGATAAATTCTAACTGCTCTGTAATCAGGAATGGGGGATGTTTTAAGAGGAGCGCCTGTGATATCCGCCGGGGGCCCCGATATCCGCCGGGGGACTGAACTTTCCCCAAACGCTCCGATCATTCTGCTAAATGCCAAACCGACCCGAAAACCAATTAAATGCCAACAAAAAGCAAGAAAAGCCACCTTAACACCAAGAGCCTCTTCGCGGGAAACTGACGGAATCACCGGGTGATCAGTCCGGGAAACAACAACCTCCTCAGCAAGAACGTTCCTGAGACGAGAGAATTTCACAGAAATGTCAGATATGATTTAACTATGCATTATACAGGGGGCCGGTCACTGATTTATCTATACATTATACAGGGGGCTGGTCACTGATTTACCTATACATTATACAGGGGGCCGGCTCACGGATTTATCTATACATTATACAGGGGCCGGTCACTGATTTATCTATACATTATACAGGGGGCCGGGTCACTGATTTATCTATACATTATACAGGGGCCGGTCACTGATTTATCTATACATTATACAGGGGCCGGTCACTGATTTATCTATACATTATACAGGGGGCCGGCTCACTGATTTATCTATACATTATACAGGGGGCCGGTCACTGATTTATCTATACATTATACAGGGGCCGGTCACTGACTTAACTATACATTATACAGGGGGCCGGTCACTGATTTATCTATACATTATACAGGAAATATTTCTTATAAATCGCGACAGGAAACCTACACGAGGAAGCAGCTCCGCGCGGGGACCGGGGACGCGGTCAGGTCCGGACACTCCGGGGTTAATTGCGTTAAGGAACCGTTATTGATTTTTGCCGTCAGATTCCTAGATAGTGAGGGGGGAAAAAAAAAAAAATCAAAAAAAAAAAATCAAATCGGTATTTCTTTATCTTTAAGGAGAGAGAAGGATGGGGGGGGGGGGGGGTAGCGCGCGAGACAGAAGGGGGAGAGAGCGACGAGACTCCGATACCTGAGCGCAGGATCCTCCGCAGCGAGACTTCTCTCCGCTGTCACCAGATCCTCCCTCAGCATCTGTAAGAAAAACATCAGGATACAAAGTATCTCGCGTGTCACCAGAAAAGGGGGGGGGGGGGGGGATGTCACATCACGCAACCAGGTGCAAAAGCCGCATTTACAGGGCCGTTAACCCTCCGCATTACCCGTGGCCCAGATCTCTGGCGCTGAAGCGGTTAATCTCGGCGTTACCTGCTTCCCGGCTTCCAGCTGCGCTTTCAGGATGTTGCTCTTTATATCGGCAGAGACCCGAGAAACGTCCATCGCGTTATTGAGACTTTTCTCTGGCAGCTTCGCCGAGTCCTCCGGGGAGAAGAAAAAAACCAAAGCATTTAAACAGAAAATTCCTGCCAAAAAAATCTCATCGTGACCGGAGCGGCCGGCGCATGAAAGAGTTAACAGGAAGTACCTGCTTGTTCACGTTGACGTTCTTATTTGTCCACACTGGGCAGGCAGCGGCGCAATCGGCTTCCAGATTCTTCAGTTTCGCGGTGATGTCATCAAACGCTAAAAGGAAAAAAGTAAGTAAGAGCCGGCGCATAATTTCATTTGAGCAACTCTCATCACCCTGATCCAGCTCTGACTTTTAGGAGCGAGACGGCCGCATCGGAGCGTCGCGGACAGGCGTGGAAACAGGAACGACTGAGCATTGTGGATGCATGGAAGAGCTTTCCAGCAGAAGAGGTAGAGAGTAATCCGGCGACAGGATTTAAACACACACGGGACAGGCATATGGCTGGGAATACGTGTATAAGAGGGTGATTTGGTTTTATTAGCACCTGACGCGGGGTCCATTTGCTCTGGCGAAGCCTCTGCAGTCTCCTCCAGGCCGGGGTTGCATAATCCCAGGCCGGTGGCGTCCAAGACGGAAGCCGGGAGCGTCGGGGCGAGGACGTCGTCGAGGCCGCTCTCCAGCAGGTCTTTGCTGTCAAATAATCCCACGAAGCTGCGGAGCGAATAAAAGCGTGAGCCGCGGGGGCAGAACCGCGAGGGAGATGCTGTGCTTAGCGTTTACAGCCCTTAGAGGTAGCGCTCTGCATCCACTACCTAATAAATGAAATATTAACTGCGGGGCATTTAATAAATGCCTATCTGCCGCAAGCCCGGGCTCCTGCCTCTTGTGTTTAATTTTACGGTTTGACCTGAAGTCACGTGATCCAGATGGTGCCGTGTTACACGTGAAATGTCGATAAACCCCCCCCCCGCGAAAAACATAGCGGTGTCCCCTGAAAGGGCAGGAACCGGAATGAAGATTGGAAATGCCCCAAATGAGTGCAGAAAGGGGTTAAAACCACAAGTGAGGTTCTGGCTTCCACCATAGCTGGAAGTCGCCCCCATCCAGATCCCAAAGAAGGGAATAAACTCCGATATTAACATGAAGTCACTTACCGAACGCACCGGATCCTCCGGCAAACGGCTCACCAGATGCTTTTATTTAGAAGGATTTAAAGTTTTTAGGAGGAGGTCACACGAGTCTCCTGTACATTTAAACATTTTAATAAACAAGCAATAGATACAGCGTGACGCGGCCGTTCTACAGACTGAAAAATCCAGGAAGCGCCAGAACCGACAGAAATACCCCCCCCCCCCCCCCCAGGCAATTATTTCACCTCCAAATTAGAAAAAAAAAAAATTCCTTTCGATTTTGGAAACACAAAGAAGCGTCTCTGCTCGGCCCGGCTCTCTGGGTCAGGAAACAAAGAAAATAAAAGAAATGATCCAGAAGACGGACAGGAACCCAGCGACAGATTCTAGAAAGCTTTAATACGCTCTATGATGTCATAAAAATACTTCCTCCTGGAATCGTTCCGCTTCTAAAAATACCAAAAATCTCTGCTTTTATTCGGCGCAGAAGTCAGAATTTGGGGTTTAAATGAAGTTTCTGGAATGAAGGGGGAGGGGAACCATTAACCCCGCACTGGCTTTAAATGGCAGGAAACGTCTCCGTTCCCTTTTAACCCAAATGTGGCCTCCGTTGGCGGAGGCGGCGGCCCCCCTCGGCCCTGAGCGGCATCTCCGATATCCGAGAGATAAAGTTCTGCCGGCAGTAAGTCCATTACGCGTCTGGATCACAGATCGGTCATGGTGACCCCGGGGGGCAGTTTCCGCATCTCCAGGGGTCTCCCGGGGTCCGAGGAAGAAGATGCTGATTTCCAGCCGCTGTTCCTGCAAGGAGTCGGTACGGAGGACATGAAAAGAAAAGAGAACGGTCGGTCTGGAGAGTCTTCCGGAACATTCTGAGCCTCCAAAAGCCAAGGGGAGAAGGACGATAAATCAACACGGCCCAAAAATCACTTCTCTGGCCCCAAAAAAGGGTTAAGAGGAGCTTTTTGATTAAAAAATGAAAAGCAGAATCAGTTTTGGGTGGAAATCCGCGCTCTACCGTCTGCCGTGCACTTTATTTATTTTGGTGCAAGAAGGGAATTTGGACCCGGGAGTTACATTAAATCCCCTCCTGTGGCATTACATAAAGTCAGCTTTGGGTATCGAGGGCAGTTTTTCCCGTTTTCCGGGAGAATTTACATCATTTGAGAAGCAGCGAGGAGCGGAAATCACCGGCAGCGGCCGATCCGAAGACCCCAGAAATCCAGAAGCTGCTGCTGATCAGAGAGAGAAGATTCCGGAGCAAATCAGGGACCCCAGAACCACGAGAAGCGAAGCAACGAGAGACCCAGACGGCGTGTGGGGGTCGCGAGGATTCCCGGGGGGGGGGGCGAACCGGGTTCCGGGGCCGACATGCGCAGAGCCGGAGAAAGAGGATCAGAGAATAAAGAATCTGCCGGTCCCGTCACCCAAAAGCACCAATAAGCAAAATCACCCAAATCAGCAAGATCACCCAAATCAGCAAAATCACCCAAATCAGCAAAATCACCCAAATCAGCAAGATCACCCAAATCAGCAAAATCACCCAAATCAGCAAAATCACCCAAATCAGCAAAATCACCCAAATCAGCAAAATCACCCAAATCAGCAAAATCACCCAAATCAGCAAAATCACCCAAATCAGCAAAATCACCCAAATCAGCAAAATCACCCAAATCAGCAAAATCACCCAAATCAGCAAAATCACCCAAATCACCTCGCAGGGAAGAGGTTCTGATTGCAGAGTAAAGCAGCGAAGCGCAAACAGAAGAAATCCCCCCAAAACCCACAATCTACAGAAATCGCGTTCACTTAGAAACGTGTCGCCCGCCGGAGCCGCTCGCGCAGGACTAGCAAAGACCTGAGATTTTTTTTTTCTCCTTATTACTGTTTGCTGAGATCTGCCAACGTTTATCGTCTGAACAGCAACATCTCGGGGATTCTTCAACTAAAATTTACCATTTTTAGCCTCAGTGACTGAAATTCGATTATCTGTCATTATTTACACGGAGGAGGCGGATAATCCGATTCTCCCGAGACTCGTCCCTCTCTATATAAATATAAAAATCTATATATAAATAATACATAAATATACAAATCTCTCTCTCATATATAAATTTAATATATCATATAAATCTCTATCTCTCTCCATATATATATATATATATAATATAAATCTATAAATAATATAAATATTAAATATGTATAATCAGTCGTGAAGCCGGGGATCTCCAACCCTTTTATCGTTATAAGAGATTGCCGGACAAACCATTTCTTGTCTCCTTGGCCGGCTCCGGGGCTCTTGGGCAGGTTTTCGATTTCCACGAGGACGGGTCCAGACGGTAAACTATTAACCATGGGAACCGCCGGCCGCGCCGGCCAAACCTGCGGAGATAACAGAAGCCGGTGACGCCGACGGCTCGGCTCTCGGTCGGAATCGCAGCCGGACTTTGCAGCGGGAGCGCTTTACTCCTCGGAACGCCGGCCGCAATAATTCTGTCTCTTTAGGGAGTTATTTCCGGGGGCCGCAGCGGTCGGTTATCGGGTGGAAGCGACGCTCACGGCAACCCGGAGAACCGCCGGCAACCCGGAGAACCGCCGGCAACCCGGAGAACCGCCGGCATCTTTACAAAACCTTATATTCCCTGCAGTTTATCGGAGGCTTTTAACACATCGGAATATTCCAAGACACATTAGAAACAGTTATAAAGCTGAAGGGAAAACTAATACCCCTCAGCGCCCCTTGATACCCCTCAGCGCCGCTGTATCCTACCTGCTGAGAGCCGTTGGTCTGGGCGGCCGGATGGTTCTGGACGCTGCAGAAAGGAAACAAAGATGGAAAAAGAGGAACATTGAAATCGTTTGGCAGCGCCGGGTACACCGACGGCACCCGGCATCACCACATTTAACCCCCAAACGCCCAACAATTCCGCCATTCTACTCACTGGCAGAAGCTAAAGAGGCTTTCAGTGACATTAAAAGAAAAGCAAAGAAAGCCCCCCCCAGGGGACGAGTTTTGTGAACTTACTTCATTGCTTCCAATTTCGTCGGCATCCCTGTCAGGGAAAGAGAGGGAGAATTATAAACCGGCAAAAAAAGGGACTTCATGCAGTAAAAGCGGGCGAGAAATTATATATATAACCGGGCGAGAAATAATATAGATACGTATAACCGGCGAGCCGCTTCCATTATTTTGGGGTTCAAATTCACAACGAAATGGATATTTTGTGCCTTTGGGGTACCTCTCATCTGCAGAGTCCTCCTGGAGTAGCGTTTGCTGGGCCGGCGCTCGAAGGACGAAGATCGCCGCGGTTTACTGGACTTTGTCGTCTGATATTCAGTTTTTCCGCTAAACCAAGAAAAAAATAAAAAAGAAAAAAAAGAGTGGAAAGTAAGAAATAAATACATTTAATGATTAACTCTGCGTGAACCACAAAAGGGGTCAAACTGCTGTGGAGGGGCCCCCGGCTGAACATTTTGGGCTGATAAAGTTTAATGAATAAAAAAAAAAAATAATCTAATTATATATCATAATTTCAACAAAATCAAATCCCCGGCAGCCTGAGGACCGTGAAAAAGATCCTGCGTACAGCGGTCCGTCCCGCGGCCCCCCGATCAGATCGATTACCTGTATCTGAAGCGAGACCCGAGCCGTATGAATCCAGAGCGACTGGCGCCCTTCTGGACCGGACCCCGCAGGCGGAAGAAGGCATGGTGCTCGACGGCGCATTTCCACAGGTGTTTGCAGGCCTTGGGGTGATCCATCTTAAAGACGAAGGTGTGTTCCTGCTCCTTCCCCTACAGAGAGAGGCGGATCAGGGGCCGCGCAGGCACAGCAGAGGCAGCGTCCGCACGGATCAGGGGCCGCGCAGGCACAGCAGAGGCAGCGTCCGCACCAAGCCCACCCCGGCTCACCTGCTCGTCGTCCTCCACGACCACCAGAGTTAATTTGCTCTTCTTAAAATCCAGTCTGGTTATTTTGGGCCTGAAACGTAAAACAATAAATAGAATACTTTGCGGTTTGGCGGAGCCTGTCCAGGGGGCCGTATGCTGGGGGGGGGGGGGGGGCAGCGTGTACAGACCACCCGCTGGGCTGCGCTGCCCCCTAGTGGCTGCTATAAACGACACGGAGCTGGTGGCTGCGACAGGTCACAGCGCACGCAAAACACAAATCGCTTCCAGAAAAGCCTGAATGAAGCTCAAGGTAGTCTGTGGACCCAAGAGCTAACACTTTGGCCCCCGCAGTCAGATCTCAGAATGATTCATACGGATCCTCACCAGAAAAACAGTCCGATTTTGGTGTCGCCTTCAAAAACCAGGACGCCGGTCGGGGTCAGACCGAGCTGGTAATCGTTCCCATCGCGAGCCTGTCGGAAGCAGAGAGAGTGTAAGCTCCTGGGAGCGAGGCCCTCCTCTCCTATTAGATCTTAACACGAGTTACTGTAATTGTCAGTCCTAACGGATTCTAACGGGCGCGCACTCCTGGTTTTTTTTTTTTACCCAAAAGGTTACTTAAAATGCCGTAAGAAAAATGAGAAAACGGTTTTGTTTTCACCGTGAAAGCTCCGGTTTAATGGCGAATGCCGGCGGCTAAGGGGTTAATGACGGCGTCGCTCACCTTCACCACGTGCATGTCCACGCCGTACATCTCCAGCCACTTGGCTTTGTTCAGATAATTGGTTTCCGCTTCACCGGGAGTCTGTCCCCTGGAGAGAAAAAGGCAACGATAGAACCCGCCGGCGGATCTCCTCCCTTCTACTCAGCCATCTCTGCTGGGAGGCTGTTCCACTTATCCACCACCATCTCAGTAAAGAAACTCCCTTCCGTTCCATCTCAGCCTCTGACTCTCTAGTGTTAGATTCTGATCTCTTGTTGTAATTTTTCTCCTCCTTTGAAATAAATTCCCTCCTGTCCTTTATTAAACGTCTCTCCTGTCCCCTTCCTCTACCTGCCACTAATGCCCCTCGCGATACCCCATAGAAGTTCAGACACCTGAATTCCTTCCACTTCTGGAACACGGCCAGCTCCAGATCCTCCGTCTGCGTCGGCACAAAGCGGAACTCCGACACCAGCCCCGGCTCGTGTTCCGACGGGTCAAAGTCGCCCAGCTCCCCTGAAACAAATGCAGGAAAGGGTTAAACGACCCGGGGGGGGGGGGTAATGTTTATGAACAGAAGGAGTTAATCCGGGGAGAAGTTCCTCCTCCTGTCTATCGAGACGCCGCTAAACTGGCTTAACTCCCACCTCGTTTCAATACAATCTCCTTATCGGAGCGGCCGGCTTGTGGGGAGCGGGTCCCGGGAGGGGGTCCGGGGGGGCGCATGCAGGATATTTAGTGTTTTGTCAACTTGGAAGAGACTTTTGAGGTCCCAAAAACTTTTTAACCCTCACTTTTTTTTCCCTACGATAGCCGTTTAGCTAATATTGGCCGTTAAAGCCGCCGTCTCTTCTCACCTTGCAGGATGTAAGCCGCCAGCTGCACCGCCGTGTCGAACGGGCACTCCAGCCTTAAACGGAAAGATTTCATTCAGCGATTAACCCCGAACCCCCCAGCGTGCGATTAACCCCCGAACCCCCCTGTATAGAAGGTGTTACTATAGAGAAAGAACATACTGAGCCAAGCCCCATCACGCACAGCCAACCAAACAATGTATGACGAGCCTGCGAGAGCCCAGAGAATTATGGGAAGCGGCTGCTGGGATTATAGGAAGCGCTGCAGGGGGGTGCGCCGTTGGGGGGGGGGGTGCGCTGCAGAGGGGTGCGCCTCCATCGCAGCGCCACTTACTTCCCGCTCAGGAGGTCCTGCTTCAGCTGCTGAACAAACAGGTACCTGGAACAGAAGAGGCGCGTCAGACGCGGAGGATCGCGCATGTTCTACACGTAAAGCGGATTTAATGCCCTTCCGTTCCTGCACATCCCAACAACGTTCTTTGCTGCTTCTGCTGGGAGGATGTTCCCGATATACACTACCCTTTCCCCAGCAGTAACTGGAGGGTTTGGGCATTCCTCCGAGTAAATGGGAAGCAGAAGCCCCAGAGAGACGCCGCGCATGCTCACCGGGTCAGCTCTTCCCGAAGGTTGTTTGGTTCCGAGGAGTAGAATTTGACGCGGAGGTGCAGACAGTACGGGGGTCCGACTGCAGCGAGCGGGGAGAGAACGGGAAGAAACACAGAGATAGATTTCTAGACGCGTCTTCGGAACGAAACATACAAAGTATCAGTGACTGGGGGCCGAGGAAACATTTTATTCCCTGACCCCCCCAGGGCCGGCGAAGCCCCCGACACACTTACTTTTCACTTGTTTTTTGATGCTCTTGGTGTTATCCAGCCAGTGCTAAAAAATACAGGAATACAAATTATTTCAGACAAAAAATAAATTATTCAGCAAAACATTTCTGATCAAATCCTCCGATTACCGATTAAACCGGAAACAGTCGCCTCGTTACCCGTCCCTTTAAACATTTAAACCCCCCCGTGGGGCTCTGTCTAAAGCAGACAGCGGTCCGACAGAGCCGCAGAACCGAGCACCAGAACGGCGCCTCGGACCGGACCGGCAGGATTCGCGGCGGTTATAAGATATATAATATATATAATGAATGATGGCGGCCACCTTCCTCTTCTCTGGGTACTCGGGGGATTTCTGATGGCAGCGCTTGGTACTGCGGCGTGCGGTGCATGTCTCTGGTACACGCAGGGTTAAGGAGGTCACGGAGGTCCCGGGGGGGGGATCCGTGCCTCTCGGTGCCTGTCTCGGGGCAGCTCGGCCTCCAGGCGAGGAATGCGGAGGAGATGAAAGAAGACAGACTCCGAGATGAAGGAAAACACGGCTCAGCTTCACCCCCCCTCTGCCAAGTGCCCTCTGCTGCCGGGGAGAGGCAGAACCCGGAACCCGGGAACCCACACGGGCCGCCGGCGGAACCCGGGAACCCACACGGGCCGCCGGCGGAACCCGGGAACCCACACGGGCCGCCGGCGGAACCCGGGAACCCACACGGGCCGCCGGCGGAACCCGGGAACCCACACGGGCCGCCGGCGGAACCCGGGAACCCACACGGGCCGCCGGCGGAACCCGGGAACCCACACGGGCCGCCGGCGGAACCCGGGCCGCCCAGAAATAATATTCTCTGCTGGGATGCGGCTCAGAAGCCGGCTGGAAATCCACTACTTACAGGCACTTGGGCCGAATCCATGAACTGCAGGCCGAAGTAATCCTTCTCGATCAGGTCCAGATGGTACATAATCTGATCAAACAGCTCCTGGCCTTTGGCTTTTTTCTGCAACAAATCAGGACAGGTTAATGAAATTCTGATCTCATATTAAATTATCGTTTTCATTTCTACGGCAACAGCCTATCGGCGCATGCTTTTGTATCACATGACGATTACACGTTCCCGGCAGAAACTGTGGAAGTTTAAAAAGTACAAAGTAATGTTACCGCTGGGACGGCACCGTCCAATCAGAACATCCCTGAATAACCCCCCTCCCACGACCCCTTATCTCCGGGGGGGGGGGGGGGGAAATCACCTGAGAAAAGCCCACGTGGGGCAAAAACAACCTCACATTCTGTTCTAACAGTCCCTGCATTTAAAGGGTCCAACAGAACCAGAACCAACGGAGAAACCAGTACGTTGGGTAAAGAGGGCTTGGCTCAGAAGCTTACAATCTAGATGAAGAGAGAGAGATATATATAGCGCAAGATTTTAGGTCCTTTATAAGTAGTATTGGGGGAGGGGGGGGGGCACAAATCACAAGAAACAGATGGAAATGGCTGATGTTGGAATTCAGCAGCCGGATCGGAGATCTTTATAAAAAATATATATCTTTTATATTTATTTTTAGAGATCGCCGCGCCCCAAATACCGCCCCCCCCCCGTAACTGGAGACGGACTCGTTTCTGCTCTTTTTGGCTCCTCTGAAAAGCCCTTTTGTTGCACTAATGAGCCCAGAAACAGATTGTTCTGCGGGAGGCAGAGGCTGCGCCGGAGGAATTCCTCCCCACCCCGTCCAACGCAAATCACCAACACAAATATTTATTCTGTCCTGAGGGCCGGAGAGGAGGGAGGTCTCAGCGGTCTGTTACACGTTTAATCTCCGTATGCCCCCCCCCCCCAAACCGGTGAATATTCCTAATAATCAGAGCCGTCCAAACCGAGCCGATATGAAAACCGTCACCAAGCCCTCGGGATAAAAATCGATTGGGAGAGAAGAAGGAGATCGGAACAGAAAACCCCAGAATAAATCCTATGCATTAAAGCGAATTAGTAACAAAAAAGACAGAATTACAGTATTTGGAGAGACGAATTTATACAGAGCTTTAGCCAGTGCTAGCTGTGAGAAGGGGTAGGCAAGTGGAAAAGCCTCCCAGCAGAAGTGGTAGAGGGTACTACAGCGATTCCGGGAGGTATCGGGGGGGGCCGGAGTTAGATCCCGGAAGGTATCGGGGGGGGGGGGGGGGGGGGGGGGCCAGAGTTAGATCCCGGAAGGTATCGGGGGGCCGGAGTTAGATCCCAGAAGGTATCGGGGGGCCGCTGCTCGATATTTACCTTTTCTCACCTGCGACTCTGCGAATAAATAAAGCTGCGAATTCCTCGCATTCCTCGCCTCGTCGCTTACACTCACTTCTCATATCAGTTTCCACTCGAGAAAAAATAAAAACAACCCAACCCAATGAAGAGACGCGGGGGGGGGGGGGTCTAGCGCTCGACGTACCCGGACGCGGGGGGCCGCTCGACGTACCCGGACGCGGAGGGGGGGGCGCTCGACGTACCCGGACGCGGAGGGGGGGGGGCGCTCGACGAAGCAAATAAGGAAGAAAGAAAGAGAAAGGGTCATTTAAAGGTCAAGATCCCCCCCCCCCCCCCCCCGATCTTCCATCAAAGCAGCCGGTTTATTACGGGGGTCCGACACAAAGCAATCAGAGCAACCTGTTATCAGGTGTGTGTGTGTGTGTGTGGGGGGGCTTTTGTTTTAATTGCCCTGCACCTCCCCCGCACTCAGCTCTCGCCCCACGGTGGGAGCTCCGCAGGTGCTTCTGTAATCTGTCTGCCGGGTGATGCGCGAACAGGTGCTCTGCCGTAAAGCGAGGAAAGACGGCAAATCAGCGGCCCAAACACGGCACTGAATATTTGCGGGACGTTTTATATGCGTTGGGGTGTTTTGGCGACACATTCCGTGTATATAACGGGTCGGTATCTAAAGACAGATTACCGCGCGCCGCACACACCGAGATGCCGGCTTCACGGGGTTAATGAACCGGGCTTTATCCACTAAGGTGCGGGCATTAACCCCGTCACCGCTGGGAGCAGAGTCAGCAGCTACAGAACACAAAGTTACATTACGGGGAGACGGGGGAATCTGTAGCCAATCAGCAGCGAGAGATATTGGGCCTCGGAGGAGGTATTCCGCTGCAGCTTCTCCTTAAGCTTTAGTGAATCAGGCGCTGCCGGTAATACGGGTAACACTCACCGGCAGATCCACGCTGACATCACTCCCATCCAGCAGCGACACTCGGCAGGTGATGACGGACTTGGCGTCCCCGGCGGCCGGGATGTGTGTCGGTGCCCTCTGGGCTTCGCGCAGGCGCTCCTTCTCCGCATACCGGCGCATCGACCGGCGCCCCAACGTGCGCCGGAAAAAACTCAGCATCTTCGGGCTGCAAAGAGAAGAGAACGGTGAGAACGAGTGAGACTCACTGGGCTGCAGTCACCCGCAAACCATCAGCAATCATTTAAAAAGTAATAAATTCAAATAAATTACAAGAAAAACGGCCGTTAACAACCAACCGGCAACGCCGAAAAACGTCGTTACAATGTAATTAACCCACATTCGCTAATAACGGATCCATCCGCACGTGACAAAATATAACGTTTTACTGAATCCAGAATTATTTCAGAATTCCCAGAATGCGCGAGGAACGGGTAAAAGCGTCAGCGGAGACCGGAACAGAACGGCACAAACCGGTTTCACCAAATCAAGCAACTTAATAAAAAAACACGAAGAATTTCACAACTCCCCACAAAAACGTTCTCGTATCTCGAACAGAAACGGGATTTCTTTTCTTACGGCCATTAAACTGCAGGCGGAGCAGATTTGGTAAGAATTTCCTCGTTTAGTTAAACGCCCCAAAAATTTACATTTTTCAGACGCAGATAAAAAATCACATTCTGGGCCCAAAATAAACATTGATGCGGAAATTTTAATGAATAAAAAGAATTTTAATAAATTAATAAATTCCTGCCCTACTAAATAGTTTACGTTTTTTTAAAAAAAATATTTTATACAAAAATTCAATTTTTTGGGGGGGAAAAAGTAAATGCGAGTCGAAGCATTAGTAGCGTTTTTTTTGTAAACGCCCCATTTCCGGCTGATTAATATCGCGTCGACACCTCAGCCAAGCGAGCGATTAATGCCCAAACCGTGCGAGGGACAGAAAGCAGGTCGCAGATAATGTCCGGGGGTCTTCCATTTAAAGAAACAATCCGGAAGATAAAAGAAAGACATAAAGATAAAGGGGTCCGACGCATTCTACAGGGGGGGGCTTATTTAACCCTTACACTCCTACAGAGACGTCAAGAGGCACCGGAACTGCGAGGCGCGGCTTTGGGGAAAAAAGTGTATAATTCCTATTATAAGCCTTTTCTGTTATTTCTGTAGCGCACGGGGATCCCGCAGAGGAGCCGGGTAACCAGCCGCGAGGGCCGGGGGGCCGTATTTAATTTCTTATGACACGATTGGTTTCGAATTGCTCTTTATTCTTTGCTTTACCCGTCTGCGCCAGGCACACGGACCCCGTACCCGGCTTCTGGGGCCCTTCAGGGGCCAGAAGGCAAAAAGCCCCCACCTACGGTGCAGATTCTCAGCCTCACAAGCGAGGGGGGGGTCAATTCCAGAGGGATCCCCGAGTGCAGTAGTTTTATTACTCTGTGCCGGTCGGCTGAACATCATGGGAGTTGCACCCCCCAGCCATGGGACGCACGTTTTTTCACAGGTACCGGCTGGAAACCGGATCCGTTCAGCGGCCGAGTCGGTGATCCGGAAAAATCCAAAGGAAAACAGAAACTGGATAAATTTCACAGTCAGGTTATTGGGGGCCGAGGGGCCGCTGGATGTCACTCCAGGGGTATCGGAGCAGATCCGCCGGACAGACCCATTTGTTTGTCCTTTTTAATTAAACTTTTATTGTTACCTTTTTAAGTCATCGGAGTTTATATTTTTTGGGGCGTTTTTGACACATTTTTGGGCTTGGGGGTCTCGCCAGACTGTGATGTCGCCGGACGGCACAAAAAGGTCTTAGTTTTGATTTCTGATTCTATTCAGCAGAAGAAACCGAAACGAAGAATTTACCAACGAAATTCACTAAGCCCACCCAAAAATATTCACAAGAAAAACGGTCACTAAAGCGTCAGAGCCCCCCGGCTATCAACCGACGAGCGGCCGGCGCACTAAGAGACGGCGAGTAACGGGGAGGCCGCAGGTCACAGGGGATCCGGAACAATTCTGGGGGAGACCGCAAACAGCCTCCGGCTCTCGATCTGCTCCGATACCCCCGTCCGGGTGACATCCAGCGGCCCCTCGGCCCCCAATAACCGCCTCCTGCCCCCGATCTCCTCCGATACCCCCATCCGGGTGACATCCAGCGGCCCCTCGGCCCCCAATAACCGCCTCCTGCCCCCGATCTCCTCCGATACCCCCGTCCGGGTGACATCCAGCGGCCCCTCGGCCCCCAATAACCGCCTCCTGCCCCTTACTTATAACTTCAAATAAATTAACAATTTCAATTAATTGAGACGGAGATCAAAAAACATTTTTTTTTAGAGAGGCAGCCTCAGCCCCCGGGGGCCACTCACTGACACACTCACCCCCAGGCCAGGGGGGGCCACTCACTGACACACTCACCCCCAGGCCAGGGGGGGCCACTCACTGACACACTCACCCCCAGGCCAGGGGGGGCCACTCACTGACACACTCACCCCCAGGCCAGGGGGGGCCACTCACTGACACACTCACCCCCAGGCCAGGGGGGGCCACTCACTGACACACTCACCCCCAGGCCAGGGGGGGGCACTCACTGACACACTCACCCCCAGGCCGGGGGGGCCACTCACTGACACACTCACCCCCAGCCAGTGGGGCCACTCACTGACACACTCACCCCCAGCCAGTGGGGCCACTCACTAACACACTCACCCCCAGCCAGTGGGGCCACTCACTGACACACTCACCCCCAGCCGGGCGGGGGGGCCACTCACTGACACACTCACCCCCAGCCGGGCGGGGGGGACACTCACTGACACACTCACCCCCAGCCGGGCGGGGGGGACACTCACTGACACACTCACCCCCAGTCGGGCGGGGGGGCCACTCACTGACACACTCACCCCCAGCCGGGCGGGGGGGACACTCACTGACACACTCACCCCCAGCCGGGCGGGGGGGACACTCACTGACACACTCACCCCCAGTCGGGCGGGGGGGCCACTCACTGACACACTCACCCCCAGCCGGGCGGGGGGGACACTCACTGACACACTCTCACACGGCACAGGGGCCGGGGAGTCACTCTCACACTCTCAGCCAGCCCGTAGGATGGGAGTTATTCGCACTCACCTCACTCCGGTCTCTCCCGTTCTCCTCTCTCTGGCTCCTCCCTCTCCCCGCCTAGGAAATGACGTCAGAGTCGAGGATTTAAAGCGGTAACTCAATAAGAAGGGGAGGGGGTCGGACTCACAGAGCACCCTGTGTACCCGAACCAAAGAGCTGACACTCACCACTAACGGCCATGTCATAGATTGTTAGCTCTTCAACACAGGGGTTATTCAGGACTGAGGGGATTTTATTATATAAATTGAAAACTACAACTCCCATTATCCACAGCTATCATTTCTATATCACATGACCCACATACTCACCTTTAGTGAATCCCCTGATGCCCCTCTCTCCTCCCCTGATGCCCCTCTTTTCTAGGAGGTCAGAATGTTTGCTGGGTATGAGGGGATCGCAGGGTTCTACTGCCCTAAAAGCCCCGATAATGTGTATAGAAACAGCAGGAAACGGCTTTATAAATTAAACGGGGTAAATAAACCCTTTTATTCTTCCTCTAAATGCCCCACCCATTTACACAAATACCACGCCCCAACCACACCTCTACCCCCCCCTTTTGGCCACTTTGTACAGTTGCCAACTATCCTATGTTGAGGACTGAAGCCTTTTCAGCAGATCAGTGTGATAGGAGTGGGAGAGGTGGGCGACAGGGGCAGGAGGGGTGGGGTAGCAGAGACCCCACTATAAGCCAATGGGCTCTCAGGAGCCCACCGTTCCCGCCAGGAACTTTGCATAAAGCGCCGTAAGGTTAGATTGTAAGCTCATGGGCCATGTGAATGTATATTTGTTATGTATTTATTAACCACCCTATATATTGTACAGCGCTGTGGAATATGTAAGCACTTTATAAACAAATGGTAACAATAACTGTGCCTAATCTCAGCCAGACCCCACACAATTAATGCTGCGGGAGCCTGTGCCTTTAAGAGTGGGGCCCACACCAGCATTTAAAAGGGCAACAGCACAAACTCTGGCTCATTACTCTCTGCAACAGGTTTTTGGAAATCGCTGGACTTTGGACCCTGCGGTCGGTGACCCCGGATTCCACTCCACGAGACAATGTTTGGAAATCACTCAACCCTTAATCAGTCGTTGGTCTCGTCTTAGATTCAGGAGCCGTATGTCTATCCCATCCATGTTTAATACCCTCACTGTATTACCCTCTACCACTTCTGCTGGGAGGCTGTTCCACTGATGTACCGCCCTCTCGGTAATTTCCTTCCGTTCCACCTAAGCCCCCGACCCTCTAGCTTTAGTTATGGCCTCTTGTTCTAACATTTGAATCGTCTTCTGGAAGGTGCCGGGATAATTGGGCTCCCGCTTGCTAACTTGATGACTGACCTGAGATTTCCCAAGACCCCCCCCGAGATCTCCAGAGACCCCCCCCCGAGACCCCTGTTCCTATCCGGTTCTGCGCTGTTGGGGATCAGTCACTTGTTGAGCAGTAGATACGTTGTATCCTCCGCGCTTTCTAAGACCCCTTCATGATCATTTGTCTTCGCTGCCATTGGGGTCAGAATCTCTCGTCTTAAACACTAATTTGGGGTCTTTAAATGCCTGATGTACCCCCGGACCCTTAAACATATTCTGTGCTTAATGTATAATCAGCCCTCTCACGCTGCTCCCCGCATTATGTATGATGTATAACTGGGTACAAGATCCATCGCTGAGCATCCTGATGCCGGCTGAGACTAATGGGAGTGTTCAGCAACGGGAATATCCAAAAAAGACATTGATTATCCATTGTACATCGTTGCGGAATATGATGGCGCTATACGGAGCCGTAAATAATCGAGTGCCCGCTCTCCCCGCCCCCTGAGCGGCTTTTCGCCTTTAGAAAGTTGTGTATTTTTGTAAGTTTTTCAAGGAATAACGAATTCCGTTAATTTGCATATTCACTGAAACTGCGCTCGCGTGATTCGCTTTGGGAACGGCCGCGATGCGCCCCTTTATGCTAACGACCGCGTACAATATAAAATATATCGGTACAAAAACATCGAAATGACCCAAATACTTGTTATACACGATAATTATCAGCATTTTTAATCAGAACCAACTTGGTCTACTGTGAAGGCTGCGCATGTAAAACAGATAATGTTTTTATTTTTCATTAAAAAAAAACAAAAAAAACTATTCACATTTATCCTTTTTTTTTTTTCTGTAAGCCGTAAATGCCCGATTTAGTGGATCGCGCTAGAAATTAAGACTGGGAAGGCAGTGTGTTCGGGATTTCTTGCCCAACGCGACAGTGTTTGTTTCCTTTCAAAAACAGGACTGGATTTTTTCACCCCCCCCCACACAATGCGGAACCCTCTGGGGCAGAAAGGGTTAAAAAGCAAGGCTCAATGACTGAGTGGTTACTAAATTCTGGCACAGGGATTACGGGTTAAGGAACGGGTTCCAGGAGAAGATGAATATTATACACAGTGATCAGAATGGCTGCTCCAGAACGTCACCGGGCCCCGGGGGCCGCACGGGAGACCCCCGGAGGGCAACGGACTAGGAGCCGGAATCCATGCTAAACAGAGCGAACAGATAGAAACAGCCAGGACCACGAGCTCCAGAAGACACGTTACTTTCAACAAGCGGAATTAGGAAAACGTTCATTAAAAAATATATATCGTTTTTATGGTTTTAAATAATTGCTCCCGACTTCAAGAGGAACAACTGATTTCGCATTTTTAAGGACTAAAAAAAAATTCATATGTTGATCGCATTTTTTTTTTGTTCTATCAAAACAATGCAGCTGATCGCACCTTCAGCTCCATCAAACTCACTTTGCCCCCTTACCAAGTAGAAAGGGTTAACCACAGAACGTGAAAGTGACCCAGTTCGTGGCGGCACACACCGGGGGTGTAAATCACAACGTCCCTTTAAACGCCGGGATCTGCGATACGTCCTCCCCTCCACTAGATGGCGCACTATGGTCGGCACTACGAGCAACGATAACAGCTCGGCCTCAGGACGCCAGGTTACCGTGGTAACGAACTAACCATGAGAGCGTTTCTTCTGATCGGCCCGACTCAAAATACTCCAGAAGCCGAGCGCACGGATTGAACGCGTACGAGTATCCATCGCGAGCGCTACTGTTCCGTAACCATGCCAACGTACCTAGAAAGCGTTCTAATTTAAAGCCGCGACGGCGCGGACTGCGATTTATGTCACCAACATAAGAAGAGAATTTCCCTTTAAACGTCGGGATCTGAGATGCGGCCCCCCCACTAGATGGCGATGCTGCGATCAACGGTATCCCGGCAGCTCAGCCTCGCTCGGCGGCGGGGTTATATATCAGTAACGAGACTCACTACGAGAGCGCAGCTTCCTCAGAAGGTCCGAGGCTCTTCTACGAGGGTCTAGTCTGGAACCCGACAGACCCCAAAAAGTTTGGGTCAATCATGGCCGTTAAAGGCACCAACAGACCCGGGAAGCGCTTGCGGCCGAACAATCAGATGAAGGTGCGGACAACGCGATTAACCTGTGCATTGCCAGGGACGCCGACCTGGCGGTGAAATGTATATCACGCCCCCCCTCTGGCATACACACTGTTAAACAGTGCAGGGAGGGGGGTGGATTGTGGCACAAAAAAGCAAAGTTACATTCAGAGCAAAGCAGGAGCTGAATTCCTTTTTTTTCCAAAAAAGTCCTCCGATGCGTGAGAAATATAGGTTTCTATTTTTTTTCTTTTGTTTGTTTCAACATAAAGTGCAACAGTGCTGAAGTTTTCAAAATCCATCAGACGCCTTCCCTGGGCCAGCGAAACCCGCCAGCCGGAGGAGGTGGCCGTCCGCTCCGCTCCCCGCTGCGGGAAGGGATTTCTTCATTTGTACCCAAAGCACCCCGCGAGCCGCCGTTTACGAAGTGTCGTTCTTCAGGGGCTTAACGATCCCTTCTTCGTAGACTTTCAAGATGGCCTCGCAGACGAACCGGTACTGACTCTGGGAAAGAGAAAACACAACGGCGTTGGAGAGGAGAGGCTTTCGTGCAAACGGCGGCTGAGGGGTCTCTGGAAGTTTCTGCAGAATCCCCCCCTCCTATACATTTTACCCCTACTTTCCACACACGAGATATACTTACCCCCCCCTGTAAATGCGTGGAAAGCGCTCCTATTGATTTGAATGAGAACACTTTCCTGCCCCTGACTTTACGCAGCCAATCAGCAGCAAGACTCATTGGAGCATGGAGGAGAAGTAGGGCAGCTGCAACTTTTATCTCAGCTGTTTTAGGGGTTAGGGTTACTCGCAGGGGCAGTAAACGGAATACGGGGGTGATATCTAGGCGGTTACGTGAAGTAAATGATATTACCGGAGTCTGGATCATCATCGCCCTCTGGTCTCGCATCGTCCGGACGATATCCAGAGGGTACACGGCCTGGTTACATTCCATCAGGCACATCGCCGTCTCCATGGTTATCAGAACGCCCGTCCGGCCAATCCCAGCACTGCAACGCAAGAGACGTCAGCGAACGCATCATAATAAAGCATTAACGCGGAGCTTGTGATTGGCTGAGATCAGCGGTAACCCGTTGGCACGCGTGGAACGCGGTTATCCCGGATCTCCCGCGGATTTACCTGCAGTGGACGACCACCGGCTCGGCGTGATGAGACCTCTTATTCCGCACGAGGCACACGAAGGCCAGGAAGTCGCTGGAGTCGTCGGGGACCCCGTGGTCCGGCCACGCCGTGTACTGAACCTGCGTCAGCGGGCGGCTTTCGCTTTTCTGAAACAGGAGCAGACGGATCCAACGTATCAGACGCGCTACACAGACAGCGGGTATCATCGCCGCTACGGCATAGGAGGGCGCTACACGCAACAATACACAGATCCAGCAACGGTTACTGAGAGCGGGGTCAGACCTCCAGGTTGGTGAGCGTCATCTCCCGGAACACGTACGCCGGGTTCCCGTCCTCCGCGTGGCAGGAGATCTGGAAATTCCCGAATTCGGACACGATGGTCGGCTCCGGCCAGTACTGGTGGCACTTCACCTTCACACAAACAAGAAGCTTTAGGATTTTTTACGGAATTTATCGTACTCTAGAAATTCCCGAAACGAGAAGCGGGACGAACGTACCCTCCCCCGCTCCACTTGAGTGGTCAGCATCACCACCATGGACGAGCCCTGCTCCCAGGTCATCTGCCAGAAGTCCGGGCACGTGTGAGGCAGCGGCCCCTGGCACGCGATGTATCGGTTAATTATACTGGAAGAAGGGATTTCCATCTGCAAACAGAAGTCGACACAAGATTGTGAGCTTCGCGACACAGAAACGCGTCGGGCGGCGCACAACCGGGCCGTGTCAACTAAACGCAGCGCCGGGTCGCCCTCCGCCAGAGAGGACGTTCTCGGGGCATCGCTTTCCGATCCGACGGCGAGAAGCTGCAGAAAAGCATCGATGGGATGGTAATGGGATTCGCTGGGCAGCGGGAAGCAGGCACTGTCCGTCGCCCCGCGCAGGACTCACGTTGATATAGTTGGCGTTGATGTAATCGTCGCCGCTTTTCAAAATGACCCGCGTGGCATCATCTGGAAGAAGAGTCATCGGTCGGCTTTCAATCGGCAGCAGAAATATAAGAATTATACTATTAAAAAATCAAGAGCCCCCCCCCCCCATATCAATGGGGGGATCAATCCGCAAACCCAGTTAAAGTCAGGCCGGGGATCTCCGGATTAGCCCTATTTATTCCGCCCCATTCCAGGGTGTATAAAAATGACGAATTAACAAAAAACTTGTCTTTTTAGATTAAATTTTGAAACACCTTCCAGATTTTGCTCTATTTTTTATATTTTCACACAAATCATTGAACGCTATCGGGTTCTAGGATTGTAATTGACACCCAATGCGGAAAATACCAAAACCCGCCGATAATGGCTGCCTGTGGGGGGAGCTGCAGCGAGAGGGGCCGCATTTAGCTGTATGTAATAGGGGGGGGGGATAACGTGAAGAAAGGTCGGACTTACAAGGCGAAATATCTCTGTATCTGTTTTTGGAAATATTTTGAGGTAATTTGGCACAAGACATGGTCATTCCGGGTTTTCTCCGGTAAAGTTGCTACAGGGGAGGAAAAAGAAACAATGCGATGAGGTACGTATCACGCTGCATCCCCCCGGCCCCCATAAGCAGACCGAAGGAAATCTCTTACATCAAATTGCGCGAGGACCGTCCCGTCGTGCAGCCCCTGCGCCAGCTGGATCATGGATTCCCGCAGCGCATCGCCGTTGGAGGGGCCGCCGTCCATGGGGGTCTTCTCCGGTATGTACTGGAAGTCAGGCTCGTTCTCTATTCTCTCCTCCACCAGGTCGTACACAGCTGGCAAAAGTTAAGGACTCGTTAAGATAACGCGCCCCATAACGGCTGCCGTAACGAAGCGGTCACGGATCTCTCGGATAAACATGCTTAGTACACGGCTCCTGTGACGTGTCCTCACCCCCCGGCCCTCCGTGATACTATCCGGCCTCTTATCCCATCGATGCGCGACCAACACCTAATACAAAGCACACCAAGCACTCCGTGTCCTGACGGAACCTTCATGGAACCCAAAGACCCCTCGAGAACCAAACGCGAGTATTAATGACAGCCGGCGGCTTCCTCAGGACCTTTCTTACCGTTCGGCCGGACCAGAAGGACGAGTTCCCCCGAGTGCCGCTCGCAGCTTGCCTTGATAAACATGACCACCTGATCATGCGTGTGCTCCGACACATCGCGCCCGTTGATCAGTACAACCTGATCCCCTTCGTTCAGACGCGGAACGCATAAGTCGGCCTGAAACAGACGGTTTGTTACCCGAGTTACGGTCACGGCGCCGGGCTTCTTATCGGTGAATACTGTCCGACCCCAAACTTTCGCTCCTTTTGGTGGGACTGTCTCTTTAAACCGGATCTCCTACTAAACCTTTTATTCCTCGTATAAAAGTAAAAATACGTTTTCATAAATATTCTGCCGTTTTCTTTTTTTACCCCAATTGTAGTTTTTGCCCAATAATATAATGTTTTTAGCCATTTGTATGATTCTCGCTCTGTTATCTGAGCCCCCATCTACTAAACCTGACTCCTTATCATAGTGCCTGTGGGAAACAATAGAATGACTTGGTCTTAATCACCCAGACGGACTCTCTGACTAAATTAACCAATAAACATTTTTTTAGTGTTAAAAACAGCCAATACTTACAGATGTTCCTGGAGCAACCCTGGAAACGATAACTGGCATTTTCTGATCAAAACCACCCTGTGGGGGGCAAAAACACGGAACATCATTTATTAAATCAGACCCAAGTCAAGTAAATATAAAGATTTCTCTTCAAATGCAGCGCAAGCTGAGCAACGTGAGCCCTTTTTTAAAAGAAAGGAACAAATTAAAAAATATAATAATAATTATAGTAATTTAAAGCAAGGGGTTAAACACACTACACGTCTGTAACCGCCGCCGAATGGTGTCTTACCTTGACATTGAAGCCAAAGCGTCCATCTTCGTCCGGTCTCATTCGGATCAGCACCAGATTATCGTGAGACGCGAGGCCGTTCGGCTGCAAGAGTGAAAAAAATAAAATAAAACACGGGAGATTTGGGGTGTCAAGCGCCGCTAGACTTACGGCAATATAGTCGACAGCCACTCACCGCTGACCTTTAACCAAGATCAGTGGAGAAAGAGGACCTTAACGAAATCCACGCTATCGAGAGAGAGAGGGGGAGAGAGAGTGACAGGCTGAGAGTGTGTGTGTGTAGAGAGGGGGAGAGAGAGGGGGGGAGAGAGAGAGGGGGGGAGAGAGTGACAGGCTGAGAGTGTGTGTGTGTAGAGGGGGAGAGAGAGAGAGTGAGAGAGTGTGTGTGTGCATAGAGAGAGCGAGTGAGAGGACGAGTGAGAGAGGGGAGAGTGACAGGCTGAGAGTGAGTGTGTGCGAGAGCGAGCGAGTGGGAGAGTGTACGCGAGAGACTTACGGCAGATTTTTCGGGGGTCCAGGACGGGTCGAAGGCTTCGTTGACGTGGTTGTCGAGCTCGGGCTCGGAGTGGTAAATCTGGTTGGAGCTGCTCTTTTTTGATTGCTTTGGCGGCAGCGCGGGGGGGGCGGCATCCACGTTATCTTGGGATCTGCAGCAGAGTTCAGAGTTTAGTTGTTTGTTTTTTTTTTGTCATATCCCTGCTCCCCCCACCCCCGTTAACCTTTTGTTTGACCCCCTGTATGCTTTCTGTCATGGAGGGCTTTATCCCCACATCATCCACAGAGATGGCGGTTGGGTCGGGCGACGCTTTCTACAGATTATCCGACCCGTGAAAAGCCCTGAAACCGTGCAAAACACACACGCGGCGTGCAGCGGCGGCCCATCCGGCCCGTTATCTGGAGATAAATTAGTAACGCCGCGGCCAGCCATTCATCTCAACGAGCTTCAGCTCCATTTCACCTGCTTTACAAAGTAAAACTCTCCGGATTCCCAGAATTATCTCCGCCGGAGGATATTTTGGGCTAATCAGGTGACCTACAAGATTCCCCAATATCTGTAACAGAATCGTCTATAATGTGCGTTTCCGTAACCGATCCCTGTTAACGAATCTTAAAAGACCCAGAAAAGAAAAAAAACGGGAGAATTCTGATCCCTGAGCAGCGGATATTTTTCATTTTTACACCCAATTCTCGCTAAAAGCGAAAATAAAAACCCAAAGTGAAAGCTTCAGCGGAGGACCGCACGCCGGGAAACAATGGCTCTAGTTTTATATTTAAGGGTCAACATGGACAAAGAAGCACAGACCGCAAGGAAAGGGTAACAGGGAGGGCGTAAGACGGGGGTAACAGGGAGGACGTAAGACGGGGTAACAGGGAGGACGTAAGACGGGGTAACAGGGAGGATGTAAGACGGGGTAACAGGGAGGACGTAAGACGGGGGTAACAGGGAGGGCGTAAGACGGGAGTAACAGGGAGGGCGTAAGACGGGGGTAACAGGGAGGGCGTAAGACGGGGGTAACAGGGAGGGCGTAAGACGGGAGTAACAGGGAGGACGTAAGACGGGGGTAACAGGGAGGGCGTAAGACGGGAGTAACAGGGAGGACGTAAGACGGGAGTAACAGGGAGGACGTAAGATGGGGGCAGACATGACCGGGCTTACAGAGGAGAGTCCAGGACAATGCTGTTCGCTTGCGTGGAGGACGGAGATCTGTGGTTAGCGAAGACTTCTCTGGGAGACGAGTGAATCAGGTGGTCAACCAAATGCCCGACGGACGATGGGCGCAGGCGAGAGCGCTCCGGGGGGAAGGTGGAGTTCCGGCTGGGGTAAAAAAAAAAAGCGAGACCTGCGAGACTGCCCCCGGAGAGAGCGCTCATCCTCACCGCACGTCACACTTGCTACAATCACTCATCACCACGAGCCGGCTCCTATGAGTGAAAGCCACGGATAGGGGGACGTTACTTACTGATTGGGGGTCCCGGGGGGCGAGCGGGAGGGCAGGCTTTTGGTCTCCAGTCTTTCGTTAGACAGCGAGGTCCGGCTCACCACCTCCCAGTCCATTTCGCTGGCCAGCTTCCGCGCCAACGGTTTACTTGGAGATCTGGATGAAAGGATCCGAGCATTTAGTACGAGAATCTCCCTCTCTCGCCTCTCACGGGGTCCAGGAAGATGGCGGCTGATCTACTCCGACTGAGATACAGAAGCTGCCGGATTGCCCCGGACACAGCAGCCGGCGTGGTGCCACGTACTGACTACCCCCTAAACCCTGAAGCTTGGGGGCATATGGTGCATTTAGTTTCTTAAAACAATTGCCAGGAGTTCTATTTTGTAATTTGGGCAAAAGACTTGCAGGGACAAAGATATCAGCCACGCGGTCCGTTAAATAATCCCGGGGGAAGAGTCTGCCAACGGAACGGAAAAAACTGCACCAGTTCCAGCATGGAGAGGCAAGATTGGGACTGTCGTGCGCAAAGCGGGACAGTTTGGAGGCATGGCAACAGGAAGCAAGGGAACTGTTCCAGGGAAGCTGGCGGGCACAGAGCCGGGCGCCGGGGCACTTACCTGGCAAATACCCGGTCTTTATTGGCCTTCTCCTTCCCGTACTGCACCGACTGGGCTTCCGTCCTCCCGCTGGCGAGAAATAATCGTATAAATCACATAAATCGTATAAATTATATAAATATATCGCGGTAACCGACTTCACTGACCCCGCGAATCACATCACAGGATCCGCCGTTATGGGATGAGCTTTAAAATGTATTTTATTAACTCATTCATTCTCGTTACTCGTCTCTTGTGCGTAGAACATACTTCCCAACATGCACCTGGTCCCCGTTACCAGATGACGCAGCCGGCGTCAAACTGCGTTTAGTGCTTATTATATAACCCAGAACCCGCCGGCAGGTCGGCCCCATCCGGCCCATCTATTCTGCCATAAAGACTCAAACCTTAATCAGTCGTTGGTCTCGTGACTCTCGTCTTAGATTCAGGAGCCGTATGCCTATCCCATGCATGTTTAATACCCTCACTGTATTACCCTCTACCACTTCTGCTGGGAGGCTGTCCAACTTATCTACCACCCTCTCAGTAAAGTAAAACATCCCTCCGTTCCATCTCAGTCTCTTGTTGTAATTTTGTCTCTTGCTCCTCTTTTGAAATAAATCCCCTCCTGTCCTTTATTAAATCCCTTTATATATTTAAGTCTCTCTCCTCTCTGGAGGGACCCAGCGACGGGTCGTTACATTTTAGGATAAGGCTTTTCTCATGTATGACGCCGCACGCTGGAGGTCCACAAAAACAAAAACTGGAGCTTCCGCCCAGCCGAGGTGGTAGAGGCCATTACAGTGAGGGAATTTAAATGCGCGGCTCCTCCTCGCGGACTCTTTGTTTACGAGAATATTTTTTAAGGCGCTCGCGTCGGGATCGTTCTTACCAGTACCGGAATTTGGAGCCCAGGGTGAAATACTGCGTAAAGAAGTTCTTCTGCGGGGGGAGCGGGACGTCCATGCGGAAGAAGGTGTGATGCTCCACGCACGCCTTCCACACGTTCTTGCACGCGCGATAGTTCACCATGTTGAACCCCATCAAGGTCTCTCGGTGCTCGTTCTGAAAGGGAACATAAAACTCACTAGGAATCGCACATAAAACCCGCTGTCCTCTGATCTGCCTAACAGCAGAGAAGGTGCCGCGTTTCCATAGAATTTACTATTTGCTGCTTAGGCAATCAGCCCCAGCGCTCAGACACCAATCAGCCGGTGAGCGCCCGCCGTCGGTTCTGAACCCCCGTCAGAGTCCGGAACGTAGAGCCGCTGCCCCCCCCCCCCATACACTGGGAACCCGCCGTAAATCACTGGGGTATTTCACCTGACCAACAGCGTCATGGCCCCAGGGGCCAGAATTGGACAGTGCAGCCGCAGGACTCACCACATCTTTCCGGAGTTGGATGAAAAACTGTTTGCACTTAAAAGAAATTTTTACGATCTTCAACCTTAAAAAGAAAAGAAGAAAAAACAACATTTTCAGAAATCTGGAAACCCAAATTCCCAAAACGCATGGAATTAACCCCAAAGCTCGGGGCTGCTGGGGAAGCAGGTTACCGGTACGGGGGCCGTCGGCACGGGGGCCGTCGGCCTGGCAGCCGTTCGTATTGGCTGATGCCGTTTGTTCGCTACCCAAAAAAATCCAGAATCTCCGGCGGGACGGAGACCCAGGAGTCTGGATACGACAATCCGCGGACCCCTGGCGAGGGGCTTTCGCTGCCCCAGACTGCCCCCTGTCTGGGGTGGGATTTATAAACCCCCTATGCATGTCCTTCCAGCCCCTCGGCTCATTCACCCGGGAACCCCGTAGAAAAAGTTTTCCTCGATATTGGGAATAAAACAATTTTTTCGCGTTTTAAAGGATTTTAAAGAATGTCGTAACGCCAGATAAAAAGCCCTTACCATGGAAAGGTGTTGACGCGTACCCTGTTTTTATAAATTAATATTCCCCCCGACATGACGCCGATCAGAATCTCATTGTTACTTTGATCCTGCAACAAAAAAAAAAAGAGAGAGAGAATTTATTTAATAAAGAATCGGCATTCCTGGGGAGGAAAAAGTGTATGAAATAGAGGACAGAGCAGGTCAGTGATCGCCCCCGTCAACTACTAAACACGATCCAGGAAAAATAAGGGTTAAAAACTATACATGCAGACCCCTGATGTACAGCTAGGGGGGGCAGGTCGTGCAATCTGTGGACTGTGACCCTAAATATAGAGCAGGGAAGAAGGAGAAAGTGTCACGTTAACATACCAGAAATGACACGGATACACGGACCGCATACACGGACCGCATACACGGACCGGGCTCCCCGCCAACGGCTTAAATTAAAACATTACGATTCCACCGATGGGGGGCAGCCGGCGATCGCTCACTTCTTTCACCGAGAAGCTAAGAGAAGGTTTAGTACCGGCGAGAGCCGAGGACCACCAGCGACCCGCGACGCACTGTAACCCCTTCAACGCGATTCACTACCGTTCACAACTACCGGCAGGGGGCAGGAAGGAAGCACTCGGAGGAATTATTACGAGAGCTCGCACTTTGAAGTGGAAGCAACACAAGTGACAGCTGGACGGTCCCTGGAGACATTCGGGGGGGGGGCGAGCGTTACGGGAGCCGGAGGGGGGGGCTATGTGTTATAATTACACATCAATCATCGCCTTCACCCCATCTCCGCTCAGTCACAGGGCAACAAACGGCACTCGCAGAAAATGATAAGTATATCATCAGTAACCAGCAGCCACGGAAATCATTAGAGGATACGTCGCGTTCTCGGGGGGCGGGGGGGGGTTCCGAAACACTTTTACATTCATATCACGTACGCCGAAAGGACCTGGAACGCGGCCGTGATTCTATAATGTCTATAGGTGCTGGGGTAACCCTTCCCCCGGCCAGACGGAGACCCCCGGCTTACCCGCGCGTAGTGCAGCTCCACTCCGTACAGCTCCAGCGTGCGCGCCGTGTTCAGGTACGTGAATTCCGCCTCCGCTGGAGTCAGGCCTCTGTGGAAAAGGAAAGGAGGCGTCTAGAACTCAATTCAAACCACTTATTCTGATCAAGAACGCAATAACCGGCTTAAAGCCACAGGATAGACAGTCAGCGAGGCGTCAGAAAGTCACGCAAAAGCCGGAGTTCCGGTGGTCAGCCATCACCGAGCTTACGGTAACGTCACATGACAGACAGACCCCCGAGGTCTTCCGACCCCAAACGTACAGGTCGGGAAACATTGTGTTCAGTTAAAAGGACTCCGCGCCGCCTCCTATCACCTCACCAGGTGAGGGGTCATGTTACCGCTCGCTGGTCTATTTGTAGCCAAACTGATGTCTCCTGGAACGATCTCTCTAGTTCTTTGCCCAACTGAATCCCACACGAGACACGCGGTGCCAAAAGTATCTGGCCCCCGAAACCTGCCCCTGCTGGGGGGTATGAGATGCAGCCGGGAAGAACCGTTATCGGTGATTAAACCTTCAACTCCACAGCAAGTGCCTAATGGCGGCAATTATTCATTCACACAAAAGATCTGAGCAAATGAATTAAGTCATCTAGGAGTGAAGGGATTAACCTCTTACGTCCCATCAGCACAGAAACCAAGTAGCACCCCGGAGTAGGGTTACCTGTGCTGCTGATGCAGTTTTGCTATTTCTTTCTCGAAATCCAGGGGTTGGTTTGGGATGAACGTGAAGTCGCTCAGGTAGCCGGGCAAGTGCTCCGAATTACTGTAGTCACCTAGTTCAGCTTCCGGAGGGAGAGAGAAAGACGGAGGGTTAATGCCAAGCGAGTAACTACAGAGCATCCTGAACAAGAGGTTCCTTATTAGCCCCCCGTTTTTCTTGCCATTTTTTTTCTTTGTAGATTCCCATTTTCCGTGTTTCATAGATCCACACAAACTATACAGCCTTTTTGGGGGGGGGGGGGGGTTGTGGAAACCATAGAAACACACAAAAAATAATAATGTTGGTATGAAAAAACTTAGAATTTCTTCCACACAGTAGATGCCGCTGATGACCTCATTCATGTTGCTGCCGCTGCAATAAAGCCAGGACGTTACCGCTGCATTCACGTGGTAGTGAAAGGGTTAATGCACGTTACCGTTATTGTCCATTCCATATACTGTCAGTTTTAAACATATTGTAACAGCGCCCCGGAACCTGCTGGCGCTATATGAATAAACGGATGTGTTATAATGACTCGCTCTTACGGGGGAATGCGTTCCAATAGACGGGGGGCATTTCTTGGGGCAGAAATTTCGGGGGAAATAGCGGTACTTACACTGAACTGCGTACGACGCCAAGAGGGCCGCGGTGTTATAGGGACAGGGCAGCCTGGAACGCAAGCAGAAGGAGATCAGAACCCAGACAGCGAAGCTCCGCCAGTCGCGCCGGCGGGAAAGAAAACACCATCAACTGCCCGACACCCCCAAAAACCGCAATAACTGTAGAAAACTAAATTCCGGTACATTTTATTTGGGGCGAAAGCAGCAGGAAAGCCGCATTTAACGAACCCATGCGCCGCGCGGCTCAGCTTACCTCCCGCTGAGAACGTCTTGTTTTATCTGCAGGAAATACTGGTATCTGCGGAGAGGGAAAGAAGCGGTCGTTAGCGAAGCAGGTCTCAGGGGTCTCACAGCCGGGTATCCGGGAATAATAATCACTCTGTATCACAGCCAACATTTATTTATTATTTACTTATTGTTGGACGAGGAAATGTCAATAAACAAATCAAAATGCACCTGGCTGGGGCAACAAACAAAGAGACCCAGAACCTGCCGGCAGATCGGCCCCATCCGGCCCCCGTCTAGTCGCGGTTTCTCCTGCTGTAAAGACTGCAACCTAAATCATTCGTTGGTCTCGTCTTAGATTCAGGAGCCGTGTGTCTATCCCATGCATGTTTAATACCCTCACTGTATTACCCTCTACCACCTCCGCTGGGAGTCTCACCTCGTGTACTCCTCTTGCAGTTTGCTCGGGTCACAAACAAAGAACTTGACTCTGAAGCTCAGGTGATGCAGAGATCCTCCTGTGATTAAAAAACAGATATGTAAAAAAAGAAAAGCGAAACTGCGCAGGGTGATCAGGAAGCTCCGGACAATCACTTACTTTTTAGCTGCTTTCTGATGGGTTTATTTGGGTCCAACCATCGCTGAAAAAAAAATAAAGGGTTCTTAAGATGTCAGACACTTTGAATGTAGGGACTGTAAGATGCGCTGCGGGAATTGTCTTGCGCCATATAAATAAATAAAATAATAATACAAATAATATTGATAAATGAATAATAATAATATTATTATTAATCCAAGAATAATATATCATTAATAAAAATATAATAAAATAGTAATAACAAAAACAATATATTAAGAAAACTATAAAATAATAATAATAAAAACAAAAATATTTTTTAATAAAAATATAATAAAAGTAATAATAACAACAAAAATATGTGGAAATACCAACAACGCCAGGAGACCTAAAACGGGAGTTTATGAGCTTTAAACAAGTGATCAGATATCCAGCGGTCTCGGTGAGGACCCCCACACTGCAGTATTAAACACACGGGATGGAGAGAGCGCCTCGCGGCTCCACACATAACATGCGCAGCTTCGAACGTTCTAGAACACGGGTCCCTGGGACCGGCCATGACAGAGAGGGTTTAAGTATAAAGGGGGATCGGACCGCCTCGGCCCTCCTTACGGGGTTCTCGCAGGAATCGTCAGCCAGCTGCAATCCAAAATAGTCTCTCTCGGTCAGATCGAGGAACTTAAACACGGCGTCTAGCAGGACTCGCCCGTGGTCATGTTTCTGAAAACGAGGGGAAAAAAGGGAAAATGAGGATACGAGAAATTAAAAAAACAAAGCGCCACTCAAAGCATTCAAGGGAACGATTCGCTAAACGGCGCAGAGAGGAAATCCGTCCACTCGCTGCACTAACTGTAACAAATGAACACGAGAGGGTTAATTCCGGGAAAAGGGCCACGATCTGCACAACAACTCAGGCCCTTTAATGGTATCTCTAGAAAGCTGACCCTGGGCTGCGGCATCCGGGGCTGCTGCCAACAACACGACGGCCGCCGGCAGCTGCGATCCGGCACATGGCTTCCGGGTCCTGCTTAGGAACAGACTCACTATCAGTATGCAAATAAAATGGGTTCATACGTCTTAAACATGGTGCATTTACACAGCACCCAGGTCTGCAACCAACCGCGCTGGGTAACGGATCAATCAAAGACACATGGCAGCATACAGAGCTCCGGATACATTCCCTTATCCTTATTGTTACATTTAACGTAAGGGCGTTTTATTTTATAGAGAGGGTGGTAGATAAGTGGAACAGCCTCCCAACAGACGTGGTAAAGGCTAATGGGGGAAGTGATTCAGAACACGAGTGGCTTCAAAACACGTATCGTCGGCAGCATCCGAATCAGAAGCTGACCAATCCGCTCCATCGCAAAGGCAGCTGGCCGTCTCTTACCGAGTGATTTATTAACTCATTTTGGGTGGACTTTTTGCACTTATTCTATTTTTATACTCAACTAAATGCCAAGTTCTTACTTAATACCCGACTGCGGGCAAAGAGCACCCGGCGCCATGAAACGACGAGAAAAAAATAAATAAAACGGCTCATTTTTGTTACTTTAATTTATAAGAAAAGCGTGAGTTCCGGCATCCTTCGGGTTATACTTTATCAATGAATGGGGCCTTATAATTTCAGGAACTGAGCAAAAGTAGTAAGTGCTTGGGTGGTAGATAAGTGGAACAGCCTCCCAAAAGAAGTGGTAGAGGCTAATACAGTAAGAGAATTTAAACAAGCGAGGGATAGGGCGACGCAGTGCAGGAGACGGCGCTACGTTTCAGGGAACCTCGGTGATTAGCGGTGTAAATGTGCAAGAAAATCATCCAAAGCTTTTAACAAGTAGAACGATTTCCCTAATAAGAGAGCAGCGGCTGGACGAGGGTTAAACCGGGTCAGAAACGGAGGGTTTCTAAAGTCTGATGTATGGGAGGGCAGCACATGGGTAATAACCCCCATCTATGTACATGTCACGTTGGGCACACGCTACCCCCCAATCTTTGTACATGTGCCCCTGGCCCCCCCCCATCTATGTAAATGTGCCCCAGAGCCCACCCTATCCCCCCCCATCTATGTACATGTGCCACTGCCCCCCATCTATGTACATGTGCCCCTGAGCCCACCCTATCCCCCCATCTATGTACATGTGCCCCAGAGCCAACCCTATCCCCCCCATCTATGTACATGTGTCACTGCCCCCCCATCTATGTACATGTGCCCCTGAGCCCACCCTATCCCCCCCATCTATGTACATGTGCCCCTGCCCCCCCATCTATGTACATGCACCCCTGGGCCCGCGCTATACGAGAAGTCCTCACTCACATTTACACGGACGGCTTGCACAGTGTTGTCCAGGAGGAGGAGATTGCAGACCACCTCTGCGCTCTGTCGGTCTCGTTCCTGCTCTGTCGCTCGTACATTGTAGGTTCTGCCAGCAGGCAACCGAAAACGTGCGGTCATTACTGTCCGAACAAAGTCTGCGGGAGAAAAGAAACAAAATAACCAGGCTTCTCCCGTAACGAGACACACTTCTGCCGGGAGGCTGTTCCACTTATCCACCACCCTCAGTAAAGAAACTTCCTTCCGTTTCATCTCAGCCTCTGACGCTCTAAATGTTACATTCGGGTTCTGCTTTCAAGTAAACTTCCCTCCTATACTTTGTTAAATCACTTTATTTATTTAAATGTCTCTCCCCATCTCGCTCTTCTCTCCTTTCTCCCATCCCCATCCCCTTTCTTCTCTCCCATTCCCTGTGCGCCCTTTATCACTCCCATCACTCCTGTGTCCCAATTGCCCTTTATCACTCCCATCACTCCTGTGTCCCAATGGCCCTTTATCACTCCTGTGTTCCAATGGCCCTTTATCACTCCCATCACTCCTGTGTTCCAATGGCCCTTTATCACTCCCATCACTCCTGTGTCCCAATGGCCCTTTATCACTCCTGTGTTCCAATGGCCCTTTATCACTCCCATCACTCCTGTGTTCCAATGGACCTTTATCACTCCCATGTCCCAATGGCCCTTTATCACTCCTGTGTTCCAATGGCCCTTTATCACTCCCATCACTCCTGTGTCCCAATGGCCCTTTATCACTCCTGTGTTCCAATGGCCCTTCATCACTCCCATCACTCCTGTGTTCCAATGGACCTTTATCACTCCCATCACTCCTGTGTCCCAATGGCCCTTTATCACTCCCATCACTCCTGTGTCCCAATGGCCCTTTATCACTCCCATCACTCCTGTGTCCCAATGGCCCTTTATCACTCCTGTGTTCCAATGGACCTTTATCACTCCCATCACTCCTGTGTCCCAATGGCCCTTTATCACTCCCATCACTCCTGTGTCCCAATGGCCCTTTATCACTCCTGTGTTCCAATGGCCCTTTATCACTCCCATCACTCCTGTGTCCCAATGGCCCTTTATCACTCCTGTGTTCCAATGGCCCTTCATCACTCCCATCACTCCTGTGTTCCAATGGACCTTTATCACTCCCATCACTCCTGTGTCCCAATGGCCCTTTATCACTCCCATCACTCCTGTGTCCCAATGGCCCTTTATCACTCCCATCACTCCTGTGTCCCAACGGATCTTTATCACTCCCATCACTCCTGTGTTCCACGTAATAAATGGACCCCTCTGTAACGGTCTCCATGGTTACTCATCAATACAGGAGCCGCTCTTAACCCCTGCTAATCCTCGGCGTATTATCTCCCCGCCTGCCGAGTTCACGCTCTGTGACTTCGCTGCCATTAAAGGTTTATCGCGGGGATTTGATTGTTTCCCGCGGGGTCGGAGGTCAAGAAACGAACGACTTCCTTAGGAAGGGACTCTGTGCTCAGCGGTCTCTTATTCATGTCGATACTCGGCTCTAATCACACTCCCTGCAACACTTCAAAGGAGGAACGCGTCGGCACCTCGACCGCCGGCGTCATCCTCAACCCTGAAACCACAAACTTCGCCTCCCGGGAGCGTCTTCAGCAAAAAGGACACAACATTCTCAGACTCAAACTGTTTGACTGCAGAGATCCTGGTTGTCTGGGCATGAGCGGCCACTAGGAAGCGGAGGCATTTATACGGCTCGCAAAAGGTGGCAAGAGATGTCGGACCCTGGAGGAGGAGGACCAGCGGCAGCAGCAGGGCTGCCACCTCTGTTTTAGGTAGAAGCGGCTCAATGAAGCGATACGAGCATGCGCGGCGCAGCCTGCTGCAGCGCAAAGTCTGTCCCGTCGCATGTCTGCAATAAAACATCAGATTTTATGGGGGAACAAACTAAACATGCCATTCCTTAACCCTTTCAGCTGCAGCGGAAAAACCGGGGTACTGCAAAATGTAACATGCGATAAAAGGGGGCCGATCACCTTCACGGCGTTTACCAAGCTCTGATCCCACAGGGGCCACGACCCCAAATCGCTGGAGCCTCTCGGGGATCCGTCTGCAGAACGTCTCGATCCCCCGGGGAACTTCTCATTTTTCACATCCTCATCACGTGTCGCGGCGGCTCTACATACTCCATTCACACGTTACACGCGGTTTGCTGGGCCGATCACGTCACGCGTTTATACGACGAGCCACGAAAGACACCTTTACCCCGTCCCACGTACACCCCCCCACCTATATACACATGTATCTATCTATAGATATATATACGGTATAGAGATATATATACAGTATATAGATATATATATACACTCGGGTTTTATTTCTATCCCCAAAACATGAGCCGGAGGAGGAAACGCGTTTCGGGGAATCAGCCGGCCAGACGTTGGACTGAATCAAGAAAAAAATGTTAGGAATGAGGAGAATAATATAATATGAAATACAATAATAATAATTATTATGAATTATTGGTATATAACGGATTATATTATTGAATGATGGGAAGGTCGGCGCTGATCACGGATCAGGTTAACGTTTCAGTTTTAAACATTATGAGCTGAGAATTCTCACCCAGATAACGCGTTTCAGGGGGTCCCGTCACACATTCACCGGCCGTCTAGTCTTCAGAATCCCCCCCCCCGTATGTATTTGCCCTTCCCCCATGCACCAGCTAAATGCCCCGATATATCATGATTTACTCACCTCCAGCACTGGTTTGGGGGACCCGGTGGGCGAGTATTTCAGACCCCCACGTAAACGTGTGTGAACCGGTCCCATATATATTTTTAGCTGCTTCAAGCCAATCAGTGGCAAGAATAGACGAATCGTGGAGGAGGAGTGCAGCTGCTGCAGCAGGGCTGCATCTTCTGTGTCTGGGAAGTGCTCTGTTTCATATTGGAGTAGTTACAGAGGGCCACCGATCCGCACAGGACTTTAATACGCTTTCTTCTATAGTGGGAGTCTTGGGGACATTAAACCAAGAACAGACTGGGGGTGAAAACGTCGCTTTAAGGCCGGCGGCTGATGAACGATCGCGTCCGGCGGCCTCGTCTACCCAGCAGGCGCTAAACCGTCGGATCAGCTGCACGAGAGGTGATAATGATTAAGCGAGAGGCGCTAACGAGCCGACCAATCGAATGCCCGGGGGGAGGCGGCTCCTAATTACTCGAGGATTCCTCGCTGCACTCGGAGGAATCCATTCGTTCGGCACAAGAAGCCGCGATTTAACCCCACGCTTCCGAGCCAAATCGCTGTGTACTTGGAAACGAGCCGAGCGGGTCATCGTTACAAAGTAACCGACGGAGGAAAGGCCTGCAAGACAACGCGGTCCAACAATCCCCCCGTCCGTCCCGCTCGGCACTCCATGGGCCGGAGGACCGTTAGAAATCCCCGTTTCCGCTCACTGCGGCAAATTTAACCGAACGGCAACAATCTAATAACACAATATAAGCGACCGCTCTCTAAACGGTGTTACGGAGACGTCTTAATCCCAGATATCACATCCGACAGGTACTAGAACCCCCTCCCCCGCCTTAGGAGCCTCGGGATCAGCATGATTAGTATTAATACCCATCACGCTGTAACCCCGTCGGAGGCAGTTATCTGCCCCGGTATAAGCAGCCTTTGTCAGGTTGGGGGGAAGAGGATGGAGATCAGGAAAGGCAATGAATTACATTTACAAACGAACATTTCAAGCCTCCCCGGCGCAGATGGCGCGCGTTTTATCTGTTTGCACCTAGAAGCGCGACAGCGAAACGCGTGAGCGGCTGCATCGGGGCCCCGGGGAGCAGGAACCGTTCTCAGACTACGCAGCGGGGTCTCGGAGCGGCGTCAGGGCCCGCCGGGTGACGTCAGCGAGGGAACGCCGTGGCCCCAGAGACCGGATCCCGCTCGCATGCGCAGAGCCCGTTCGGGATTATTGCGAGTGAATGAGAGCCGCAGAAAACGCTTCCCAGCCGGAGGAACGTTAACCAGAGACGAGCCCGGACCCGAGGTCAGCATCCTTATCATATAATAAAATATAATATTATATAATAAGTGCGGAGTAACCAACCACGTTCCACCCGCCTATTACTTCATTTATTTCACCCCGAACGGTGTTCTTATAACTGCACATTAACTATTTATTGCATAAACTATCAAACAGAACCGGAGAATTAATTAGTAAGCAGCCATGGAGAGCGAAACGCGCGGCGAAGCAATTAGTCTTTCTACCGGTGCTACAAACGGAGGCCGGCAGCTAATTATTATTTCGCTGTCATTCATTCATCCAAAAGACACGCGCGGGGTCAAAGGTCGGGAAGAAACACGACGAGAGAAACTAAACGCTTTCCGTGTCGTCTGTGTGTTCAACCCACCTAAACTCTCCGCTTCCATCAGGTTCTCCGTGATAAGGAGCAGAAGAGAGAGAGAGGGAACAAACTTTTACTTTACTGAGAGGGTAGTAGATAAATGGACCAGCCTCCCAGCAGAGGTGGTAGAGGGTAATACAGTGAGGGGATTAAACATGCATGGGATAGACATACGGCTCCTGAATCTAAGACGAGATCAACGACTGATTATGGTTTGAGTCTTTACAGCAGGAGAAACGGGCAGACTAGACGGGGGCCGGATGGGGCCGATCTGCCAGTGGGGTCTGGGGCTCTACGGATTGGTCCAAATAATTACATTTGTAAAGCAATTCAAATTCTATAAAAATGACAATTATAGCTGTCGGACGATTATCAAAAACGTCCTTATCTGAACCCAACTCGCGCAGCGCATGACGACGGAAACAACGTAACGTTAAGCCGCTAGATTTGGGCCTTTAACCCGACTCAGCCGGGAACCCCACGGCGTGCGGCGGAACCGGACCCCAAACGTGCAAAACGGAGAGTAACGGGCGCCGGCGAGGAACGTTTCAGCGAAGAGCCCGGAATCCAAGCGGAACCAAAACATTCCCACGGAAACCGGTTCCGACCCGACTCGCGCCACCTCAATACTGCGATCCGAAGGTCCCCCAATGAACCACCTGACACGGCTACCCAGAGCCCCACGCCGGGGGTCCCGCGGACACGGAGGGGCTTTCGACGTAATGAACATTTCTAATTAAATCCAAACAACTGAATTCCAAAGCGATCTCCGCGTTCCAGCGAACCACGCAACGTAGCGGCGCCGAGTATTAACGGCAAATGCCTGCGCCGACGCGTTGCCAGGGGGCACTATATATATATATACATACATATATATATATATATATATATATATATATATATATACACACACACGGTGTATATATATATCATGTGTGATGCAGGTCGCCGTTGGTAACCGGCACCATTTTCACCAGCAAACACTCGCCTGAATTATTGACATTTTATAGAGTGATGTCATACGCGGAATCCATTCCATCATCTGACAGATCCCCGGAGTCCGGCCTCAAAAGGAATGCCCCGCTCAGCGATACGTAGCGGTGCTGAGCCCCTCGCACGCCGTTCCAAACCTGCTTTTGCACAGGTGCCACAGGTAACGGCACAGCTGTTTGGGAACACCTGGGGAAGAGCAGAAGCACGCAGAGAATGCCGGGTCTGATCCGTGTGCTGTCCGCCGGCACACGTTAATCATAACGCAGCACTCAGCACGTCCCCTTATTTAATTGCCCCGCTTCCACGGGCAGGGAGGCAGCTCTGGGGGCAGCCTGGCGATATGGGGTTAATTAAATCCCGAAAACACCTGGCGCAGGGGCTATTGTTACGGGGCACTGGCAGGGGTATTAGAATCAGGGGCTGTAATAAAGGGTTTACAGACAGGGGGTCCCCGGAGGGGGGGTTGGGGGGGAGGCCAGCGCTTCTCGGTTATAGCTAGCAGGGTCAGGGGTCACAGCGGGGAGGAACAGATCACACGGGGGCCACACACCTTTTACCTTCATAGAAGAGCCACGGTTTGCAGGGAGTGAGGGCACCTGACGGTCCTGCGGGGGCTTCAGATGCCCGGGGTGATCAGAGGAGGGGGCAGCCGCTGGGGCAATAATGGCAGCTGCATACTGCACCCGGACACAAGCTGAGCGTAAATGGGTGTAGAGCGGCCGGGTGGTCCGAGGAGGGGCCCCGCAGAGCCGTGTTCGGGCCGGGGGTATCCAGGGGCCCCGCAAATCCTGTCACGGCCGGGTAAGAGCCGGGTTCTGGTGCCCCGCAGGGACACTGCTGGGTCCGAGGTGGGGTGTATGAGGGGCCCCGCAGATCCTTTCGCTGTATTGTCGCTGACGGGCCCCGCGGGGAGCTGTCACCGCGTTGCTGCCGGGTTTCGGGGGCCCCGGGCCCGGGGATGCGTCGGCTCCGGCCTCGGTGCAGAGAGGGGGCGTGGTTTGCTACTCCCGCCCCCCGGGGCCGGGTCATTCCGCTACTCCCTCCTCAGCCCGCTGCCTAGCAACCGAGCCTGGCGCAGTCACCGCTCGGGAGCCTCGCGAGAGCGCTTGGCCCCGCGAGATCTGCCTGGCTCGGTGACGTCACCCGAGAGCGCAGCACGGGGGGGCTACAGGAGCACGTCTCTATGGCAACCGTACTCCTGCAGGGCCATTATCAGGTGCCGTGAACTTCAACTCCCAGCATGCCCGGCCAATAGACAAAGCCGGCGCGTTTGTATTAGACTATCTGGCTGAGGGTGCTGGGAACTGTCATCATAGGGCGTAGTATTTTCATTATGTTATGTCTGTCTCACGGTTATTACACCAATATGGATCAGCGATAGATACGGGTCAGAAAGTGTACAGCGCTATTGAATATGATGGCACCATATCAATCAATAAGACGGGGCGAACAAAGAAAATAATGATTGGCCCCTAAATAAACCTAATCATTCTTTAGGAAAGCTTTACGCACGATCCCCGCTTTCTTGAATCCATTTACTTCCACTGGAAGGTTATTCCACGTATCTACCACTATTTCTTACATTACCCCTTAGCCTTCCATCCTTCTAATTTTAACTGAGATCATATACACTAAATCAGTTTGAGGGCAATAATACAGAAATAGCCAAGAGAAGGTCAAAAGGCTTTATTTTCACAAAGTTACGGCGCCTCGGAGGTCTCTTCTTTGGTTGCTGGGTTGTGAACGGACCGAGTGCGTTCTGCCAATGGACATCAGGGGCCCCGGGCTCTCGGCCTGACCCGGTCCGTTCAGGTTAATGGCAGCTGCTGCATACAGAGGGGTCAGAGAACGGACAGCCCCGCTGGGCGGGGAGAGCATAGAAAGGATCCATCCCTGGGAGAACCGTCTGGGTTGTGTTTCGGGTGCCCCCCCCACGCCCCTAATCTCTGGAACCTAAAGGCCATTCACATAAAAAACGCTAAAAGACGCTCTTTCACATTAATGAGTTATATTATTAAATTTTTTCCCAATAAAGCTTTAATCCAGAGAAAAGGAAACAGGAATTATAAAAGAACCGATTTCTGCGGCTATGGCAATGACCTATCAGGGAGCGTTTCTGGGTAAAGCCAGACAGCCCCCCCAGGGTGCTACTTTTGGGATTAAGCAGGAGGAGGAATCGCTGCATTTAGGGAGACGAGATTCAACCTCCCCCGGGGGGCAAATCTCCTCTATACAGGAGAGCACCCCCAGAGAGCAAAATCTGGACTGACGTTTCTCCCCCTGGGCAGCTTTTGGGGTTCAGGCGGATACCCGCTGCCTCTCTATCTCGGGGTCCTCGGTTCCCCCCGCAGGAAAGTTGCCCCTCGTGGGCAGAATCCGACTAATATGATAATGGAGGTTTTTCGCAATAATGGCATAAATGAGCTAAAACTTGAAAAGCTCTTCAGCAGACATCGCCGATGGAAACGGGTGCTGACTACTGATAGGTGGTTGCCATAGATGCTTGTTTTCATACACAGAGACCTTAATTTGGGGAGGAATAAAATAATAAAACGTGTTTATTTAGTGTGCATTTCATGCGGAACGATGTCTTTTGCCGCCTGCTGGTCCACTTATTGGCCACAGGGGGGCGTCTGGGTGCACACGCAGCATTTCTCCCAGGGATGGATCCTTTCCATGCTCTCTCTCCGTGGCCTCCCAGTGCTATATACTGGAAAGAACTAGCAGTATGTATTGGACAGGACTGGTATATACTGGGTTTTAGGGCCGTCACTTGGCCCTGGTCCTGTCTGAATGGCTTTCGAATCACTGGCTGGCCTGATACAAAGGCTCGGGGAGGAATAACTCCCCGGACCGCGTGTCAGACGGAGGGTCTCCGGGTCTGGGAGAACGCAGGGTCCACGCAGCGAATCGATCGGACGGTGTATGAATCCTATTTACTTTCTCATCCAAGATCCAGATACCCTAGCCAGGCATGCCCCCCCCTCTGCCGTACAGAATTGGTGCCCCTAATGTTTGGCATCAGATGTATTGTGAAGTCTGGGGGTGAAGTCACCAATCACCCCAAAAGCCTTTAACCTGTCAGGGTAACAGCATGACCGCCGGGGGTTAACATCAGGTGCAGAGGATGTTTTGGGTCTGGACTCGCTCTAGTGAGCCGGTAATGAGAATCTGCCCCGTCACCCCAAGACTGGGGTAAAAACCCTGAGAATCTGCCCCTTCACCCCGAGACTGGGGTAAAAACCTGAGAACCTGCCCCTTCACCCCGAGACTGGGGTAAAAACCCTGAGAATCTTCCCCTTCACCCCGAGACTGGGGCAAAAACCCTGAGAATCTGCCCCTTCACCCCGATACTGGGGTAAAGACCCTGAGAATCTGCCCCTTCACCCCGAGACTGGGGTAAAAACCCTGAGAATCTGCTCCTTCACCCCGAGACTGGGGTAAAAACCTGAGAACCTGCCCCTTCACCCCGAGACTGGGGTAAAGACCCTGAGAATCTGCCCCTTCACCCCGAGACTGGGGTAAAGACCCTGAGAATCTGCCCCTTCACCCCGAGACTGGGGTAAAAACCTGAGAACCTGCCCCTTCACCCCGAGACTGGGGTAAAAACCCTGAGAATCTTCCCCTTCACCCCGAGACTGGGGCAAAAACCCTGAGAATCTGCCCCTTCACCCCGAGACTGGGGTAAAGACCCTGAGAATCTGCCCCTTCACCCCGAGACTGGGGTAAAGACCCTGAGAATCTGCCCCTTCACCCCGAGACTGGGGTAAAAACCTGAGAACCTGCCCCTTCACCCCGAGACTGGGGTAAAAACCCTGAGAATCTGCCCCTTCACCCCGAGACTGGGGTAAAGACCCTGAGAATCTGCCCCTTCACCCCGAGACTGGGGTAAAAACCCTGAGAATCTTCCCCTTCACCCCGAGACTGGGGCAAAAACCCTGAGAATCTGCCCCTTCACCCCGATACTGGGGTAAAGACCCTGAGAATCTGCCCCTTCACCCCGAGACTGGGGTAAAAACCCTGAGAATCTGCCCCTTCACCCCGAGACTGGGGTAAAAACCTGAGAACCTGCCCCTTCACCCCGAGACTGGGGTAAAGACCCTGAGAATCTGCCCCTTCACCCCGAGACTGGGGTAAAAACCTGAGAACCTGCCCCTTCACCCCGAGACTGGGGTAAAAACCCTGAGAATCTTCCCCTTCACCCCGAGACTGGGGTAAAAACCCTGAGAATCTGCCCCTTCACCCCGAGACTGGGGTAAAAACCTGAGAACCTGCCCCTTCACCCCGAGACTGGGGTAAAAACCCTGAGAATCTTCCCCTTCACCCCGAGACTGGGGTAAAAACCCTGAGAATCTGCCCCTTCACCCCGAGACTGGGGTAAAAACCCTGAGAATCTGCCCCTTCACCCCGAGACTGGGGTAAAGACCCTGAGAATCTGCCCCTTCACCCCGAGACTGGGGTAAAGACCCTGAGAATCTGCCCCTTCACCCCGAGACTGGGGTAAAGACCCTGAGAATCTGCCCCTTCACCCCGAGACTGGGGTAAAAACCCTGAGAATCTGCCCCTTCACCCCGAGACTGGGGTAAAAACCCTGAGAATCTGCCCCTTCACCCCGAGACTGGGGTAAAAACCCTGAGAATCTGCCCATCACCCCGAGACTTGAGGCAAACCTTGATTGGTTGCAGGTATGCTGGTACCTAATAATCCACAGTCCAATCTCACCAACAACTCGCAGTTTAGTGAATAACCTCTACCCCCCCCCTGTCACCCGGGCTCTTTATCTCCCATCAGCGGCCGATGCGAATTTTAACCCTTAAAGAAGCTGCCACCCGACAGCTACACACGAGATAAACACATTGGTTTCCGGTTGGTTTCCCGATAAGTTTCTTATAATCGTCCCGCCGTCGCCCGCCAGCTGCCGCACTTGGCACGGGACGTGTTTGCCCCCGGCAGGGGCTATTCTTCAGCCAACAGGACACGGATTCCTGTAAACCTTTTTATTATGTCATTAAATCCCCTTTCCTCCCGAATTTACTGCCCGTATAAAACATTCGATCCCGTCCCGATCAGAGCCCAGGAGCCGCGCATCGAGAGCGCAGAGACACCCTGAGTCTGGGATCGAGACGTGAGGTGAGTTTGAGCGAGACGCCCCGGAGATCTCTTTGGGCTTCTCTGCCCTCCGATACGTTTTATTAACGTTCTATCCGTTCATTCATTATAAATCCGTGCGTTATGAATGAAAACGGCTGAGAGAGGAGGACGGAGATTTCTGTCGCGGGATGCGGGCTGGAAGCTAACGTAACACATTAACCCTTCGGGCGCCGCGATAGCCAGAAATACAGTCAATATCAGTACATTTAGGGGATACGGACAGAAAACCAAATCGCCGCGGGGGATTGTTTTTTGTCACATGGTTTAGTCGTTAGTGCCCCTTCAGCGCTTGTGGGTAGTTCAGAGGCTCACGGATGAGGATGATGGGAATTACACGGGAACTCATTTTGAAGAAGGAAAAAAAAATAGCAATTAATCGCAGATTAGGTCTGACCGGTGAATGCGTGACTAACTTTAAATAATAATTCCCCGGGAGATCCGTATCGAGGAGCGGTAATCCTCACAATGTATCATTATTATATTATTAATTATATCATTATATTATTATATTAATATTATCATATTATTGGCCCTTTTTTCCAGAATGGTTCTCCGCTGGCTTCCTTTATTGTGCTCGCTGGCCGCCATGAACCTGCTGGCCTCAGAGACCAAAGAGCTGACGCTCATCAGCCGCCAGGAGCTTTACGACCGTCTCGCTAACAAACACCTGCTGGAAGGGAACCGGCTGGAGCAGCTCCAGAACGTCCCGCGCGGCGGGGTCTCTCCCGGTGAGGGTTACGGCGGTGGCCGCAGCCGCCATCATACTTCCCCCCATACATTGTGCTAGCCACATGGCTAATAAACACAACGATCGCATCGTATCCCGTCGTAGATTACGTATTTGTGGGACACACGCTGGTTGAGGTTGCCCCCCCCAAAGAGAAATTATCTGAAATCAGTCAATAAAGGGTTTTTTCTTAAGTTTTATTTTCCTTTTGATTCTCAGAACTCTTGGCCAAGGACTGCAGGTCTGCCTTCCTCAACGGGCGAAGAGCGAGCGGCTTATACGCCATCCAGCCCAAGGACTCCCCGCCTATGGCGGTCTATTGTGACCTCCGTCCAGACGGTGGAGGCTGGACCCTCCTGCAAAGAAACACGCGTGGAAACGGGGTCTTCTCCGGACCCTCCGCCTGGAGCTCGTACCGGAGCGGATTCGGCAATCTGACGGGCGATCACTGGCTGGGCAATGAGCTCATCTATCTCCTCACCAGGCAGAACAGCTTCGCCGTCCGCTTCCTCCTGGTCGACGCTTCGGGCAACGAGCACCGGGCCGATTACCACAGCTTCCGGGTGGACAGCGAGGCTAATGGCTACGCCCTGAGATTAGGAGACTACAACGGTGACGCGGGCGACGCCATGACCGTCACGAACGAGACGGGCACCCACGACAACATGAAATTTAGCACCGCCGACCGAGACAACGACCGCTTCCCTAAGAACTGCGCCGAGGAGCACGGCGGGGGCTGGTGGTTCGATAACTGCGGCTCCAACTTTCTCAACAGTCACAGCGACATTTACTGGAGGGGCCTGTGCGGCCGAGACAATCCGTGCATCGCCTCCAGCATCATGATCCAACCCGGCAGGAAAAACTGCTCCCCGCTGCCGGCGCCTCTACCCGGGGACCATTACCCCATTCATACAGGCAGCGAGTGAGCAGCCGGCGGGGCCGAGATCCGGTGACCTGAGCCGTGAATCATAAAATAAACTCGTAATCGAAATAAAACATCTCGTATTATCACGTCGCGTCCTTTGCTTTCATGTCTGTGATTTTCAATAAATATCCAGCATTAAACGGTGACGTTTCTGCTCCTTTAACGCGGTGCGTAAGTCGCGCTGCACTCCCTGCCTCATCCACTAGAGGTCAGTAAGACAGCAGCTCCTTGTTAATACAGAGCGTCTGACTCAGTGGGCTGGATTCACTAAGTCGGGAGTTTGCGGAGGAAATGAACATTTCGCATCCTTAACTATACAGATCATCTCAAAGATTTAACAATACATTATTCAGGGCAGGTTCCCTGATTTAACTATACATTATACAGGGGCTGGTTTGCTGATGTATTTATACATTACACAGGGGCCGGTTCGCTGGTTTAACTATACATTATACAGGGCATCTCACTGATTTATCTATACAGTAAACAGGGCATCTCATTGATTAATGTATACATTATACATGTATACATTATACAGGGCCAGCTCACTGATTTAGTTATACATTAAAATATCTGACATTATACAAAGAATCTCGCTTTTTTTAACTATACATCATACAGGGGGCCGGCTTGCTGATTTACTATACATTACACAGAGCGTCTCCTTGATTCATTTATCTGAAAAATACCCCTTCCTGGACAGCGAAGGGGCTGTTGGCAACCAATACCACATGCCGTTACAGTTTTTAGGGGATGGAATTAGGCAGGAGGTTTGCCGTACAGCCCCCATTAGATGTTATTCTAACGCACCCTGATCTACTCAGCACTGCAGATATAAAGACACCACTTACACTGACAACATAATATAACTCTAATACAACCCCTGACATCACTATGACATCATCACGTCTTTAAAACGATTGAGAAATGCTCTTATAGTCACAGCTGGAAGAGAAGGAATGGGGGCGGCCACAGTCGATACGGTATATTGCTATTGCCCCTGGCCTGGTAGCCCTGAATAATTGCCCCTTTGAATCTCAGGCTCGTACATTCATGTTCAGTGGGTCCACCCAAAGTTAAAGCCTCTACCCATAATCTGTGAGGTCGGTAGGAGCCATGTGGCTATATCCGGTCCAAACCCATAAATCACCCCAACCGGCAATAACAGAAAAGCCTGCCGGCCGTCGCTGGACATCGGACGCAAAACCAGCAACTCCGTCGCCGGCCTATAGGAAACATCCAGGACATCCGTCCTCGGCCCGTGACTCCCCGTGCCTTTTATAACATGATTATCTGGGGGGTTCTTTAAGCTGCGGCCAATCGCCTCCTTTAATCTCTCCAGCAGGAGAAATCCTTGCCCCGACCCCCCCCCCCCCGAGCGACCGAACGCCAACGCTGGGGCTACCGGCTCCGTAATTTGCTTTTTGTTCTAATAAAACGATTAATAATCTGAGGATTAGCGCCAGATGATGATTACAGGAATAAGCCTCATGTCCCCGATCCGTCCATCACCCCGATCCCAGATGTATTTTATTCTTTTTATTTCTATTGTTGGTTTATTTTTGTCAAATACCACAAAAAGTAAAAACAAATAATAAAAAAAAATTGATATATATATATATAGAAGAGAGGAGAAAAAGGGCCACGTTTACTAAACCTACACTGTGATCTGCTCTAGCATTAAAGACGCCGCATTGTATCACACGTGGTCTTCAGCGCATCAAACCATGCGATTCTGTCTCTAATTTATTGCAGGTTCCGGATCCATTTATCAGTTGCTATGGCGACTGCATCACTTCGCACCAGCAACTCTTGTCATAGATAATCTAAAATGACTCTGGTCTGAATTATAACTCCACAACCCGGAGAAAGAGAAGAGTTAAAAGGGATTTTCTCCCCATTAAAGTTCTTTATTTATTCTGAGTCACGTTTGGATTTACTGTTTCACCGAAGATTACGACGCCAAGTAAACACTCCGTATCTTTACGAGTAAATAATAAATATTACGGGTGAGAAGTGCTAAAAATGAAAGCGGTTCGTATGAACCAGATGCTGGAACGAGCTTCCTGGACAAATAACTTTACGCCGGTCGATGATGCTGAAAGTTTTAATATTCGGTATAAAAAGGGAAATCGGGGGAAGTTTCTGAGTCTTTCGTCCGGAGCGTTCCCTCGGGTGAGTGAGATCTCGACGTTTCTCTCTTCTTTCTCAGCCGGTCTGTTACTTTGTAGACTGCAAGCTTCTAGTAAATAAATCGCCGTAATCATTTTAAAATAATAAGTTACAATTTTGGGTAAAAACTACACAAATAGTAACTTTTTTAAATTCAATTCTTAAAACCTCAGGACAAAGTCGCAATTTAAAGGGCTCTCGGCAGCCGACTCAGATCGCGGAGGAGTACGAAAAGATGCCTTTAACCCATATATAAGGAAAATTATATATATATATATATTACTCTTCTGCGTTAAAATTAAAGACATATTCGATCCGGTGTAATTCAGACCTTTACTGCCCTGGCTGTAAGGAATGGGATGATTACGCGACCTCGCGCCGGAACACGTATCGCCGTCCTCGTCTCTCCCGCCTGTTACTTTGTTTCTAAGTCCGTGTTCCGGGATCACCGGACGCTTTAGAACGATGTTCATGTTTCCCAAGTTATTGTTATTGTTTTATATAGCGCCATCAAATTCTGTAGTGCCGTACAATGGGTAGACAGGACATAACAAGTAGTATATAACATAACAATTTTACTTTCAGAGATAACAGGTGAGGAGGGCCCTGCGCACAGGAGCTTACAATCTAGAGAACGATGCTGCGGATCACGTGCTTTCTGCTTCTCGTGAACGCCCTGCGCTCGGCGGCTCAAGACGTTAAAGCTTTAGGCATCGCAAACATGGACATGGTTCCCAACGTGACCAAAGTCCTCAACCTCAAAGACGTGTTCAGCAGAAAAGGTAGGAGCGGCTCCGGGGAATTTTCTCAGTCACGGCTCCAACTATAAAACACGTTTCCAGTTTGGAAATCACGTCCATAGTAACAGAATTTACCCCAAGTATTTGCCCCATCAACAAACACGCGGCAAAACCGGTAAAATCTGGGAAATAAAAATTTCCCAAACGGATAAAATTTGTAAAATGCCTGTGTATTGGTGTAACGGTCCTGCAGCATTTTTTTTTTTTCTTTTTCAGTCTTTTATACCAGAGACTGCGATGAACTCTACAGGTTGGGTCACCGGCAGAACGGCCTCTACGTCATCCGACCAGAAGGCTCGCCCAAGCTGGTGGTCCAGTGTTACATGTACGACTGCGCCGGGTGGACGGTCATCCAGAGGAACAGCTTCAACACGGAGATCACGTGGAGCGAGTCCTGGACCACCTACAAGTACGGCTACGGGAACATCGAATCCGACCACTGGCTGGGCAACCACTACATTCATCTCCTAACGGCTCAGAAGTGGAACAAAGTGAGGATCGACCTGCTGAACCCAGAGAACGTGACGCGGCACGCGGAGTACGACAGCTTCTACGTGACCGGCGAGGACGAGAAGTACCGGCTGCGGTTAGGGACGTACAGCGGAGACGCCGGGGACTCCATGACGTCCGGCTCCCTAAAAAACATGCACGACAACATGAGGTTCTCCACGCACGACAACGACAACGACCGCAGGTACAACGCCAACTGCGCCGACGAGCACGGAGGGGGGTGGTGGTACGACTTCTGCTACGACGCTCAACTCAACAAGAAAAACGGCATCCATTGGGAGACGCTGTGCGACCATAACTGCAAACGCTCCGTGATGATGATAAAGCCCGTCCACATGTACTGTTACCGAGTGTAGACGGCCCGGGCAGAAATCACCGAGACGGGGTAAAAATAAAAGCGACCTGTAAGATATTCACGCCCGGGCCGTTCTAAAGCCCCCCCCCCGCCGAACGCTACAGGTTTATAGAGAATAACGAAAAGTAATAAACGCGTTACCGAAGCAAACGTTACCGTCTGATAAACGCATCGTTTGTGTCTCCCGGAGATTCTATTATTCTTCTGCTGACTCTTTAAAGCTGCTGTTCCGCTGAGACGAAAACATTAACTGCAAATTAACATTAGCAATTATCTGTTTACTCTATTAAAGTTTTAATCACATGGAAACATTTAAGAATGTTACGTTTCTATGGCAACAACCCATCAGCGCTTGCTTCTGTGTCACATGAGAATTAAGCATTCCCGTCATAAATAGGAATGAGGCAAAATGTCACGATTTAAAAAAAAAAACAAAACGCCACAGCTGAAGAACGACCCAATTAATGTTCAGGAAGACACCCCACATACATCTTTTATGTTCCAGAAGGCCATACGCATGATTTACATATTTGTTTAATACTATCTAGTTAAGGGGCAATACATGCGATCAGCCAGAAGGTTCTAGAAAGGACCCCGCTGAGTCTCTCCAGTCTGGGACGAGCTTCCAGCGGGTGTCGTATGACGGTGTACCTGCACTCGCTGTCGATAGACAGCCTGATCTTAACACGGCTTTTAACCCCTTCATGACAAAGACCATACATGTACGGGCTCACAATGCATTGTTTTAAATGGGTTTAAGGACAAGGGGTTAAGGACGTACCAGTACGTCCTGCGGGGGCGTAAGGGGTTAAACAATAACACAAACAATCCCCGTTATGAAAACGTTATACTTTATTTCCGGTCGTACGGCCAAGGCTGCCGGTAACGGCCGCTTACACCTTCTGTGTGTCCAGAGCCTGCTGTATGTGATTTCGTCGGGAGGTGTAGGGAGTGTATTTCAGCCTCAGATAATGTTTTGGAAATAAATTGCCACTCGGGGCGTAAATTCTTTCCCCCTCCTCCCCCATAAGAGCCCGCAGAATCCTATTACGGGCTAGCACTTTGTCATAGAACTCCAGCCCGCCCCGGGCGTAGCATTCATTAATACCGGCTGCCTTCCGGTCAGTCCTGAAATCCAGCCACCGGGTGACCGCGTCGTCACACAAGAAATAGCCGGTGATCCCGAGCAAAATAACGCAGGCGTTATAGAGTCCCCGTACCACGATTGGCCCGGTGTACAGACCCAAGAGCTGCTTTATGGCAACGCTGGAAAGACAGACGCCGGAGAAGCAGAAAGGGGCCACGATGGCTTTTATAACGGGGCCGTTGCTCTGGGAATAAAGCGCTTCCCGGGCCAAAGAGAACTTCTGGGCGGCGGGAGATAAAATGAGGGCATCTTTTAAACGTTCTCCTTCCTCGCTTCTCCAATCCACCTGCTTTCCGTTAACCATCAGGACGCGATCTGCGATTCCAACGCCGTTACCCGCCGACGAGGTGTTATAGTTGGCCGGAATGCCAATCAAACAGCCCCCGGGGAGCCAGGGGATGCCGGCACCAACGGGATGAAACCCAAAGGCTGCGAAGGGCCGGTACCCCGAGGCGGATGTTATTTGGGCTTCCTGTAGAACCTCCTGGAAGAGACTCCGCAGTCCGGCGCTGAGCTGCACCGGCTCCCCTTTGGACCATCCCTGATAAAGCTTCCGGAACGTCTGCTCGGGGAACACGTGGTAGGAAATGCTGGCGGAGAAGAGTCCGGCGGACGCCACGGCCAGGAGTCTGCCCCGGTACCTCTGGGTGAATCCAACGACTCTCCATAGGAAAGGGGTCGCCATTCTCAGCGGGCCTGCCGGACAGGAGAGCGCGGCGTTACAATACGGTGACATTTAATAATAATGAAAAATTAGGAGAAAAAAGTAAAATAATTTCTAATAAAAACTCTGCAAACCCTCCCTTTTCAGAGAAGACCTCCGTAGAGCATCGCGGCCGCTCCCCACATCAAATATACTTTTTTTTCTTGAATGCCCCTATATGATAAATTTGTATAAAATGGCAGAAAAATCTGCCCCTGTTACCCCTCTGAAAATCCCCAAATCCCTGCACGCTCTGTGAGAGAAAAGCCCACCCCCTTTATTTACAAAACTGCTGTTACATACCCCCGATTCGGTGCAAAACGAACTCAGTGAAAGGATCCCGATCCCGATCCCACTCCCACTCCCACTCCCACTCCCACTCCCACTCCCACTGACCTCCAGCGCGCATGGGACACCTGTAGCCGTAAAGAGCTGCTAGCGAACACGGCGACGATGCGTGTCAGTGACGTCAGCGCGCACAGTAAGGAAACGCCTCAAGTTAAAAGTGTAACGGGAGAAAAGGGGTAGCGAGGGCGGAGCGACAAGAGGGCGGAGTAACAGAAGCCAGGGACAGAGCCACAGGAGGCGGGGATCGGTAAAGAGGGCGGTGTCGAGTGACAGGAGGGCGTGGTCAAGGAGGGAGCTTCACTGCAGTTTAGGGGAATCAAAACATTATTTCTGGGGAATTTTCTGTAATATTTGTCGTTTCTGTTTGCTGAGTATATATTTTAGGCAATTATGAGTGATATTACTGACAGGGTGGTAGAGGAGTGGAACAGCCTCCCAGCAGAAATGGTAGAGGGTAATACAGTGAGGGTACTAAACATGCATGGGATAGACATACGGCTCCTGAATCTAAGACGAGACCAACGACTGATTAAGGTTTGAGAGACGGGGCCGGATGGGGCCGAACCATTGTTTCAGTTCATCAAATGTGGAAAAGGAAGTTTAACCAATATTTGGTAAAAATGGCAAACAAGCTCCGAACTTTAGGGCAGGAAGAAGTCATGAAAGAGTTAACAGCAAGCTTTTGGGGGTGATAGTGCACTTTAGCTTGTAGTATAGCTCCTATTAGTCTCAGCCATCCATGGATTTATGTCCCCGGTGGGCTCTGCTGACCTAAGGTATCTTTTTGTTTGATGTGCAGCTGCCGGAAGGGTTGGCCAGCAGTGCCGGTAGCCCCGCTCTGCAGCCGCGGTCGGGGACTCAGACACCCTTTTGGGACCTCAGAGGTCTCTTCTTCAGCAGACCAAGTATTAAAGCTCTGGACTCTGGCGCTGCGTAAAATGTAACGTCACTGATGCCGCCGGGGGGGGGGGGGGGATGCGCATTACTGATAAACGGATAAGACTCGTAGCTTCTCTATAATTTGTACATAAATCTTTATATATATACTTCCCCCGAACCACGTTTGGCACACGGATCAGTCCTGCCAAATGTGTGGCCCTAATGTCCCATAGATGGAGCATGGAAGTCACCCAGGCATGGTGGAATTGATCCCTCTCTTCCTGTTGATCGAGGAAGCCTCGCGTGGCCGTGTGTGGAACTACAGCAGGCGGCAGAAATGCTGCAACGTTCACATTCGGGGATCGAGGGACCCTCGCGATTGTGTTTCGGGGCAGCTGCACAAGTTCTTTTTTTCCTCTAGAAGCGGCTCTAGCACACGCTGTGGCACTCAATCCATGGCTATTCCCTTCTCTGGCAGCAGGTGGTGCTGCTGCGCCACGCAGATCCTACGCGTTTTACACCTATGTGCCACCTCATTGGACGCTTTAGTCATGTGATTCTTTATGCAATAACGTTACTTTCCCTATTAGGTAGGTTTCTCTCAAATCTTATCTTTATAAATAAGTCCTCTTTTAAGAGAGTTTACCCTTTAATCACAGATTCTAATTAAAAAAGTGTATTCCTGTCCTTCCTGAACGTCGTTAGTGACCCCATTCAGATAGAGGCGTGTAATAATTAAACTGCGGTATATTGCAGTCTGGTTTTGCCACAGGGTGCCAGACGTCTGTCTACCTGATGTGATGTTACAGCCTCCAATGGACTCTCACCACCCTCAGCCAGCGGTGTGCTGTGAGTGGCCTATCCTCTGGAACGCGTTGGATTTTACTGCAACAGGCAAGAAAGAAAAAGCGTCACGGGCAGAACTTTCACTAAAAAGCCGCGAACCCCTAAATATGTCAAGATGTAAAACAGAATGATGAATTAGCATACAGGGACAGCTGGCTCCTCCCCCCAGGGACCCCCTTATGATAAATGAACGACACAGGACAACTTCTCAAATTTCTGCTTTTTCCTGAAAGAAACTTCTCGCTGTTTATTCGGTAGAAATAAGTTAGTACATTCGCAAGAATCAGTGAAATTCAATTCCTTGTACCCTTAGACGCGGGCTTAACCCTTCGAGTGGCAGAGCGGAGCACGACATTCCTGAAACAGTTAAAAGTTCTCCGGAGAATGCCGGATATATCCTCGAACACTGCGTTGATAAGTGCTGATTGAAATGAAAGTGCAGGGGAGGGAAAAAAAAAATAAAAATCCTCTCCTTCTCGTCCTCCGTTTGGCTCCATTCCAGAGTTTGACTCAATGTCTGCGGCGCCAAGTCAGCTGGAATTATTCCGCACTCCGGCACTTATTCATTTCATCGGACTGCGTTAACCCTATTGGTGCTGCATTTACACCGCAACGACGTCCCTAAAAAAAAATAAAAAAAAAATTCTTGGAACTAACCCGGATTCTACTGATTTTTCAGTAAATTTCATAAGCTGGAAGAAAAAAAAAAAAACCTGGCCGTGGGTACCGCCAAGTAAAAAAAAAAAAAAAAAAAAAAGCCATCTGTTTTTAGTTTAATAAAATTGGTTGTTTAACCCACTCAGTGCCTGAGTGATGAATTAACACATTTTACTGGGGCTTAAAAAAAAAAAAAAAAAAACCCCACAGAACGCGATCCACCGATGATTAAAAGGTGAAAGGGATCCGGTTACTCGGGACGCACGACCAACAGAAGCTCAAAACAAGCCAACGGCGACTCCACGGATCCCGGGGGGGAGCGAGTATCACGACGCGGGGAGGTTCCTGGGGCACGAAGTGCAGGCGACCGGCTTTCTGTGACTCCGGAAACACAGGAGGTATCGATCCATGCTCCAGTCGGAAGCTCCACGGCCTGATTGGCCCCCCGGGGCCCCCTCTGGGTTTTGAGGGGTTGATAGAGAATGCTACCAAAACGGTAGGAGATATTTAAAAAAAAAAAAAAAAAAAAAAAAGACTGCAAAGTTCTGGGGATCTCATCGCGGAGATTTAAACCCCCCCCCCCCAACATGAATCTAAAAAAAAAATAATTACGTTTGGTAAAGAGACACCCGGCGCGAATCACCGGAGTGGAATGCGTTTGCAGCCATCATGTTAGGGTCGGGACGCCGGGACCTGACCCCTGTTGGGAGGCGCTGACCACGGGACGGTAGAGGGAGAAAAAAAAACAAAAAAAACCCTAAAACTTTTCATGCACGATTTTCAGGATTAGAAGGCTGCCCCTGCACAGCCTATTAAGGGTTAATGGGGGGGGTGAACTTGATTCACAGCATCGGCCAGGGAAAGGCTTCCCAGCACCCAAGACGTTAATATACCGCGGGGCAATAAGACGTAACGGCTGGCGGTGTAAAGGAGCAGCAGTGAGGAGGGGGCCCTGAGACGCGTCTCCCAGTCTTCCCAGTTCTGGCAGTCTGAATCCCAGTTGGCTAGCGCTCGGTGACCACCTCCGTGCGTCCGGCCCTCATTCAAGTATTCGGCAGGCAGTCCGTGGTGCAGGAGGTTGGCGGCTCGGCGGCTTCTCTACAGAGTCACCGGAGCTGCGAAGTCGGCTTTAGGAAGCGGCCGCTCCGGAGCCCGTCACAAAACCACACACTGCAGCCGGTGGGCTCCGCTCGCTCGGTCCGCTCTCCACTTCGTGTTCCTTTTCCGCTTCTGACTTTTCTCTGGAATTTGCTGCCTGCGAAAACAAAGAAAAAAACCCCAAAAACTCACATTTAATAGAGCAGCAATTTTCACCTGGGAGTAATAAAAAAAACCCATATATATATTAATTATATATATAGACACCTAATTAGACCTCAGCAGGAGAGGGGTTAATTTGGTTGTGTTTTAATATTTACTTTTTGGCTTGTTTTGTTTTGTTTAGAAACAAAATTATACAGGAAAAAAAAAAAAACAAACGTACAATTTATTTACAAACAATAATAATAATAATAAAGTGACCTGATGACTCTGACGAGGTCGTGGAAAGCTTTATCGACGTTCTGCGGCGGATCCTTGGCGCTTGTTTCGATGTATGGGATCTGCAAAGAAACCAGAAACATTGTTTCTCTCATTAAAGAAGATTCCTGCCCCCGGGGGCCGCGTGCCGGACCATCACTCGCAATCCTCTCCTCGTAAATAAACGCCATTTATTTTTTTTGTAAAGGTGAGCATCCCTTCTGATGTCAGATACATACAAAACGCCCCATTATCCATTATTAACCCTTAACCGCCGGGTCTCCGATGTCCAGCCCGCTGCGAGTCGATGAAGTTCGCCCTGTTGGAAGTTTCGCTTACGTTGTGTTTCGCCGCCATGTCCCTTCCTTGCTCGCTGGAAACTTTTCTCAAATGTATCAGGTCGACCTTATTTGACACCAAGATCATCGGAAAAGATTCTCTGTGTGAGGGACAGAAGAAGCCCCATTAGTCCGAGAGTCAAACACCCTCCCCCCCCAAAGATCTACGGCTCCCGGGCTACACGGCAACGGTCCGGGCTTCACCCATCGGCCTTTTCAAAGTCAACATCCACCCCTGAATTACCCCGATTACCCCTGTCAGGTGTCCCTGTTTAGTCTGGTTAGTCCCTCTGACCCCCGATCCCCCTCTTTTCTAGGAGGTCAGAATGTTTGCTGGGTATGAGGGGACCGCAGGGTTCTACAGCCCTAAAAGCCCCGATAATGTGTATAGAAACAGCAGGAAACGGCTTTATAAATTAAACGGGTAAATAAAGCCCATTATTCTTCTGAGTCTTATATAGGTTGCCGTCTGATACTCCGTAAACCGTATACTTTACTACACCAGCCAGTTCGTGTCACAGTATAACTCCTTAAAGGGAAAGTAGCGCAGGGAACGGAAGCATCTGCTTGGCGTTCCGTCGATGAGACGCGGCATTTGTTTCTAGTTACATGAAACCTGTCGTCTCTGCCACAGCTGATGGTCACGCCGAGCCGGTGATCTCTGCCGGTAGATCCGAGTCGCCGGCGCCCTCACTCACTCACTCACCTGTCTTTGACTCGGAGGATGAGCTGGTGGAAACGATCCACGTGTTCGAAGCTGGCCTTGTCCGTGACGGAGTACACGATGAGGAAGCCGTCTCCCGTTCTCATGTACTGCTCCCGCATCGCGCTGAACTCCTCCTGCCCTGCGGTGTCCAGCACTGGAGAAACACGAGAATCGTCACCTACGAGCCGGCAGGACCCGGACTTCAGCGGCCCTCGCCGATAACGAGACAGAAATCGAGGAGAACGGTTTGGCCGTCTATTCTGCTGGGCTCCTGCCGTAAGAAACCCCCTCGAACGCCACTCGGTTTTGTCTTATATTTAATAGATTGTAAGCTCCTGCTTAATGCCAGTTTGGTTTATCGTCAATTTCAATGTTTCTGTTAATTTTCACTTTTCTAATCGCTATACAAATAAAATACATCATACAGACCACGTCACACATCGAGCGGCTTGGGGGCGTATTCACTAAACACGCAGTTTGTAGGGGAGCGTTATCTCCGTGCGTTATAAAGGGTACAGAAAGTGCAGGGAGATTTATCTATACATTATACAGGGTCTGGCCCACTGATTTATCTATACATTATACAGGGGACCACTACTGATTTAACTATACATTATACAGGGGCCGCTTGGCCCTTCCTAGAGGATTCTCCCCCGGTCGGCCCTCCATAATGCAGGTGGGGAGTGTTGGCAGATGCGGTCTCTTTTTCTGTAGCTCTCCAGAAGTGGCCCCCGCGTAATGAAACTGCAGCCAGCGAAGTGAATAATAACGCATATTGTAATAGTGAGCACACGGGGGGGGCACAACGAGCAGCAGCAAATCGTTCTTACAACATGAAATAAACCCCCCGGCGTGTTAGAAATCGTTAGAAACGATTGCGCAACATTCCGTATCCTCGTTTTATCGGCGCGGGGGGGGGGGGGGGTCAGCGATTGTATCTGTTCCAGGAGTTACACCATGCGGGGGTTAGGAGGGGAGGGGTGCGGTAACTTCCTCCGCTCTACGCGGCTGTCCGGGTGCGGCCCCGGCTCGGTGTGGCGTTTCTAGGAGTGTCTCAGATAAAGTCTGAAAATACAGAACTGCCCCATTCCTGGCACCGACAGAAGCCACTTAACCCTTTCCACCCACCACGTAAAGTGATGCATGAGAGCCGCCTCCCGACCCGAAATAAATGTATAAAAACCCATTTCCCCCAATAATTCTTTATTGTTTCGGATCGCTCTCCTGTCCCCGGGGGGTCCGAGCGCCTCTGTGACGCATGGAGCGGCTGAGGAGCAGGTGGTGACTGCTCATTTAGGGGGCAGGACCCCTTTTAATATAATGCATTTTGCCCCCATTAACCTGTTGACCACTACAGTGCCAATAGTTAACCCCACCTCGTACGGTTACTAGTTCGGGAACAGCCCCCATAACAAAAGCGTTGCACAGGAATTCCCACAAACCGGGGCTGTAAATGAATTTGGGCGCGGGCATGCGCAGAACATCGTCTCGCGGAAGACCTTTGAATTGTTTTTCGAGAGGTATAATATATACACGGTACTCGGAGCTTTCTGATGGAACGCGGGTTGACGCGATGCTAGCGATAGGAGTCGGGCACCTAGCGGGGAGTATTCGGCGCACTCCCTGTGTAGCGGGATTTAGAAGTTTATTCCCTACAGCGGGCGTTCGATAGGAACAGACGACCCCACGGAGCTTCTCCTGCAGGGAGCCGACCCCTGGTAATATAAGGAGAGACGTCTTAAAAGGCCGTCCTGCAGGAGAAGCTCCCCGGGGCCGGCCCTTCGTAACGCGCAGGGAATGGAAATGCTTTGCTCTGTGGCGAAATTAACCACAGAATATTTTGTATTGTAACCAAAGCCTGTCGTTTATTATTAGCAGTGCCCACTCACACCAGCCTTGCCCCAAGAGCTTACAATCTTTAAACACATTAAAGTGCTGGTAGGACACGGCCTTTGGCGATAGATAAAAAACTTTTGTAGTCCATTAACCGCTGGGGGGGGGGGGGGCGGTCATAATTTTAATACCAGGAGAGAACGTTAACCCTTACCGTCCAGAATGGCCCACTGCCCGTCGATCTCCGTGTGCTTCAGGTAGGAATCCTCTATTGTGGGGTCGTAATCGGGCACGAAAATTTTCTGGAAAAACTGGATGGTCAGGGCACTTTTCCCGACCCCCCCGTCGCCGACCACTACCAGCTTATAGGTGGGGAGGTTATCGCCGAGCACGGCGCTGCTCGCCATAACGCTGCCCGCTCCGGTACCTGCGGGGAGAAAAAAAAAAAAAAAGGAACCGATTGTTACAGAGAGCGAGAAAAACGGATACTTCTGGATTTCATAACCCAGTTACAAAACACACTTAAGAAAGAAAAAACAAAACAAACAAACAAAAAGCATTTCTAGCCACAATCTGTTAAAATGTAACAAGCGGACGTCAGAATCCCGATCCGACTCTGGAAATTATCAGAAAAAGTCAAGATTAGGAGAGTTACAAGTTACTAATAATCACTTATTCCTTCTGCGCAGATCCATCCATTTAAATGCTGCATCAGGCCCCTTTTCCAAAGAACTTTTTGTACTGCGTCCACTGGAAGTCTATTCCCGGTATCTACTACTTTCTCACATTATCCATCTTCCGACCCCTGACGCCCGCCAGCTCCGGCACTGACCTAAAAATCCTTCCCTCTTGGACTTTCTCATTAAATTAACGTCCGCCATGAGTATCCCAGCAGCGCAGCCTATAGGGAGCATCCCCCAGAACCACGACGTACAGGATTATTCTGCCCCATGAAACGTCTGTTCCGTGGATGCTGCACTGGGGTAGTAAATCCCGAGAAACCAGGAAAAAGGCAAATAAACCCATTTTCCTCACGTTACGCGGAGGATCTCGTGTTTGTTTGGAGGCGCCGAGCCATTTCTCGCCCCCTCCTCGTGGAACCTGCGCGGCCGAATCCGGCAGGAACGTCTTTCCAGAGCTGCATTTTCAGAGAAGCCGTTCTGGTATCCGTGGCAACCTGCGATCTCCAAATTGTCTAATCCCGTTACGAAGCCTCCTTGAAAAGAGACACTGTGGCTGCGGGTCGGAGCGAAGCCTCCTCGGGCTCCCATTCAAGCAGCTCTCCTGGGGCCCATGAAACTTTCTGCTAACAAAACACCCCTTGTCCGCGTCTGACGGATCAGGACAGAGCTTCTCGCACCTACTTGACTAATCAAGCAATTGGAAGGCTGATTTATAGACCCGGTGCAGCCGCGCACGGCGTGGACGCCCAGCATCCCTCACGGAATCAGGGACATGACTATCGGCGCTAAGTTCTGTTAGCCGAGATCTAAAGGGGAACCGTCACCTTCACGGCACAATAAAAATATTAGTCACAGAATACGGGACTATTTTAACCCAGAGAAACCAAGGTTTGTGGCAAAATGTGGCAGGACTGGTGCAAGTCCCTCCCCCTCGTACAAAAGACTGCCTGAGCCAACCAGAAACTCTGAACTTAGGGAAAGAGGGACAGATCCGCTTAACACCATGCAGTATCAGTCTTCGTAGGTTTATTTAGCAGAAGTCATGTAAACCGAAGACTTTTAGGATCTCTTATTCTCAGGAATTATTTTTTTTTTTTTTTTTTTTTTTTTTTACAGTCCGGCATCTTCCAGGGACTTCAGGAGAATCCGGTCTCAAATAACGCCAGTCCTGCCGAGATCGGGACACTTGGAGGAAGGTATAATTTAGGTCTCTCCGTCAGGGCAGCGAGAAAGCGCTCACATCGGGGGGACCGTCGCTGCGTCAGGCGGAGCCGGCCGATGCCAGCCCCTCCCCCCAAATAAAACGCGTCCAAATCCAAGAAATTATATATATATATATATATATATATATATATATATATATATATATATATATATATATATATATATATATATATAATAAATGAAAACCCAACAATTAACCGATTATAGCGTATTTATACCAGAATCACGCCTTGGGATAGAAATCATAAAATATGTTTTAAAATCTTTGCGAAGTCGCCCTGAAGGGTCTCCTACAGAAATACCGGGCGAGGGGACCGGAAACGAGCGCCAGCGACGATTCGCAAAACAAACTTCATATCCGGCCCATTCGGTTCAGAAATAAATTGGGAGGGTCCCTCAAAGACCCCAAAAACTCAATTTACAAATAAAACACGTTTACAATAGAAAAGCAGAAACCGGGATGAGCTAAACTCAGATTTACTTTTCTTCCGACATCGCAGAAAACGCTGATCTCCGAGAGCCCCCCCCCCGTTAATTACCCCTCCGAGCGCCCGCTCTTCACGAGGAAAGCAGAAGAATTGAGCTAATTGCCATCTATGCACCAAAATGCAGAGTGTGCATCTCATCTTTCATCCTCCCCGGAGCCGACGGGAATCTCGGGCCGGGGTACAGGGAGACGTGCCGGTGTCATTTAACCCTTACCAGGTGAGCTGGGGGTGTCTGAAATGCTAGATCTTAAGCCAAGGGGTCCAGACCCGTTCATCCGTGGGCTTCATCCACATTCTAAAGGCAACTTTACGAGATAAAATAACGGTAAAGAGTCCTAAAGCGGGACACAAAAGTATCGCACCGGCGGTAACAAAGTAACAATAAAGTCCCCGCTGGTCCCAATTATTTGATTCATTCATCTCCCCTGCTTCGGTTACACAAACTGCTTTTCTGAAGCTTCTCTCCCATCTGGAAGCCTTTATGTGGGTGCGATATATCCATCACATACATAATAAATATATATATTACACACACAGACAGCTTATACCAGAGGCGGCCCCGTTACCGGACGCACCGGCAGCGCGGTAAGAAGGAAGCCTTCGGGAGAGGAACAGCGGATAACCGGGAAAAGCCGTTAGCTTTATGCCTTCATACAACGACTGCCCAAGACGCGTTCACCGCATCCGGCCCGACGTCAGAGAGCAGGCTCAGCGCCCGACCCCGGAAACGCCCGACAGGGGCAGCCGTTAAACGGTTAAATCCCGGTGGGTGCATGCGCAGCGCATGGAAGCGACAGCACAAGCCGGGAGGATCTTCTCATTTTCCCAGCAGGAGTAGGCGAGAGCGAAGACAGAGGAGGAATTAAACGCCCCGTGTGATAAATCTCAGAGATTGGACAAGACGGGCCTCCAGAGTCATAATGAAGTCGTTTACACCATGCAACTGATGTGGTCCCCTGATGCCCCTCTCTACCCCCCTGATGCCCCTCTTTTCTAGGAGGTCAGAATGTTTGCTGTATAGAAACAGCAGGAAACGGCTTTATAAATTAAACGGCGTAAATAAACCCCATTATTCTTCTTCTAAATGCTAGTTACATAAATAGCTCCGCCCCAGACCCGCCCCTTAAAAAATGCCCCTCTGCTTAAATGAATGGTGGGGGGCATTATAAAAGCACCGATATTCAAATGAGGGAGCTGTGGAATTATGGGTAAGAAATAGTGTCTTGATCTGCATATCTCCGCCTACAATTCCCAGAGTTCCTAGGAACCGCCATCTTTCTCCTGTTATCTTATAGATATCTACGCGAGTTTATGGAATGCCCTGCGTGAAGAGAGCCAGACCACAATACCGCATTGGTGATATTCAGCCCTTTGCATGCGATCCCGGAAAATATTAAATAATCGCAACTGAGAAAAAAACCCCAGTGATTATTCCCATAATCCTTTACGACTTTTTTTTTTTTTTTATTTAGTTGTCCCTAAACGAAAGAATATATAAATATATTACGCTTGGCGCGCACACCGTCAGTATCGGAGCGGCCTCGAGTCCGGCTCCAGTCCGAGCGGGAACAATTATATATATTTTATTATAAAGCGCAGTAAGTCATCAGGCCCCTGGGCCGGCGGTTACCGTCATCGGCTGTTAGTCACGGCGTGATTCACTGCAGCTTGGCAGAGGACGCAGGACACAGAATCCGGCTTTCTACAAGCGCCAGGTCCCCGCTATTGCGCAACGCGCCAGATACACGTTAACGAAGGCGTTAAACGCGCAGGGGTTAAGGGGTTAATGAAAACGTAAGCCGTTAGAAGGTTACGTGGGAGCCACCGGAGATCCGTTCGGGTAACGGCCGCGCAGGCCAACAGGTGAGCTGCAACTCTCATAACCTTAGCCACCATCCTTAACAAAAAGACTGGGCCCATGGCAGCTGATACCATGAGAGCTGCCCATGCCCTGTATCAATAACCTCCATGCCCCCCCCCCATGTTCACTCAGGGGCCTTCAACAGCCCAGCACCCCACCATGATAGGAGAGACAGGCCTAGCTCCCTGCAGTAGGGGTGGTAGGTGGGGTGGTTGGGGTAAAGATTTCCATGCCCATTCTACTCCAGGGGCAATAACTTGGGGCTTTACCCCTGAGACTGAGGGGCAGTTTGCAGATGCCCTGGGGTGTTTTTTTCTCACATAATGACTACTCTGCCCAGACCGGAGGGGTATCAGCATCCTTAACCCTTTGCTGACACTCTAGAAAAAGAGGGCCATGCATTCCCCCCCTTGGCAATGACAGGGTTAAGTAATTCTAACATTAATAAAGATGGGGCCTGTAATGAATCTGACCCCGGAAGCGCCTTCTCTACCGAAACAATCCGTTATAACACGGGGGGGGGGGGTCACAGATACCCCAACATATCTCTGCCCCTGACAGCAATACCTGGTCAGACGGCCCCGTACTCACCAGATCTCTGCCCAGGATGGCTGCCCGCCCAGGGACCACCTCTCACTCCATGCTGTGGGCTGTAGGGCTACAAGGGGCAGAAATACCCCCCCCCAACACCAAGCTTATTGCCCCAGCCCCCTCCTTCCTCCGGGATCCTCTGCAATGCAATGTTCACTTTCTATTCCAACCATTCTTTATATTGCCACAGCTGCTGCTAAAAATAGACTCAACCTGGGAGGGAGGGGGTTCAACCTGCCTCATATTTGTGGCATTTCCTGGGGCAAGTCTTGTAATTTAGTCTTTAAAGGGTTAAATTATAACTGCCCGAACAATTAGAATGGATTTAAAATAACGAGTCTTCTAGTTAATGACGAAATTAAATGATGGAAGAAATCAGAACCCCCCCTCTCGAACGTAATGGACTCTTCCACAAGCTGTGCCCTCTGTACGTTGCCGTTAAGGTGGACCCGGCATCGGAAGGGCCAGTCCCGGCTGATACATTGTTACCGGCCCGTTGGAATTCACTAAGCGTCAGTATCTCCCGGGGTGACTACGCAGGGGTTAAACACGATTATTTTACTTTGTAAAAATAATGTATGTTTGTCCTGACTCTGATCCACCTTAAAAACCACTCCTTGCCCAGAGCTGGTTATCTGTCATTCTTTGGCTGCTTGTGGCTGAAGAGCCCATGGGGCAGTTATCTGCTATATACCCCCCGCCATGGAACAATACCCCCCCCCCCCCCCGGCAGTCACAATACCCCCAGGTGCTACCGCTACAGGGTGACATAACGTGATTTTTTGGAGCTGTGAGCCAATCGTCTCGCGGCAATTTGTGTCACTTTGTACAGGTGACGATGTTTGCGGTGAGTAACAATAGATCCTGTTACCTGATCCATAATAGCCAGGTGTGTCCTGCGAGGTGTGTGTGTGGGGGGGGGGCACAGGTTTTTTTGGGAAGCCCGCGGTATCTCGTGCCTTCCCTCCCCGTGTGAAGACCGGTGATCGGGGATAGCGCCACGGTGCAAACCGGGACCCCCCATCTACCCCTTCTGGGGGCCGCACTCTCCACATAGGGATATGCTGCCAATTTATTCCCTCACTAGACCAAGGCCTGTGGGAAGGACCCCTGAAGTCCTCAAGGAAGGATGGCGGCCAAAATGCACGACCCACCAAAAAACACTACAAAAAAACCACTGAGAAAACAAAAATTACAAAAATACTGCAATCCATATCAAAATATCACACATGCCCAACAAAAACATTACACAGACGCGCACAGAAGGCACTGAAGATATTTGCAAATCTGATGAATTTATTTCTTGACGTCATCTCAGTTAATGTGAAAAAAAAATAGCGCCATCATATTCCGTAGCGCTGTACAGTGGGTAGACAGGACATAACGAACAGTATATATAGCGTAAGAATTTGACTTAAAGAAACAGGGGAGAAGGGCCTTGCCCAAAGAGCTTACAGTCTAGAGGGTGGTGTGGTGGCAAATAGAGCACGCCTTTAATTGAGGCGCTGAGTGGGTTCGCGTAAAGAGCGCCCCCCCCCACGGCGTACGGCAGCGAATATTAATTAATTGTGTTAATTCACATTTATTTATTTTTGACTGTAAATCAGAGACGGAATGTATTTTAATTTTAGAAGTCCGTCCCCAGAATCTCTTTATTCCAGCGATTCCTCTTTCTGCCACCTTAAGTGACGTCACCCGATACACCCCTTGGGGCAGAAACCTCGCGCGGGTCCCGTAATCCCAAGGAATTCTCGTACTTTGATTTTTATGTTTCTTTTTTGTGCATGTGGATTATTATTGTATAGTTTTTTTTTGGTGTGATTATGTTGAAATTACAATGTTAGGTGGAGCACTGATATGGACGTAACCACGGAAATGGCCCCCTGAAGACTCCACAGTGGAGCCGGACCCCCGAAGATTCAGCCTTTTGGCTCCCGTCTCTCCTCGAAGACTTCGTTGGTCACCTTCATGGCACCAAGAAGATCTGGCCTCCTGCGGCCGAGGGTGGCAAATCCCATCAGAGAGAGAAGGTTCCGGGGGCCGGGTTCCACCAAGCACACTTTGACCCCCCCTCACCCCCATCTTCCTCAATTTGGGAAAACAAATCATCTCAGAATACATAAAAAAAAAAAAAGTGTTTAGATAAAATTTCTCTAAAAACAGGAAATGTTCTCATCGACCTGAAAGTATTTAACTATTAAGACTAAAAAACCCGGAAAATCCTTGGTGGGTTATCGCACGAGTTAAAAGCCCGTTAAGGAATAATATTAGCCAATCAGCGGCCTGCGATCGTTCCTATAATATCAGGAGGTTCCGTAATCACTGGAATTAAACATCATTTCTGATTGCTTTACTTTTAGAACCAAATTTTCAATTACAAATTCATGACTTTAATGCCATCAGCGACATCCAAAAAAAAATCCTCTGGGGTCTCCCACTGCGGTAAAAAAAACACAAAAAAACATTCCAAGAATCCGTATCGGTGTAATTGATAAATATGTATATATTTTTTTTTAAAAGCAAAAATCACACAAAACCCCCAAACTTTATGGCTTTTTTTTTTGCTACGGGGTGCAATACAGCGATCGGGGCAAAAAAACCATTCTGCTTATGGAGGCAAGAAGTGTAAATGTATCCACGAGCCTCTCACTGGGTATTCCCGCGGGGGCCGTCTGTGTCGCGTCGTACACGCGCATGCACATCTACCCCGAAAGATCCCAAGTCCTGACGTAACGTTGTATGAGGTCATCTCGCTGACTGATACGGAAACAAAGACTTTTCAGCGGATTTGCAGAGAGGCCATTACCGCTATTATGCACGTAATGGGCAATATCCGTCAATCCCAGCGCCGCTCCACCGATTAACGAATCCCCCGGGCGCCGATCTACATTTTAAATGGCGAATCGTTTATCGCTCGGCTGCTAATGGATGGACGCGGAAAATATGTCGGGGAACTGAGATGCCGCGTCTTAAACCCATGAACATCAATAATTGGGAATGAGAGGTAGGGTTTATCGACGACGTTTCCCGACGCTTGGTTTGCTATTGAGGTGAACTTAAAAACCCGGAACCTGCCGGCAGATCGGCCCCCGGCGGCCCCCGTCTAGTCGCCCGTTTCTCCTGCTGTAAAGACTCAAACCTTAATGAGTCGTTGGTCTCGTCTTAGATTCAGGAGCCGTATGTCTATCCCATGCATGTTTAATCCCCTCACTGTATTACCCTCTACCACCTCTGCTGGGAGGCTGTTCCATTTATCTACCTCTCCAGATGTCTGTTAGTAACAGTATTGAACCAATATTATTTTTAATATAGTTAAGTTAAAACATATTATTATTAATATTTTATTGTTATTATTAATATTATTAATATATTATTATTGTATTATTATTATAAATATTGAATTATTATTGTTTTATTATTAATATTTTATTATTATTATTATTATTATTATTGTTATTATTACAGGAAATATCTCTTGTGGGGTAAAGACTTTAATCTGAAAATCTGATAAATTAGAAATCTGAAACATTTACAGAGACAGACAATGGCAGCGCAGTCTGCTGACGGGGATTTGCACCGGGGTCGTACACAAATTAATGGGATTATAGAATTGAGATAAGAAATACCAACGAATAACAGGCCACGCTGGGGAGAAAAATGCAATTTCAGAATTTTTTTTATCCTCCAGTTTTTTTTTAATTTTTCCAAGAAACTGACAGATCCTCCTTAAGAGATTTAAGACAAACAGGGGATTGTGAAGCAAACGCTAAAAGCTCGTAAAATCGGCTTTTCCTGTGACCCAAAAACGCAGCAAATGGGCTATTAAAAAAAAATGGATTTCTATTGTGTTGTTTTCTGTACACATCAGTTAACCCCTTGTCGACCGGACCAGTCTATGCTTTTGCCGCACAGAGCTCAGTCACTGGGGGCTCGCTAAGGTGGGTACATCAGGTGCACAGAGCCCATGTGCCCCGTAATCAAGGTGCCGGCAGCATGTGTTGGGCGGCAGCGGCTTGCATGGAGTGCGTGAGCCACAGTGAAGACTCCACGTGAGGTTAGGAGTCTGAATGCGTTAGTGTTTGGCGTTCGCATGTGTGTGTGTTACTGTAGGGTGTTAGTGTGAGTGTGTGTTAGTATTTGGTGTCAGAGTGAGTGTGTCAGTGTTAGGCTAGGTTTCCACTTGGGTTTTTGTCCTGCATTTTTTTCTTGATGAAAAACGCCAGGAAAAACGCCAAGAAAACTGCCACTGCATTTTCCTGCGTTTTGGCGTTTTTTCTGGAGTTTTTTCTGGCGTTTTAGCCTTTCTGTGGAAATTGCTTTTTTTGACCTTAGGCAGTTTTTCCAGCCTTTACACGTTGGAATTGTCACCCAGCTAAAAGGGATTCGGATAAATGGCGAGTATCTGCCCCCTCCTGATGTCATTTCCTTGGTAGAGTTCTACGCCCCGGCGGACCCTTTTGTCTCTTTTCTGTGGTTTGTAAGGCCTGCTTTATTCCGAATGTCTGCTCCTCGAGGAAGATTGGCCCCAAATGATGGCGCAAATTGTTTGCTGTTGCTTTTGGCACGCAGGATCCCGTTGGTTTGTTTGTAATGGATGTTTGTTCTAAATGGTGTAAAATTCAATATGAACTTTGTTTTGTGTGAAGCTGTTTGTTTCCCGCCTATTTCTCGTAGGACTCACAGATACCGGGTCCATCCTCTGCATTGTAACTGTGGAAAAAAACGCCATAAAAAACGCCAAGGCAATAAACCCACCGGGCTTTTTCATGGCGTTTTTTCTCTCCCATAGACTTCTATTGGAGAAAAACGCCAAGATTTCCTTGCAAAAAACGCCAGAGTGTCAGCAACCTGCGATTCTGAAAAACTGCCACAGAGCCCAAAAAAGCAGAAAAACGCCAAAGAGGACTGAAAAACGCCAAGTGGATCTGGCATTCTGCGATTTCCTATTGAAGAACAGCTAACATCTGGCTGCTGCGTTTTTTCACTAAAAAAACGCCAGGTGGCGCTATTGGCGTTTTTATGGGGAGTTTTTAGCAAAAAAAAAACAAGTGGAAACCTAGCCTTAAGGTTAATGGTGTGAGGGAGGGGCGGGAGACGCGTGTGTATGTATGTGTAAGTGTACGGTGTAAGAGTGAGTGAGTATGCGTGTTAAAATGCACATGTGTTTAGTTACTGATGGGGGCGCTGAAGAAATATACCCAGGATCCACTAACCCTTGGCTCACTCCTGTCACTCCAGCAGGCATGTGACCACCTCCCAGTGCATTTCAGCCCACGAGGTAGCTGGCCGGGTAAGGTAGGGGGTCTCGTACTTGCCCCACCTTCAGGTTGGGACTGTCTCTAACAATGTCCCTCCAACACAGGTGTCTTATTTATCCGATTTGAATGTTAACTTGTAACCGGATTATTATACCTGGGAACTTGTGGGCTCCTTCTACCCAGACACGCTGCGAACATGACAGAGTATCCGTGGCCGTTTAAAAGTTTGGGCTCACTCGGACGTTTTCATGGAAAACAAAGAAAATTTTTGGCTGTAAAGGGTTTTCTAACGATCAATTAGCCTTTTAAATGTTAATTAGCGAGCTCAATGTGCCATTGGAACCCGGGAGTGATGAGAGTGATAAAGGACCATTGGAACACAGGAGTGATGGGAGTGATAAAGGGCCATTGGAGCACAGGAGTGATGGGAGTGATAAAGGGCCATTGGAACACAGGAGTGATGGGAGTGATAAAGGGCCATTGGAGCACAGGACTGATGGGTAGTGATAAAGGGCCATTGGAGCACAGGAGTGATGGGAGTGATAAAGGGCCATTGGAACCCGGGAGTGATGAGAGTGATAAAGGGCCATTGGAACCCGGGAGTGATGAGAGTGATAAAGGGCCATTGGAACACAGGAGTGATGGGAGTGATAAAGGGCCATTGGAACACAGTAGTGATGGGAGTGATAAAGGGCCATTGGAACACAGGAGTGATGGGAGTGATAAAGGGCCATTGGAGCACAGGAGTGATGGGAGTGATAAAGGGCCATTGGAACACAGGAGTGATGGGAGTGATAAAGGGCCATTAGAGCACAGGAGTGATGGGAGTGATAAAGGGCCATTGGAGTACAGGAGTGATGGGAGTGATAAAGGGCCATTGGAGCACAGGAGTGATGGGAGTGATAAAGGGCCATTGGAACACAGGAGTGATGGGAGTGATAAAGGGCCTCTGTACGCCTATGAAAAGATTCCATTAAAAATCAGCTGTTTCCAGTTACAATAATCATTTAAAACATTAACCCCGTCTGCGCTGGATTTCTGATCTATTTTATGTTATTTTAATGAGGAAAACGAGCTTTTCCGTCGAAAACAAGAAAATGTCTAAGTGACCCCAAACTTTCCAGCATTCGTGTATTTTGTTTATTTTAATCTGTAAATACCAGTTTTTTGTGCAGAGTTCCGATGGCGTCTATTGTGCGGCGATCGCTTTCTAATATTGGGCAACGGCGCCACCTTGTGGTCACTCTGTAGTTATACAGCATCAGTGTTTCTGCTGCGTATTCTACATCAAAGAAGCATCCGGTAAGCAGCGACACGGCGTCATAACATCGCTGCGAATGGCAGACATGGAGTTATTATCATTATTATTACCAGTGAGACCTCGGGAGGCAGTTCCGCTACTCGACGGGCCGGATAAATCACCGATCTCCCAAACCGGCCTGTTAACACTTCGTAAAGCTGTGCCGAGTCAGCCCGGCCCGCCGTAGTTTCCTTCTTTTAAAAGCGGGGCGCCGGGATATGACATCATAATCCAACTCCCAGAAGTAAGGATAACGACACCGAAGCTGAATACATCTTCATTATATATTTATAAAATACGTCTGAAAATGTTTACACTTCCATCATTTACTTTTAAAGCTGTTTCTCCCTTTCAAGGAGAAAGAAGAAATGCCAACATTCCGCTATTAATAAAAAATGCCAGGACCCCACTATGAGACCTATGAGACCTTCTTTACACATCCAGTAATATACTTACACAAACACACACAAGCACACACATGACCTTAGTATCGTCAACTTCGGCCCCATTCCCCAAATAAGACACATAGACAATGTATGTAATTAAAATTGCTTTATTGTTCGATTTTGGATAAATTTGGCCACGGTCAAAATCCCGGTATTATCCCCAACCGTGACACTCATTATCATATTTCTTAAACGTTATAAACCACAAATTCTTGGCTACAAGCCAACCATATAACACCGTATATCTATAGGGCTGGTAAGGGCGTAACAAACCACGTCACCTGTAGAGGCTGCCGGCGTCCAAAGCCCAGCAACCACACGTCACCCAATGTATCACCTGAGCAAGGCGCCCAGGGAGTGTTCTGCACTTCCGCCCTGAGGCATGGGCACCACGAGTACAACCATACCTTAGATAGTTGTCTCAAGCACCGAACCAGCCAACCACATATTAACAATGACCAAAATGTAAACACCAACCGCCACAGCCTGTAACGTGCGACCCCTTGCACCGTTACTGGCCCCCCAAAACCTCCAAGGCCCGCTCTATCCCTGACTGAATAGCCAGATTCCATAAATCTAAACCCACCTCCGATAAGTGGACGCCATCACAACGAAAGAGACCCGACAAATCGCCCTCCAAATCAACATGCCTCACCACGAGACCCCCTTGAAAAACAACAAAACGTGAGATAGTCTTATTAACTTGCCGCCTGGCCCTCTCGATTCCCTCCCGGGAATTGGCACCCCTCCAAACCTTCCTCGTGACAATGTGAGACCACACAAAAATCGTACGCGGGCGGCTAAATATTACACACCAATTCACGCAGCGGCACATAACACAGATCATTTCCCCCAACATGCAAAACTACGATATGGGGCACACCATGCACTTGAACGTGCCGAGACAATTCCCGGGAAACCCTATCCCAGCGCATACCTCTGAATCCGAGCCATCTGATAGCAACCGTATCTCTATCGAAACCCAGCTGCCGCCCAGAAGGCCGAACCGACGCCCGTCTGGCCGCCCAATACACATACGAGTGCCCCAAAATCCACACTTCCCGGCGGACGGAGTCTGTAAAAGAGAAAAACAAACAACATAGCACAGCACAAACAAACCGCCGCAAAACCGACAGAAACAATTATAAAAGCAAATGAGGGCGAATGTAGGACCTAAACCTAGTGGATTCCCACCGGCCTATTCTCTTAATTAAGTCCCTACTCAACCCCCACCTCGAAGCCTCGGTGGCCGCACCTATGCGAAAGGAGTGCGTGCCAACTTCAGCCTCAGCCAGACCCAACGTACGCAAAACATGCTTAAAAACCGAATGAAATTGGAAACGGGACAGCGCGGAACCGTCCGCATGTACCAAAAAAGAAGACGGGCCATCCGGCCTCACAGCCCCATAGGCACGCAAACCGGCAACCGGACAAACCGGGCTGCCTGGACACTCCACGAGCTCCACATACAGCCCCTTACCACCCTGATCAGTCTTGGAACGCCTAATCAGAATACTAACCGTATTGCCACGGCAAACCACATCCGCAGCCTGAATCCCACCCTGAACGGACTTTGAGGGGCTCACTAATTCCCCAATCCGAAATGCACCGAAAAAGGCCAATGAAAATGCACAACGAAAGAGCAAAACTTCAAACGACGATGAACAAACACCTTGCAGCTTGCCCACGAGACCCACCAACATCCCATACGACACGGGACGCCTGGAATCCGCCACCTTGGGGCCCTTTTTAAACCCTTTAACCGCCAGTCGCACCGAAAAAACTTTTGTCACATCAGGAACACCTTTCTCCTTAAAGACAAAAGCCAGGGCCGCCATACGGCGATCCAAACCTGACACGGATACTTTTTTGCTAAACAAGTACCCAATAAACCACGATAATACCTCAGCCCTGTCCACCTCCCCGTCAGCTTCCTTTGCGATCCGCTCAAAGCACTCCCACTCCTGCCATGTTCTGTCATAAAAGGCCCGCGTGGAAGGAACCAGCGACCGCGATCGAAGCTGTTCAGCCATCACTCTGCCAGCGTCCACATCCAATCTGGAAACCGACAGCCTTCGCGGGCAGCCTGAGGCGCCAGCCGGAAAAACCTGTCCCACTGTGAACGAGACAAGGAATCAGCTACACCGTTATCAACCCCCGGCACGTGAATAGCCCGAAAACATATATTCAGCTGAAGGCAACGTAACACTAACCAACGCAATAGCTTCAAAACCGGCAAAGAAGAAGAGGAGATATTATTCACAGCATGAACAACGGATAAATTATCGCACCAAAACCTAACATGTTTGTTGGCCAAGTGGCCCCCCCACAGCTCCAAGGACACCAAGATCGGAAAGAGTTCTAAAAACGTCAGATTCCTAGTCAAACCTCTAGATTCCCAACCCGTAGGCCAATGCCGAGCACACCAAGAACCCTTAAAATAAGCGCCAAAACCCAAGGAACCCGAGGCATCGGTCCACAGTTCCAATTCCGAACTGGAAACTGGAGGCGCAAGCCACAATGAACAACCGTTATATTCGCAAAGAAAAGTATCCCAAACTTTCAGATCCTCCTTCAAAGCCACGGTAAGCCTAATAAAATGATGGGGGGCCTTAACCCCGGCTGTAGCCAAGGACAGCCGTCGTAAGAAAACCCTCCCCATGGGCATGATCCGGCACGCGAAATTAAGTTTGCCAATCAATGACTGTAATTGCTTCAAGGTAACCTTAGAAACCTGCAGAAAACTTGCAACCATGAAACGCATATCATGCACCTTATCCAACGGCAACCGACAAACCATCTCCTCTGAATCCAACTCGATACCCAGAAAACTCAAACATGTACAAGGGGACACCGTCTTGTCCGGTGCCAAAGGTATTCCGAAATCCCGAGAAACCTGAATCACCTTAGCCAATAAAACACTACAATGAGACGCAGAAGGAGGGCCAATACATAGAAAATCGTCGAGATAATGAATGACGGACGGTAAACCCGACACCTCCCGCACAACCCATTCGACAAATGAACTAAAAACCTCGAAATATTTACAAGAGATCGAGCAACCCATCGGGAGGCATTTATCCACAAAATATTGCCCGTCCCATTTGCACCCCAGCAAATGGAAACACTCCGGATGTACCGGCAACAACCGGAAAGCCGCCTCCACATCAGTCTTGGCCATCAATGCCCCTCGTCCAAAAGAACGCACCCACTCTACAGCCCGGTCAAAGGAAGTATACGACACCGTACTCAAATCTGGGTCAATTCCATCATTGACCGATTGCCCTTTCGGGTAAGACAGATGGTGGATGAGCCGGAATTTACCCGGCTCCTTCTTGGGAACAACCCCCAAAGGGGATAAACGTAAATTAGGCAAAGGACAAGACAGGAAAGGGCCTTCCATCCTCCCCAAAGCCACTTCCTTACTCAATTTATCGGACACAACATTAGGAAAGGACAAGGCGGAGCGTAAATTCCGAACAACAGTAGTAACTGCGCATTCCTTAAAAGGAATCCGAAAACCGTCCCTGAACCCACAAAGTAACAAAGCAGCCGCCTCTTGATCAGGATAGTTAGTCAGCCACGGTACCATCCTCTCTACCAGTACCGGAGTCACCCCCTTTTGCTCCAGCCGCCCCTTTAACCTTCTTTTGCTTCTTAAAGCACTTGGAGAAGGGGTGGGACCCATTGCATCCCGAGCACTCGTGCTTGAATCTGCACAAGGACCCCCATTTACACAACCCCTCATTATATTTCCAGCAATAGCCCTTTTGCATGCCGGCCGATGAGCCAGAACTGGAATTGTCACCGGCCGCTGCTGGAAAGGGCTGGGATTGACTGCGGCCAGGTGTCATAACCCTAAGCCACAAAGAAATATCCTTATGATCCCATCGCAAACCCTTCTGAAAAGCCATCCTTTGTCGAAATTGCTCATCATAGCGGAGCCACGACTGACCCCCATAAACCCGGTAAGCTTCCCCAATACTATCCATGTAACCAAATAGACCGCTACAGTGCTCAGGATTCTTCTGCCCGATTACACTGGCTAAAATGGCAAAAGCCTGAAGCCAATTTGAAAAGGTTCTTGGAATTAAACGATAACGCCTTTTTTCCTCCTCCTCCTTCTTAACCTCTTCACCTTTCTTCACCCTGTCCAAATAAAATTTACCCAAAGGAAGCAAAGAAAAAATCTCGACATACTCCCCTTTCCAAATCTTTTCCCGGACCTCGTCTTTCAGATGGGCACCCAAGGGCGCCTCAAAGCACACATAAACCTCACCCCTGGCTGCATCCGCCAAACGAACGGCAGCCTGATCACCCTGTTTGTCCCCCACAACAGGACCCGAACCGCTCGATCCAGAAGGAGCAGGCACTGCAGGCGCCACAGGTCCGGTAGGACCTTGCAATGGACTAGCTACCGGAGATCCTACCCCCGCCACTGTCGCCACAGGGGGCACTGACACCGCCTGACTGCCCGCAACGCCATAAGACCCCCAAGCCTGCGCCGGGGTTCCAGCACCCTGCAAACCACAACGTACTAATAAATCTCTAAAACCATCAACAAATTGAGACAAAGCAGGTAAAACGGCACTGTGTGGATTCAAATTAGCACCCTGAGCTAACAACTGCTGCCCAGAAGGGATAGCACCCTGCTGCATAGGTAAAACATGTCCAGCTGCGGTATCCACAGCCGCCGAAGACACATGAGGCGCAGAAAAAACACTTAAAGCTCCAGGCAAACCTGCACTAGCAACCACTGAACCCCTAAGATCCTGTGACCAAGCAGTCACAGAGGATGTATGTATCTAACCAATATTTTAACCCCTTGTTAGGTCATGGGGTGCTCCTCGTTCCTTCCCCGGTCATGGTGCCCCTACACCTATTTCTTGCTCCGGGGCTGGTCTGTAACATACTAACACACACAGTCACACGCTAACATACCGTATTTGCTCGATTATAAGACGAGGTTTTTTTCAGAGCAAATGCTCTGAAAAATACCCCTCGTCTTCTAATCGGGGTCGTCTTCTAATCAGACCTCAAATAGAGGTCTGATTAGGAGACTAAGATCCAGATCCCCCGCACCGCTGCAGGGGACCTGGATCCTCCTGTCTCACCCCCCCCCCATCATACACACACTTACCGGTGCTTCCTGCTGTATAGCACAGCCCTGGAGGGAGAGAAATGGACGCAGGGGCCCATGACTGGGGGGGCCTGGGCTGCCCTTCCTCTCCTCCTCCACTTTCACCTTTTGAACTGTATAAAGTTACTAATTGCCCAGCTATATGTAAATCTGCAGATTAGGGGGTCACTCGGGGTTGGTCAGCAGCCCCCTGGTGCCCCCCCCCCCATGATATGGGCTATAAATTTGGCTCCCTACAGGGTAGGGCATTATTCCTTACTGCCGTTTGCCTGAAAATATTCCCTCCCACCCTCCCCCTTTTTTTTTTTTTTTTTTTTTTTTTGTGTTTGTTTCTATGGTGTAGGTTTTATGCTGGCATGGTGCTAGAGCTACTCACCTTTAGGGGTGGTTGGCTCGTGGTGCACAAGCCTTCGGGCTTAAGTGCAAGACACTCCTTGGGCTAAGGGCCCTTGCGATTCCTATTGGTGCCACGGGCTGACGGGCAAGGGACGCCGTCAGTCACAGCGGGTATATGGTTTACACGCCTATGCCAGATGGTGTTTATTCATTGACGGTTTCACTGGTTACTGTTTCAGTTTGATGGTGTTTAGTTAATTGTTAAAAGGGGCGTTCGTTAAGCGCCCAACACATTGGTGTAAAGTTTACAAAGGGTTAATGGTACTTAACCCTTGACACATTAATTGTGTTAGTGTCACGGTGCGGAGATGCAAGTTGGATTGCACCGTGGACATATTAATCCATATCTGACTTTTATTGACATTGTTAAATAAATAAAGTCAATTTGTTAAAATTACATTTGGTGTATGTCTTTATTGTGGTTATGGGAGGAGGGGAAAAAGGGGGGCTGCCAGGTAGGCCCTCCTCCAGTCATGCCGGGGCAGCGGGTTGACGTCTACGCGATTCGCGTAGACAACGTCCGCTGCAGCCGGAAGGAGGTGTGGCTAGCAGCGGGGGTTGTCTGCGTCCGTCGCGTAGACCTTCCCCGACTGTCAGAGATCAGAGTTCCCCGCACCGGAACCGCACCGGTGCGGGGAACTCTGATCTCTGACAGCCGGGGAAAGTATACGCGACGGACGCATACAAACCCCCCCTGCCAACTCCACCTCCTTCCGGCTGCAGCGGAAGGCGACGTCAACCTGCTGCCCCGGCTGGAAGCACCGGTAAGAGAGGGCTGAGAGGGGATAGAGGGGAGAGAGGGAAGAGATGGGTGAGAGGGGTGAGAGGGGGGGGAGAGAGTGTGTGTGTGTGTTAGTTAAATGGGGGTATAGGGTGTGTGTGTGTGTGTGTGTGTGTGTGTTAAATGGGGGCATAGGGCATTTCTGGAGTGGCGTTAAGGGGGCATTTAATAGAGCACTCTGCCTCCTGAAATGCCTTATACCTCCCTATATGCCACTCTGCCCCATAATATGCCTTTTAACCCCCTAAATGCCAGAGTGGCATATAGGGGTATAAGGCATTTCTGGAGGCAGAGTGCTCTATACAATGCCTTTTAACTCCCTTAATGCCACTCTGCCTCCTGGAATGCCTTATACCTCCCTATATGCCACTCTGCCCCATAATATGCATTTTAACCCCCTAAATGCCAGAATGGGATATAGGGGTATAAGGCATTTCTGGAGGCAGAGTGGCACATAGGGGGTCAAAAGGCATACCATGGGGCACAGTGGCATATAGAGGGTTAAAAGGCATATCATGGGCCACAGTGCCATATTGGTGTGGCAAGCCTGGGGGCAGATGTGCGTAACTGGGGGACAGGTTGGAAAATACAAGGAAATAAAAACAAAAAAAATATTTTTCTCAATCATAGCTTTTATTTAAAAAAATAGTTTACATGAATTAACATTTACTGGTAAAACTTTTTTCCTTTAGGGTCGTCTTATATTCAGGCTTTTTCTTTTTTTCCTAAGTTAATATTCAGATTTTGGGGGGTCGTCTTATAATCAGGGTCGTCTTATAATCGAGCAAATACGGTACTTTAACTAACACACGGTAACATATTTATACACATAGAGCAACATACTTACAGATATACTAATGTACACACAGATAATAACATACTTACACACACATTAACATACTAACATATTCACACTCAGTGACATACTTACACCCTAGTTAACATACATACTTAACCATACACACATAATAACATACTTTCACACAGTAACATACTTAAACACACACACTAACATACTTACACTAACACACAGTAACGCATTTACACACGCACACACATTAGCACACTTTCATATGTACACACACGCAGTAACACGCTCACACCCATGCCAACATATGTACCTAATCACACACACACACACACACACACTGTACTTACACGCACAGTAACATATTAACATATATACTAATTCGCAGCTCAGATATGGAGGCGACCAGCGCATGGATCAGAGCCGTCAGGAGCCTTAATAACCGGTAATGTTACCCGGAGGTTACCCGGACGTTACCCGGAAGTTACCCAGAAGTTACCCGGACGTTACCCGGAAGTTACCCGGAAGTTACCCGGACGTTACCCAGAAGTTACCCGGAAGTTACCCGGACGTTGCCCGGACGTTACCCGGACGTTACCCGGAAGTTACCCGGATGTTACCCGGATGTTACCCGGATCTTACACGGACGTTACCCGGAAGTTGCCCGGACGTTACCCGGAAGTTACCCGGAAGTTACCCGGACGTTACCCGGAAGTTACCCGGAAGTTACCCGGACGTTACCCGGAAGTTACCCGGAAGTTACCCGGACGTTACCCGGAAGTTACCCGGACGTTACCCGGACGTTACCCGGATGTTACCCGGACGCGGCCGTCCTGCGCCTTCCGATATAAATTCTTCTCTTCGCGTCACCTTTGCGTTTTTTTGCGTTTTGTTTCTCTGGCCCCAAAGTGCCGGTAAATGAAGAGGCACCGTTTTCTGCGGCCCGGCGGACGGGGTTAACGGCTCTGCTTGTTCGCTTCATAAAGAATTCTCATTAACCTCTGTGCCGCTCGGTGACGCCGGGTGTGTTTGGTTGGGATATAAAGCGCCCTCGGTGGGATGCCGGGTGTGATGGGGAAAAAAAGGGGCTGCAGAAATTTTACCTTTAAATGGATTTTTCACCATTTTTTGTATATTTATTACAATTTAGAATCCTTTTCCATTCCAACAACGAGTTTTTTCACCAATGAGAACGTTTGCAGCAGCGGAATCCTGAATTACTACCCAATCTTACTGTGTCAAATAGAAAATAGAACGGCTCAGTCTAAATCACCCATGCTGACCTTAAAGACCAACGACTGATTAAGGTTTGAGTCTTTACAGCAGGAAAGACATGCGGACTATACGGGGGCCACTGGGGGCCGATCTGCCTGGACTATATGTTTCTTTTTCCTTTACATTAATAATATAGCAGGGTCTGCGGCTGCTTCATTTCGCAGTAAAATCGCTCAAAAGTGTTGTTTTACTGAAACACCGGAGGACGGAAAAGTAAATGGCCGCCCCGGGGGGGAATAATGAGTATTTTCAGCGCTGATTAGATACGAAGAGCGTTCAGAGGGTGACGAGAAAAGCCCTTGGACTGATTGCAAAGAGCCCTCTAAAGCGCCCGGGGTATCGGGGGGCAGGTGAGGAGGAAGAAGGACACATCGTGCAATTAACACCTTATTAACCATTTCAGCGCTGGAGACATAAGAAATACACTGCCTTTCAATGAAAGAGTTAAAAATGAAGAATAACATCTAAAATTATTTAAAAGTTTATTGATATTATAGAATTATAAATCATATCTATTCTGTTGAACATTTTCTGCCCCAATTGGTTTAGAACCCCAGAACCCGCCGGCAGATCGGCCCCCATCCGGCCCCCGTCTAGTCGCCTGTTTCTCCTGCTGTAACGACTCAAACCTTAATTAGTCGTTGGTCTCGTCTTAGATTCAGGAGCCGTATGTCTACCCCCTGCATGTTTAATACCCTCACTGTATTACTCTTTACCACCTCTGTTGGGTGGTGGTTTCCTGTTGTACAGCGCTGCAGAATATGATGGTGCTATATAAAACAATCAATAATAATAATAATAATAATATATTGTTAGTCGGTATCTGCTGTCTTGTTGTCAGCGACTCACAAGATGGCAGCAGAGACTCGCACAAGAAACGCACAAGAAGTATTTTAATAAATCACCCCATTCAGACAAACAAATTAACCCCTCTTATAAAAAAAAATAGGTCCAGACTTTGCTGCTGATCATCATTCTGGACCTAAAGTTCAGCTTACAGCCCTCCCGTATCTCCGAGACAACTCCTATCACCCTCTGCCGGGCATTGTAATCATTAACATATCACAGGATAGGTCCGTGCTACATTTTGCTGCACTGCTGGTCCGAAGGTTGGCTGAGGGTGTTCGGAGTCACATTTCACCAGCATAAATCTCACCTTATCACAGCCAATGGGTTAAAAATGAACTCCGACCATCAGGTGGGACCCGCAGCACTGGCTGTGTGTGATGAGAGTTATAACCAACAGCGGTAATATCAACACAAACCCAGCCGAAGACAAATAGAAAAAAATGGCAAATAAATTACTTTTTTTAATAAGCAAAATGTAACTTTTTAAAATGACAAACAGTATCCTTCATTTAGACGCTCGCGACACATCAGTCCCCCCGTCGCTCGTTCCGTACCCCACTTGCCCGCTCGCACATTCACTAATCACGCCAGTTGATCTCCGACAGACGCCCGGCTCCACTTCAGCCTCTGACACTTTTTTCTGAAATCTTTATGATTTCTCTCGCTTCGGGTGAGAACGGCCTGACGCGGGTTTCAGATTCCGGAACTTTCCTGCATTTTACTTCTTACAGCAGAATCCTTTCCTGCTCCTTACGGCTGATCCAGCGCCGGGTCAAACGCGGAACGGAAAAAAAAAAGGCTGTCGTTCCGGGGTTATTGATATTTATGGTTTATGTTCCCGATCCGGCGCATTATTGGATATGAAATAAAATGATGAATTGGTGCGGAAGTGGAGAAAATTGTTGCATATTCACGACCTAAACATCATTTATTTGGCCTGATAAATGCTTCCGGATAATGATATCGCATTTAGGGGAGATCTGGACAATTTGCTGTTTATTGATTATTATTTGGAGCAGAAAATAAAGTATTTTTGATGAAGTGAAGAATACGGAAGCTTAGTAACCGAATCACTCGATGCCGTTGTTCGTAATCCACTCGTTTGCGGTAACTTTGTAGCGTTTGTTACATTGTCAGTAACTTAACGACTTCTTATGACGCTCTGCCCAGTATTTCCCCATCAGGACTGGGACTAGGATATAAAAATTATTACGGGGGCCGACGCACATTCCTGTATGTATTTGTAAAAATTTTTATATGTATTCATTAAAACAGAAAATGCACCCACAAAAAAAATCACACATACCTCGCATACACTCGCCTGCAGCGGAGGAAATGTGATGCGAGTGGTGAGCAAGCAGACTCACCTGCGGTGGTGCTAGGTTTCCTCTGGAGTCCAGAGTGTTAAGTGAAATGGTCTGAACACCTTCTCCCCTTGCGTTTGTTTTCGAGTTCCCTATTTAAAGGGTTAACAGGGCTCAGTAATAAATCTGCGGAGCTGCGTCTGTTCTTATTACAGGTTTCCCCTTGGGCTGATTATTAATGTGTGCATCTGATCAATACCTCGATTTTCCTGGCTGCGCAGGTCTCGGTGTACAGATGCTGCGGCCGCTCTCCTTTGGCGGGGGCCGCTGTTGCTGGCAGATGGGCTCACATGCGTGGTATACGAGCATCAGCCCCTGTTTATTTTTTACGAATCTGTTTGTAAATTTGATACTGAGTGCTGGTAATTATCTCCCGCGTTTGGTGAGTGGCCCTGAACCTTTACTTTCACCGGTGGCGATGACGAGTGACATGCCGCCAAACATGTTTGGCTCTCTTCACTAAGAGGTCTGGTGGTCAGTCGAGTTAAGGGTTAACGGACACGACTCCAGTCTCATGCCCTTTCATGTTAACGCTCGCAAACCACAAATATGCAGATTGTTTTGCGATTGCCTGGGAGTTTAAATGTTGTTGGTTACAGGTGAGGTCATGCGAGGTCATGCGAGGTTAACTTGAATGTTCTCATCTGAAGCTTTAAAAATTCCACTCCCATTAGTATTAAATAAAATTAAATGAATTAATGAAATTGGGGGCTTTATACCCCTATTAATTAAACAGGGAGCTGATTACCATCACTTTCTCCACCCGGTGGATATAGCACTATATACAATACTATCCATTCCTTGTTGATGGGGTGGAGGGGTTCAATAGTAATAAAAAAGCCCAATGGGGAGCATGGAGATGGGGCTATATAGGGCAACATACCCCCCCAGGTACATTAAATACTCACCAATGCACAACGTGGGAAGGGGCATTTGTCATTCATGTGCACAAAGTGATTGATTTCAATGTGATTGCTTCCCTGCCACTGATGAAGTGGGTGTTGCTCTGCAGCTTTGGAGCTGCAGCTTCTCCTAAAGGGACATATTTTTTGTTTGAAGAAGGCATTTTGTTGGTGAGGCCACGCAGGACACTAAACCTAAAAAAACATATGTTTATTAATATGTAAGCAGAATGTTCCAGAGTTTCTTAACATGAACCAGTTGGGTAGAAACTGTTTTATAAACCACGTTTTGTGAATAGTGACCTTTTTTTTGGCACAACCTCTGAAACGCTTAACTTTCCTTCCCGAAATCCTTGCGATGCGTCTGAGGGGTAAAGGTTGTGTAACAAAGCTCCACGTGGACGGCCAACCGCTTTAAATGCAAAACATCTAGAAACCTCCTGACGTCTGGGGGGAGAAGATCAATCAGAAAACGCAAAGTGAAAAAAATCAATTTCATATAAATAAAGTGAAACATTTCTAATAAATTATTAAAAATGGAAAGACAAAAAATAATCATTTAAACGCAAAACCAAAGGTCATCGCTGGGGGTCGGATGAAGGATGAAGGGAAGTCGCAGAGCTCAGAAGTTTCCATTTTCAATAGATGGAAAAGTGTTACCGGTGGGGAAAAAAACCTCATAGCGATCAACAGATCATTCAAAGTGTTTATATGCATGGAATGGATATAAATCGCAGGAGTAATGATGTCACCACACGCCCTGCACCAGAACGGGCCGTTAAACCCTAAACTGGTTTCTTTTGAAGAACTCAAAGTTTTTCTTTTTCTTTGCAATGTTGGGAAAACAGCTCGCGATTTACAAAGTACCGGCTGCTTCCTCTGGGGGGCGGCACAGCTGGCAGACGGCGGCGGCTCCTACCGATCAAGACTCTGCCCCGACCTACAAGATACGCAAATAAAAAAAGAATGAATTTTTACAAAAAAAGTAATTTTAAAACTTTAATGGCTCCTGAATGATCTGTAGAACCTTCTTCATAAATGTCAATTTCATCTTTTACAGAAACCACCGCGTTTGGCCCGAAGAACGCTGGATAAAGAACCTCCGGGTCAATGTTACACCAGAATCCTCCGGGTCGCGGGGTCCCGTCACACCCCCCTCCCTGCCCATTTCCCCTTTAAATAGGGGGTGTTTTCCTAGGACTTGCCGGCAGATCGGCCCCTTCGGCCCCCGTCTAGTCTGCCTGTTTCTCCTGCTGTAAAGACTCGAACCTTAATCAGTCGTCTTAGATTCAGGAGCTGTATGTCTATCCCATGCATGTATTACCCTCTACCACTTCTGCTGGGAGGCTGTTCCACTTATCAACTAAGTAGAGGATGGTGGATAAGTAGAACAGCTTCCCATCAGAGGCTGATAAACATGGAAGGCTATCCTTTGTGACAGTTGTATTTTAGGAGATTATTTTAGATTAAATCACAATGTGTATCCAAACACCAGATAAATGGCAGCTTCCCTTTCGATCTGTTTAACGTTCTTCCCGTCCCCCGAAGCTCAATCAACGCTCCGCCACCCCGCTCCGGTACGACGCATTTTGCCTGAATATTTGGATATGATGTGTTCATTTGAACGGGGAAGTGGCAAGCGGCGCTGAGATCGGATTAAATTGATTTATTAAACTCACGTAACATCCCTCATCCTTCCCAGAAGCGCGAATGCTCCTCGCAGACGACTTTGTCGGAGACGGACGCCCCGGCGAGAGGCTCGGGACGAATGAGGCTGATTGAAGGCTTTGCTCCGGTTTCTGTGGCTTTTCTCGTTTCATGCTCCTCTATCATGATTTGTTTTGTTCTACGAGCACCGATTTAAACCTCAGAAGCCGAAACCACCACCGACTGACCCCCCCCGAACCCCCGCGCGTGCCGCCCCCCCCGCGTCCCGCTCCCCATATTATTTCCTTTTCATTTTTTGTTCTCCTTGCGCTCGATTTAAACGTCGTCTCTTATCTCCGCCGGCCAGATCTTGGGCTCTTAATGTGTTTCAATCATAATTTATGTTAAAGCTTTCGGTTTTGGGCTGGGAGTTTTTTTTCCGTTTTTTTCCTCTTGCTGCGGATACAATGTAACTCCCCGCTCACGGGATCGCTCATTCACGGATTTTCTACATAAATAGACTAAATTTAAAAAATGTTGTAAGCCGAAAAAGGGCGACTTGGATGCAGCTTCCAGAAGGAAAACTTCATCCCCCGTAGTGTCTTTAAAGAACTTTTTCATTTTAATAAGAAATCGGATGGATTTGGTAAAACAAATGGCTGACCTGGGTCCCGATTTGGGGCGTCATTCGGATCTCTGATGAACCTCTAGCTGGGTTATGGGGAACGATTCTGTCGTCCTTCATCTCTCTACCTTTGAGTAAAGTAAAAGTTCCTTACACGACTTCTAAACTTTCTCGCATTACTTGTAACAGTTTAATAATAATTTATATTTTCCATTTTATTTAATAAATGGGGAAAAAGTAATTATTCGCCTTTTTTTTTAGATTGGACGTCAGCGCGGTTCCAATAATTACCGAATGCAATGAAAGCTGGCAGGCACCGGAGGGGGGGGGGTTGTAACGAGGCCTTTTGGGGTATATCGGAGTGAATATAGCATTACGGCACCGGGGTCCAGATCAGGGCTTCCGCCCCAATTACCGGCTGTCCTTTTGTCCCCTTTTTTGTTTTTTTGTTCCTCCCTGGGGGCTTCCCGCTTTGTTCTCAGTATGAGAATTCACCTCTTTGCCAGGGTCTTGTCTTTCACTGCCCCCAATATAATTGTTTTCACATTTTTTTAAATTTAGTTTTTTCTGTGCCGGTTCCGATGGCCTCCATACCGATTGAGGTCTTTTCTCTCTTTTTTTTTTAAGAATCAAAGGAATTTTCACTTAAATTCATTTTTTTTGTGTTTGTTAGCCGGGGGCCACTTCTTCCGGCCGTATATCCTGCAATGTATCGGAAGGAAACTAAAATAAATAAATAAAAAAGAAGAGTATTAGCAAAGTGGAAAGTGTTTGTTTCCATGGAAACTGGAGACTAATGAACAAAATTAACCAGGGAGGTGAGACCCCTGGAAATATGATTTAAATGAGAAATGAAAGTGAACCCGATATCCATAAACATGTAGGCAGTAAAGACGCGCCGTGCGTGGAATGACTTCACCTACAAAGTGCCACCGGTAATGTATTTAGTGACCGGGCCCTTAAAGGAAGGGAACTGAGGGTCCGAAGCAGTAAAATATGGGAATATTCTTTGTTCCCTTCTCCCTGCTCTTCTTTCTCCCGTTCAGCTCTTCTCTTTACCATTTCTCTCCCTTTAAACATTTCTCCCTGCCCTTTTCTCCTTTATTCAGCTCTTCTCCCAACCATTCTACTCCCCATTTAGCTCTTGGTCCTGCCTTTCTCTCTCCAAATCCAGCAATACTCCCTGCCATTCTCTCCACCTATTCAGCTCTTCTCCCTTCCCTTCTCTCTCCCATTCAGTTCTAGCCTCTGCCATTCTCCCCTTTAAGTCAGCTCTTCTCCTTGCTCTTTTATCCTCATCCAGCTCTTCTCCTTGCCCTTCTCGCTCCGATTCAGCTCTAATAACTTCCATTCTCCTCCCCATTCAAGTCTTCTCGCTGTCCCTCTACACATACCACTTTCAGCCCAGCCATTTTCAACAGTTCTCCCCTCCATAATTCCCCCCATTCAGCTCTCCTCCCTGCCCTTCTTTCCCCCATCCACCTTTTTCCATTTATTCTGCTCTTCTCTCCAGCCCCCCCCTCTCACTCCCATTCATATTTGTTAAACTTTCTGTCTCCAAATGACTTTAATTTCGCCTTGACGGATAACCCTACTTTTTGTCAGACCCGCCAGTGATCTCATAATATATATTATTATTATTATTATTGAATATAACCGTCAGAACACATTGTATCAGTGAAAATACTTATTATCTGCAGCCACTAATTACAATGTATCTCCGTGAAACCGGCGCCTAGAATCTTCATGGTCCTTTCTGAGCAAATTACCTTCCCGGGGTATTAACACATTATTTAAATAAATAAAATCCAGTGATTTCCGTTTATTCATTGAAATTGGTAATTACGTATTTTAGTAAATGATTAAATTCTGCGTGGCCTCATTAATAATAGTAATTAAGTTCTTAAATAATTAGCAGTTCCATTTTCTCCCCTCTTAAGGTATCACATTTTTAATCCGTTGCAGTTTTAAAGTCATTTCCAATAAAATATCAGCGCCTGCTTTTGTGTCTCGTGGAAATTAAGCGTTCCCGGCAAAAATGAGGAACGAGACACAAACTTTACATGATTACAAAAAAACTTTCTCGGTGTTTTTTTTTCTAAAGTGTGAAATAAAACCCAGCGTGTGGGAAAAGCACCTTTAAAAGCTGTCACACTATGTGCTAAAAATGTTATTACAGCATATGGGCAGTTTTTAGTCTGTTTAATGATTAATGTCAAGTTTATTTTGGGATAAAAGTCTGTCTTAAGACTGTTTCTCCTACGCTCCTGCGCAGTATGGTGTGTTGGAACAATGCACAGACGAGGATCGAGTATATGCAACCAACATAGTGGAAAAGCTCAAGAACCCACTGGTGACCGCTCAAGAACCCACTGGTCACAGCTCAAGAACCCACTGGTGTCAGCTCAAGAACCCACTGGTGATCGCTCAAAAGCCCACTGGTGACCGCTCAAGAACCCACTGGTCACAGCTCAAGAACCCACTGGTGTCAGCTCAAAAACCCACTGGTGATCGCTCAAAAACCCACTGGTGACCGCTCAAGAACCCACTGGTGACCGCTCAAAAACCCACTGGTGACCGCTCAAGAACCCACTGGTCACAGCTCAAGAACCCACTGGTGACCGCTTAAGAACCCACTGGTGTCAGCTCAAGACCCCACTGGTGATCGCTCAAAAACCCACTGGTGACCGCTCAAGAACCCACTGGTGTCAGCTCAAAAACCCACTGGTGATCGCTCAAGAACCCACTGGTGACTGCTCAAGAACCCACTGTTGACCACTCAAGAACCCACTGGTGACACATGTGAGGATGTACACTGTATGCGAGAAGGTAAGTACCCCAACAAGGGTCACACAACTTGGAATAACCTCTTGTTTTATGTGCTAGCTCCCATAGCTCCCAAGTGTCCTTGTTTAGTGTGGCCAGTCCCTCTTTTCTCCCCTGATGTTCCTCTTTTCTAGGAGCTCAGAGCCAACAGCAAGTCTCACGCCGTAAATAACGGGCAAGACACAATGCCCTCTGCCCGTCTCAACCACAGCTTATTCGAGGATTAATATCATCATCGAAGGATTCATTATTATTGCTGGGGATGCGAACCGGTTCTGTGCCGACGGTGCTGAAAGAAATATTTTGGGGGCTATTTTCAAATAAAAATATTTCTATAATAATCAATATCTGTGCCGGGGATCCAGATCGATTTCTAAAAGCGATTCGCTTGATCCTGAGGGATCTCATTTGCAAGAAAATTTACAGAAAGCACATAATTAAAAGAAATATCATTTTTAACATTTTTTTCTCCAGTGAGTTTTATGACTTAAGCCTAGTTTAGGAATTTCCCCCGAAGGCAGGCAAAATTATGTTAAAGAAAAAATAAAATAAAATAAGAAATAAAGCAGATGTGGCAAATTCCTCCTGTTAATTACCTCTGGCAGTGCTGGGATTTAACCGGAGAAAAGTGCCGAATCGGCATTAGCGTTTATGTCTCGCGGGGATCGCGTTCCCTGGGTGCTCGGCGCGGTTCACACGAGGTCGAGCAACAACTTTTTACATGAAACTCATTAAAGGGACACTATAGACGTCACATGGACTTTAACGTATAGGATCCCTTCATACATGAACAGAACCCTGACATGCATTTGCCCTTCCCCCACCCCCAGCTGTGTGCTTTCATTCATTTCAATGGCAGAACTTTGCCGCTGCTTCAAGCAGCCAATCAGTGGACCCCAGAGGAGACGGAAAGCTGCAGCTTCTCCCTAAGACAAGTAGTATATATATATATATATATATATTTTTTTTTTTAACTTTTACAGAATTTGTATCAAAGTACTTTAATACACGTTATTTTGTGGCGAGGCTGCCCGAGACATTAACCTGTCCCCTTCTGCATAACCGGAATGATACATTCTTACACCAATTCCTTTTTTTTTCTCTGACAGTTTGGAATCTCAGTGCATTTGTTTAGCAGATATTAGAGGAGACAGAAACATTATGGCGTCAATAATTGCCGCAGGCGAAATCCAAACAACAATATAGCGGGACTCATTAATATTTGAGAAGTAGCGGAACTCGTTGGAGGACGATGAGAAATAGTCGGAGTGGAACAGGTGGCCGACTCGGTGCATAAGATTCCGAGTCGACATAAAACATGGAATCCGGCTTATTATTTCAGCAACTGCATCCGGAATGAATGAGGCCAGGTGAACGAATGAGGAACGGCCAACTGACTCGGATACGATGAAGGAGAAGAGACGGCCAGGTCCGCCATACCTCGAGACACAAGGAATACAAAAACATCGAAAGATCATTTATTTAACAAGATGAACAATTTAACAGGTAGACAAAGTCGAATCCGTGTGTCTGGAGCTGGGAGATATTATCAAAGTCATCCAAGGTCACCGGGGTGAAGACATTGATGTAAATCCCAAAATGTCTCTCTTTATAAGAAGCCGACGGGGAATAACACGGCTGCCGGACGCTGGAGTCCATCAAAGTTTAATCGTTAATTATGTTTCAATGTATCTGAACGACCCAGAGTCTGACATCTTACAATCTTTGTAATTCTTATCTAAAAATTATAAAAAAAATCTAAAAGGAAAATCACACCAATAATGATATAAAACTATTACAACTATAAACTTGTCCCCAATTATTATATAAAAAGGGGAGAAATACAAGAATCTTATACTGTTATATAAAAAAAATATAAAAGTCACACACATGATTATCCAAAATATTACAAATATTAAAAATATAAAATCATTGCAATTATTATACAAAAAAATATAACAATCACCCCAATTTTTATATAAAAATATAAAAAGCACACAATATAATTAAAGACAATTAAAAAAATCTAAAAATCTTATTATCCTGATTCTTATGTAGAAATAGGAAGATGGCGCTCAAGTTCACACTCATTTTTTTTAAAATATATTTTGAATCCTGGGATACTTTTAATGAATCAGAAGCGATACGAGGGGGGGGGGGCTTAGCATCTTGTCCTTTGGACGTAATGAGAAATTCTTTTTATTATCAAGTGATTTGGTTCTCAAAATGTTTTTTTCCAAAATTGGATGTTTTGGACAAATTGTTTAAGGAAGTCATTAAAAGGTACATTTGATGAGGAAACAAAATTAAGCCAAACTTTATTATCCGAACTCGATGGAGAGCCGACATTCCAACCAACTCTTTTACCATCACATCTGTATTTAAGCAGACTGTTAATTTTCACGTTAATGACCCGCCGGCAATGCCCGGCTCGGGGCACTAGCTATGAACTGACAAGTTACTCAAACAGGCGAAATTACATCATAAGCCACTTCTTCTGCGGAATCAGGAAAAACATTCATTAAATGTTCAGAATAATGTGAGAGCTTTGCATTATTCTTGCATTTCTCCGTTTCTAAGAGACATAATTGTCTTTTTATAATGTATTGCGTCCTAGCCTGGGTCTCCAGGGGTTAAATTAGGCATATTACTGCTATTTTCCTCATGTATCTATGGTTTCAGAGGGTTATTCCTGCATGGTGTTCAGGGTTGGCTTCCAGCCTCTCAGGGCAGCTCTTGCAGGAGTTAAATGAAGCTCTGCGATATCCTGACTTTAATGTCTACCTCTCAGAGGGTTAATGGCCTCTTTATTGTGTATTGGTGCTTAACGGGTTAAAAGCAGACATGCAGCGTTTTGTGGTGTAAGCCATTCCTTTTTTGTCTCTCGGAGGGTTCATTTGGGAACGGCCCTGCTGGCTCCCGGCGGACGGTCTGACATCTTCTCAGACAGAGCTGCCAGGCTTTGGCGAACGGCTCAGAGATTCCCGGGGCAGAAATTTCTGCTCAGCTCGTCACACGCCAGCTCTGATAAGACACAAAGTCTGCCTGGCCGACCACTCGCACTAACCCTGAGGCAGAAATGTATCGCACGAGGCCCAGCGGTCCCCCCCATGTCGGCCCCTGGGGAGCCCCTGCTGAAAGTTGGCGGCTTCTTGCAAACTTCTTCTCTCCTTGTTCGCCGGCTCTGAGATGCCCCTGAGGGACGCGTCACGCTGATGCCCCCAGGGTTGTCACGCTGATGCCCCCAGGGTTGTCACGCTGATGCCCCCAGGGCTGTCTCGCTCAGCCTCACTCCTTCTCAGCCCTTTTTACCCCATTTCAGCAGGGAATGCACCCTGGGGGTCCCCGCGTCCCCCCGACGCACAAAACGAACCATTCCCGGAACTCACAGGCTGGCAACGAAAACAGCAATTATCCGGATGGTGAAATCGATCCGAGCGCCGCAGAAAACGCTTTCCAGCCTCGGCAATTTCACTAACGAATAAAAGCGTTTTGAATAAATGATGGCTTTTGATGAAATTGTTACTTTGCGCGTTTAACGTCCTGTTTGTGAAATATGATACGAGCTGATTTAGAAAATTCAGGGTTTTTTTTTTTGCAATATGAACAGTAAATGTGAGCGGGAAACAGCGGCTCCCAGGAGAGAACGTGGAATATCAGTGACCCGGAGACTCGTGTGGTCTTGGGTACAGTGTAGGATGTTTCTGGAGTGTTGTTCTGCGTTACTCTATGGTACGGCTGGGGGGGGTTTATGCTGCGTTACTCTATGGTTTGGCTGTCAATGTGCTGCGTTACTCTATGGTACAGCTGGCGGGGGGTTGTGTTGCGTTACTCTATGGTACGGCTGTCAATGTGCTGCGTTACTCTATGGTACGGCTGGGGGGGTTGTGCTGCGTTACTCTATGGTACGGCTGGCGGGGGGTTGTGCTGCGTTACTCTATGGTATGGCTGTCAATGTGCTGCGTTACTCTATGGTAAGGCTGTCAATGTGCTGCGTTACTCTATGGTATGGCTGTCAATGTGCTGCGTTACTCTATGGTACGGCTGGGGGGGGTTGTGTTGCGTTACTCTATGGTACGGCTGTCAATGTGCTGCGTTACTCTATGGTACGGCTGGGGGGGTTGTGCTGCGTTACTCTATGGTACGGCTGGCGGGGGGGTTGTGCTGCGTTACTCTATGGTATGGCTGTCAATGTGCTGCGTTACTCTATGGTAAGGCTGTCAATGTGCTGCGTTACTCTATGGTATGGCTGTCAATGTGCTGCGTTACTCTATGGTACGGCTGGGGGGGGGTTGTGTTGCGTTACTCTATGGTACTCTATAATATCTATCGGCTATATTATCGCTTGGTGGTTGGTGCCGGCATTCTTTTAGCGCTATTCAAATATCGACGTTTGAATGTAAAAGAAATTCCCCCATCGTTTAATTATAGTATAGATTTCTAAACACCTTATATTTAACCGTTTGTTGATCGCCTTCATTTTAGACTCTACCTTCTGATTTTAACGCGTGGCTTTTTGAAGCTAGGAAGTTATGGAAGAGAAATGCAGTCACCGGGAATCTTTGGGTATAAAATAAAAAAATAAATAAAAAGGCGCCTCAAAGGCCGCGCAGGTAAATCGTCCGGGGATGTGACATTTCAGAGAGGGAAGAATCAGACAAGCGGGTTTGATACGAGAGGAAGGATATCTCGTGACAAATCAAACTCCACGCGAACTCCATTCCTGTTCAACGCCTCACTGATACGGGAATCAAAAAGAGACGCGGCGTTGGATCTGGGGAGCCGTATAGAGAAGGCGTCTCGGGCCGCGGATCGGAGCGTCGCGCTGTAACAACGAGACAACACACACACAAAAAAAAAACAACTTGTATTCCGGCTCCCGGAGCCTCCTGTGAATTCCGGGGGAGAAACAGTATGTTCGAGCGATTACATACATATCGGGGGAGCGCGGGGCGGCTGGGGGGGGACTCCTGCCATGACACGTTTTCAAAGGAAAGATAAAGAAAGAATCAAAATGCAGTCACCTTTTGCAAAATGCAGACGGAGATTCTAAATCGACAAAAATATGTTTCTGTTTCTGGGCTGTAGATTGATACAATTTTTTGCAAAATCCCAGTTTTGAGGAGTTATGATTGAATGAAAAGAAGTTTTATTTTAATGGGAGGGTGGTAGAGAAGTGGAACAGCCTCCCAGCAGAAGTGGTAGAGAGTAATACAGTGAGGGTATTAAACATGCATGGGATAGACATACGGCTCCTGAATCTAAGACGAGACCAACGACTGATTAAGGTTTTGAGTCGTTACAGCAGGAGAAATGGGCGGCTAGACGGGGGCCGAGTGAGGGCCGATCTGGTGGTAGCTTCTGGGTTCCCCACTCCAGGGGAGTTAATTTCCAAAGTTGAAAATTCTTAAGTTATCCTGAATTTTGTATTGTATATTCTTTCAACGAATAATGTCCCGGGATGTTGCGTTTGTTCCTTTTGTAAACAATTAAATGGAAATAGTTGTAAAAGCCCCCACGGCCCTCACGGCCCTCACGGCCCCCACCCGCCGTCTGCTGAAGAACCCAATGAGGTCTCCTCTGACCTTCCGTTTTCCGGTATAATGTAACAATCGGTTAAACTTTTTTTTGCTTTTAATTCCGCTTCACTTTATCCTGCATTTTCGGAACGTTGTTGGCCGAGGGGAAGGTCGCGGTTCTCGGTAATGGGGGGGGGGGAGAGCGGCTTTCCGTGTTTCCCGCGGATCCTTTCTCGAATAACCCATCATGGCGACCTTGGCGGCGAGAGCTGAAAGTCACCGGTCAGATTGTTACGAAAAGGGGGCTCCGAAAAGTGACGTTTGGCTTTTTTTAGGGTGTCTTTAGATAAAAGTTTGTCTCAAAAAGAGTGTTTTATGATGTTATGTGAATATGTATAAAACTCAAAATACATGGGGAATGAGATAAGAAAAGGGGGCAGAACATGACCCCCTGCCCTGTCTCTCCGCTTGCTGCGGACTACATTTCCCAAGATGCTTCGTCAGCCAATAGTTAATCTTTGGCTTTTTTGTCCAGACTCATCATTTATAATTAATTAATTACTTTGCTATCAGTAACAAATTTAGTAACCAGACCTTTGATTTCTTTTGATACATTATATCACATGGCGTCAGTACGCGGCGCGTTAACCCTTTCTGTCTGTGCTGGAATGATTACGGCGAGGAGCGAGGGTGCAGAAGCTTTTCTCGTGTCTCCGGCCCCCGGGTTAATGGGAAGTATGGATTATGTATCACGAACATCTCGCACACCCTTGGATACTAATTTGTTGCCTTCCGTTCCGCAGTCCGGAGGAGGATCTGAGATATCATACCGAGGATTAGACGAATGCCGCTTCGGGCTACGGTTAGAAATGTGTTTTCCTTGCGGATTCTCTAGCGAGGTGATTATAGCGGCAAGATACAGAATAATGAGAGAAGAAGACAAAGTCGTGTCCCTGTATGTCACGCCGGGAGAAGCCAGGAACTCTGCGCCTGGGGCGGAAATCATCTTAATTAGTTTCATAGCAATCAGCCGGGGACACGGCATCCAATTCTAGCGCTCGCCGAGCGGGGGTCTCGGTGGCTATTTACTATCGTTCCTTCGATCTGCTGAGGAAGCACCGTGGGGCTATTAGCGCCCCTCAGAGGTGGCAAAAAGTATAGGCAGGTTCAGCAGCTGCTTAGGGACCCTCATTGGTTTATGGGTTGGGGTCGATACGCAGGTTAATCACAAACTTACTTGGTCACTTTCTGGGTTTGCTTACCCCGTTGCCCAAGGAGGGGGGCATATAGCTGGGGGGCATTGGCTCGAAGGCACATTATGTGAGAATCTTGGCTTCCTATTCTTGGAATCCGAATGATTATTACTCCCCATTTAGGTTATCCCTCAACATTCCTTGATATAAAATATTCACTTAATAATATTAACAAATAATATTTTTATTTGTATTTCGAAATAAACACACATAAAGAAAATTACATATTTTGATATAAGAGTAATAAAAAATGAGAAATATATAAACATATATAAGTAATAATCATCTCTACAAAATACACAATGGTTCAAGGGTTTGGGGTCACTTAAAATTGTCCTTGTTTTTGAAAGAAAAGCACATTTTGTCCATTAAAATAACATGAAATGGATGAGAAATCCAGCACAGACAGGGTTAACCTCTCCCATCACTCCTGTGCTCCAATGGCCCTTTATCACTCCCATCACTCCTGTGCTCCAATGGCCCTTTATCACTCCCATCACTCCTGTGCTCCAATGGCCCTTTATCACTCCCATCACTCCTGTGTTCCAATGGCCCTTTATCACTCTCATCACTCCTGTGTTCCAATGGCCCTTTATCACTCTCATCACTCCTGTGTTCCAATGGCCCTTTATCACTCTCATCACTCCTGTGTTCCAATGGCCCTTTATCACTCCCATCACTCCTGTGTTCCAATGGCCCTTTATCACTCTCATCACTCCTGTGTTCCAATGGCCCTTTATCACTCCCATCACTCCTGTGTTCCAATGGCCCTTTATCACTCCCATCACTCCTGTGTTGGCACGCTGTGTTTGCTGATCCAAGTTTAAGTTTAAAAGGCTAAATTTGTAATTATGTTACAGCCAGAAATGTGGCCCCAAACCTTTGAACGGTCGTGTAAATTATTGAATATTAGGTTATTTTTAAACATTCACTTATTGTTAATAACACTAAACATTGATACATATTTACCAGGACAAGCAAGAACATTTTTAAACGCCCCTCTAAATCCCGGCAGTCGATTTTAGAACATTTTAAATACTCGACGTATTTATGAAAATTCTAAAAACTTTTGAATTATGGCTAAAAGCCACCATATTAACTCGAAATGATTTCAAACCCATTGTTTGATGAGCGCGAAGCCTCGTTGGTCTGGGGTACAATAAATGAATAACCTTGGCTTCTCTCTCCTCGGAAAAAAACAACTCAAGAAAAGTATCGACGTCAGAAACGGACGGAGGGTCTGAGGCAGCAATAAACTATCGGAAATCTTTACAGCGCTTCGGATTTCTATTCTTCGAGTCATTTGCATTCTGTGATTCTGAAAACACTTTGTTCTTAAAAGTCTTTAACAGCAGAGTAATGAGAGGTGGCTTTAGTAGCTTAAATTACAGAGCGATTACTGGAGAGCGAGAAGAAATTCCTTTTATTGCCTCATTTTCGGGACGCAAATCTTTACTTTTGAAGAATAACAATTAGCAACCTTCACTGAAACGCGACGTTCTTCGCATTGTGATGATCGTCAAACAATTATTAAAAAAAAGTTTGACTTGGTATTTGGTAGCCACAGAAAAAAATACCCCAAAAATGGGAGATTATTCAGGAGGACGGCGAGATGTTGTTTATATTTTTAAAGACATTTAGAATCTCAGGAGTCTCAGAGTCTTGGGGGTGAAGGGGCAGATTCTCAGGGTTTTACCCCAGACTCACGGTGTTAGGGTGAATAGCGAGTTTCTCAGGGTTTTACCCCAATTTCAGGGTCTTGAGGCAATTGGGCAGATCCTCTGGGTTTTTAGCCCGGTCTTGGGGTCAATGGGCAGGTTCTCGGGGTCTTTAGATCTTCTACAATTTAGTGTCAAATTAACCCTTCAAACCAGGAAGGGCCTGTATGTTCTGTAAAAGGAACAGGTCTGTATTCTTTGTAAAACATGCAAGAACGTCTAAAAATTCAGTTTTAACATTAATGAGCCGGCGCTGCCATGTAAAATGTGTCAACGAATTAACAGCGACTGTCGGCCCGGCGTCTGCCGTTTCCTGTCTGACATTTTCACAGCGGCGTTCCTTTTTCCCGGGTATGTAAAAGCTGATGACTTCTGACAAGGTCTGTAAAATGTCTGGCCGGGTCGGGTCTTATTATAATGTAGCAAAAAAATCTCTGTTGAGGCAATTAATAATAACATTTAAAAAAAAAAAAAAAAAAAAATCCCACTGAGGAAATTTGCTGGAGAGCCGGATATTCTGGGGAACGTTAGGGAAAAAAAGAACATTCTGCAAAGACCCGTCTGTTCAGGAAACCCTTTTCGTGTCTTTTTTTTTAACTAATAATGGCTTTTTAAAACTATTTTTCTTTCTGGTGTGAATATAGAGGATCGACGATTATTTTAAACCCAACAAAGGAAACCAATGGCTTTGTTTACTACCCTTCTGGCACTGAGAAGGTTAATACTCCTTGAAGCCCTCTCTTTATTAGTCATTTCTTGGGGGTCCCCCCTACAAAGGACACAGAGTGTTATCGTCATAATGAACGGAATAAGGAACCGGGGTTATTAGAAGGTTTCGGAGACAGAAGCGTGATTTCTTGGGGATGCTGGAGGGGACCTTATAAGATGAAGGGCAGACAATAGATGGATGGAGGGCAGACGATAGATGGATGGAGGGCAGACGATAGATGGATGGAGGGCAGACGATAGATGGATGGAGGGCAGACAGAGGCCACAGGGATACAAGGAAAACGAGAAAAATAAGAAAAGGTGATCCATTTAAAAGGGAACCATCCGTAAGTTGTAGCAGAACTAAACAAATTCCTTAAAACTGCCCATATTTATTGATTTGTGTATAAATGTGGCAAAATTAGCATTATCTGATCAGATTCCTGTCCTGAAGTTCTCTCCCTTCCCCTCTCTTACAAAGGCTGCCTGAACCAATCAGCAACAAGCAGTAACGAAAAATCGCATCAAACCCACGAACACCCGAGAAATTCCGACTCATCGTAGAATAATATTTTAAAAGCAGAATTATCTGCATGCATCAGCATTTCGTACATCGCAGATCTTGCAAATTGCTAGTGAGTTCTTTTTAAATAACTGGAACTTTAACTTTTAAAGGGACCCAAATTGGCCGGCAGACGCAGGAGATCCTTTTTTTTTACCTTTTCTAGTAAAGTGAACCGGGGCGCCTGGCGGTAATTAGCCGTCCCGCGTAGAGAGAAAACCCACCTTTCTCTCTGGTTTGTAGAAAGCTGGCAGATCCAGGTCACAGATAAAGAATTCCTGCCGGCAATTTCTTTTTTTTTTTTCCACGAGACATTTTCCCATTACTCCTAACCAGCGGGGGATTGGTTTGCCTACAGCTAAAGAAATCTATTAGCATCAGTAAGAATGATAACCGAACGCACGGAGCGCTGTCATAGGGAGCGATGAGCCGCGACGCTGTATCCCGAAATATGGACCGGAACCAAATGTATCACGGGCCAAGAAGAAACATTGTTTAAAGATGAAAATGTTTCTCTCTGTAACACAAATTATTATTATTATTATTATTTATTTATTTAAAAATATTATCCAAAAACATCTTTTTTTTATGTAGGAATATAACCAGAGATAGGGAAAGAGCTTCTTGACTCTCATGATCTCCGGAGGCCTGGGATTGAATGAGTTCTATCTGAGTTGGAAGATACATAGGGGTGGCACTAGGTTTCACTGACGCTGTACAGCTATTCGGAGGTCTGAACAATCCCACCAGGAAGAAGAGACACCTGGCCAGGTGAACCTGTTCAGAAATGTCCTTTTGTGGAATCCTTTAATTTTATTGGGGTTGTGAAAATAATTTTCTTAATTCACTCTACAAAATGCCAATATCCTCCTGGAGATGGGGGTCTCCAGAACTGCCCCCAATACCTTAGGCGAGGCCTGACCAGAGATCTGTAAAGTGGCAGAACCACCTCCATCTCCCTGCCACTAATGCCCCCTATAAACCCAGCCCCCTCCTTGCTTTTTTTTTTCCGGGTGTGTTGGGTTGTATAGCGGGGGGGCTATTTGTAGGACAGAAAGTATCTCTCTCCATACTAATAACTAATGGGGCTAATTTTATTCTCACGCTGCCGTTTTATTGATGTCGGTCTCCATACCATTTATTTCTTCTATATATTTTTTTTAGCGCTGAGTCTGTTGAAGTTTGAGGTCCTTCTGGAACCTCCACCTTTCAAGCTGATAAATCTGCTTTTCTCCTTTGTTTTATTGTTGTATTTTTCTTTTATTCTATAAATATTCCATGTAAGTTATGCACCTGTTGAATTTCCTTTCATGCTGTTTGATGTTTCCCGGTGTATCTGATACTTTTGCATTCCTTAAATTTTTTCCTTTATTTCTGCAAAAACATCAATAAACTTTAATTTACCAAAAAAAAAAAAAAATGATAAAAGAATTTTTTTTTAAAAGAATCCACGTAAGCTCAGTTCTCCATATCCTGTAAGAATTGCTAAATTTCTTTTATTTTTTTTATTTACTTTATATACTGAAATACGTTAAATGCAATAAAATACATTTCTTGAAATTATTATTTTTTTAGTGGTTAGGATGCTGCAGATCCCCTCAGTTTGGGAAGTTTTTCGAGGTCAGGGTTTTAAGAAAAGTCACATGAGGCTCTTGCTTGGGTCTTAGAAAATAATAATAATAATAAAAAAATAGAACTTAATCATTTTTCTTTTATTTCAAAATAAATGAATACAAAGTTCAAGCTCGTTTTCTGTCGTACGGATGGAATTTGCGTAATTAATGAAATGCAGAATGCTTCGCGCAGATCAGAGATATATTGTAATTAAAAATTCTTTTTGCAAATATTAATTAATGCGGCTGCTTCGCGCTCTGTAAAGGCGAGACGGGCTCTGGCTTCGTACATTCGCTGTCTGACCAGAACGAGTCTCAGGGAAAGGTCTCTCCCGCGGACTTTACATTTTTGAGTCATGTCTTAAAAAATATAAAGTTTGGGAAACTTTGAAACTAAAAATAAAATGTATCAGTCCTGGCCGTGTCTGTCTTCGCTCGCGGATAGTAACACGTGAAGGAAGTTACAAAGTAACCCCTCATTTAACGGAACCTTCATGGCAACTTTGTAGGATGTTCCCTCAGCTTTTATGGGCTCAGTGTTGGCCCTAGGGTTTTAGGGGCCCAAAGCCAAAATATTTATGAGGGCCTCATCCCTAATACAATGGAGATAATAATTATGAATACACTAACGAGCTCAATATTTAAGATGGCAAATTATTTTTAAGAAGAATGCGTGTGTTGTAGAGATCTTTGGACCACTGAGGGCTTTATGTCCTTCAAGTTCCTCCTGCAGGTTCTCCACAGTTCTTCACTATGAAATACTCTGCAGGGATGCTAAAACTCTCTGCTTTTGCTCATCCTACCATCTCCGCCTGTAAGCAAGTCTAGTCTGCCGGTCCAGAGGTCATTGGCAGGTTCAAACCGGGTTGTTGAAGGACTCTGGCAGGTTCTTCTTGCATGTACTGGCCGGCATAGCGAGGGAGCTGGTGGTGGTTCCCCAAGGGCTTGGCCCCTGAAGTTGGGCCAAAAATAAAAAAATGCTCCGGTGGGAGTTATCATGGAAACCTTAAACTTTCTTCTCCTTCCACAGTTACTCCAGAGAACCTGTTAGTCAATGACGCCATGACAAGTCCCCCCCCCAAAAAAGATCACAATATTGGTGTTGCAAATGGCCTTTTTGAAACATTACTTTTTTGTGTTTGAGGTTCCACAGGGCAGAAGCTGCGCATTCCTCTCCATTTTTTGGAATTTTGTGAAGGTTTTTGCCCCGATGAACGTATCCGCATGGTGTGACCGCCAGCGATAATCTATAATGGTGAAAAGTTTCCGTCGCAACCGCGAAAGAAGGAGGACTCCACCGTAACAGCGGACTTCGGAACTTATTTTATATTTTTCCGCCTAATTATCCTCTGCATCTTCTTCTTATTGTACGAAGGGAACGGATTTTCAATAAATAGTTTGTCCGACGCAGCGGAGCATAAAAAACCTTAATTATAAACCCCCTGCACCACGGCTCGCGTAGCAGGGATAATATTGTACATGCCTGCTCTGTTCTTTAATTATTGTTTTCTTGAGTTTCTGTCTACACCTTTTATTGATAAATTGAATAGAGTAGGAAGAATTAATTATTGCGGCCTCCATGGGTTTAAAGGCTGGCGGATGGAGCGGGGGAGGTAATGATTTTTTTTTCTTTTACTTGTTTACAAAAGAAGGAGAAAATTTCCAAAAACATGAAAAATTAAGTTGGTAACAGCGGCCATGCTTAACCAGTCTCCTCCAAAGGGACGGCGCCGGGTGTCCTCATGACCTTCGAGGTCCATCTTAACCTTCACTCTTCTAGTGGGGAAAGAGGTTATTGAGCCCTCTGCTACTATCCAGCTTGCCGGTACAGATGCCAGGTATCTGGCGTCCGACAGCGAGGATCTAATGATATGTTATGGACACTGACAGCATCCATGCTGTCAGAGAGGGGCAGTTGAAAGCTGGGATGGTGGTAGTTAAGTGAAATAGCCTCCCAGCAGAAGTGGTAGAGGGTAATACAGTGAGGGTATTAAACATGCATGGGATAGACATCCGGCTCCTGAATCTAAGACGAGACCAACGACTGATTAATGTTTGAGTCGTTACAGCAGGAGAACAGTGGCGTCTCCAGCTTTCATATTTAGGGGGGGCACATGGGGGGCCAGGAACCAAAGTATGGGGGCCAATTATAAAACGGTACATATACACTATATATATATATATATATATATATATATATATACACACATATACACACACACGTTAGGCAGTTATTTCTCATTCTTTAATATTAGCCCCTGCTGATGACAATATATAGAAATATTACACCCTGCTTCCGATATATATTAATATTAACCCCTGCTGCGGATATATATTGATATTAGCCCCTGCTGTGGATATATACTTATATTATACCCTGCTGCCGATATACATAAAAATTATACCCTGCTGCCGATATATATTAATATTTGACCCTGCTACCAGTATATATTAATATTAGCCCCTACTGCCAATATATATTATTAGTCCCTGCAGCCAATATATATATAAACTTAGCCCCTGCAGCCAATATATATTAATATTAGCCCCTGCTGCCGATATATATATAAATACTAGACCCTGCTGCCAATATGAATATAAATACTAGACCCTGCTGCCAATTAATATTAATATTAGCCCCTGCTGCCAATATATGTTAATATCCCCCTCTCCCTCCCAAACTATCCTAACTACCCCCTCTCCCTCCCAATCTATCCTAACTACCCCCTCTCCCTCCCAATCTATCCTAACTACCCCCTCTCCCTCCCAATCTATCCTAACTACCCCCTCTCCCTCCCAATCTATCCTATCTACCCCCTCTCTCCCTCCCAATGTATCCCTATCTACCTCTTCTCACTTCCTATCTACCTCTTTTCACTCTCTAACCCCCTCCCCCTTTGAAGTTCACTTACCTTGGGCTTGTAGAAGTCCAGCGGCGGGATCGCGAGGTCTCTGTCTTCCTGGTTCTGCCGCAGTGTGCGCGGCTTCATTGCTGAGCGCCGGATATGACATCATATACCGGCGCTCGGCTTGAAATGCCGGCACTGCGACCAAGGCAGAGGCCTCGCGGTCGCGGAAAAGAGTGAGAGGCGCCGAACGGTCGCTGAGAACTTATTCCTCAGCGACCGCTCGGCGCCTCTCTCTCTCTCCTCCGGATCTATAAAAAAAAAAAAAAAAAAGACGGCGTTTCAATTGGGGGGGCACACCGGGGGGCACAGCATGATTTAGGGGGGGCCATGGCCCCCTCTGGCCCCCCCCTGCCGACGCCACTGCAGGAGAAGCGGGCGACTGGACGGGGCCGTTCTGCGCAAGGAATGGGGAAATAGGGGGAGCAATTCTTGCCCCCCACTGGATTAAACTAGGTTTTGGGTATTCCTGTTTCTTTAATTTTTTATTTTATTTCATTATTTAATGTAGCCAGGGGTAGCGAGTCTTTCTTACCATATGATTAGAAAACACAAAAGGCGAATTAAATGTGCACTGAAAAAGAAAATAAAATATCTGGAATATACTGTCTATTTATGGTTAATGAACCCCATTGTTTCTTATGGTTTAACTCTTTGTTTACTTACACTTTATGTTAAAGCTTTTTACTCTACAGCTATTAAGCTGGACCTCTGGTAACGGAGAAAAATGTCCAAGAACGTGAAACCTGGAAAAACAGAAGGACCCGACTTTGGGACAGATTTTGTGTTCTGCGGACAGCTTGGGTTTCTCTGCCTGAGTAGAGGAGGCAGAGAGGGTGAAGAGATGGTGAAGGAACGCGAGGAGGAGAAAGGCTGCTGAACAAAAGTTTATTTCTTGTTAGTATAGTTAGTATTTATAATATTTCGGGGTATCCAACGTGCCGAGGTGTACGGGGGATACATTTTATACTATCCACAAACCAACCACCGGTGACAATAACGGAAGGAATAATTGTGTTTCTCGCTCTCTGGAACCCACTTTTTTGCTTAAACAGGATTTTTACATAGAAGTCAGTAAAGTGAGAGCTGAATTTCATGCCCGGTGGGGGTTATGTATAAAGTGCAGTTATGGTGCTAAGTTTCACGAGCAGTCTTGTCACCATAGTGATTAATGAAAAGGTCTAATCAATGGAGACATCCTATTTGTTGGAATGGTAATAAGATCGCTCTTAAATATTTGCATCAGAATTGATCTTTATATATAAAAAAAGCAGATTGTAGCATCCAAGTGCGTGTAGGTGTGTGTTAGAGTGAGTGTGTGTACGTGTGTGTTAGAGTGAGAGTATGTGTGTGTGTGTTAGAGTGAGTGTGTGTACGTGTGTGTTAGAGTGAGAGTATGTGTGTGTGTTAGAGTGAGTGTGTGTACGTGTGTGTTAGAGTGAGAGTATGTGTGTGTGTTAGAGTGAGTGTGTGTACGTGTGTGTTAGAGTGAGTGTGTGTGTTAGAGTGAGAGTATGTGTGTGTGTGTTAGAGTGAGTGTGTGTACGTGTGTGTTAGAGTGAGAGTATGTGTGTGTGTTAGAGTGAGTGTGTGTACGTGTGTGTTAGAGTGAGAGTATGTGTGTGTGTTAGAGTGAGTGTGTGTACGTGTGTTAGAGTGAGTGAGAGTGTGTCAGTTGTTTCTTAGGGTATGTGCGTTAGCTACAAGAGGTCAGCTTGGCTTTACTTGCCCCACAGGCTAGGAGGCGCCACTAATTTGCCATTGTTTACAGGCAGATGGTGCCATCTCATTGCTGCTTGTTAATATGTAGCGCGTCTGCCGACGTGTTCTGTATAACATGCACCTGCGCAGGTGCGGCAGGTAATCTGTCTTTCCGAAGCTTGATGAATGATCTGACGTCCTGAATCAACAGACATCGAATCCAATCCGTCCATCAATCAATCACCAGCCGTCAGCCCCGAGTGATAGATGGCGGCAGCGGCCCTGGAGGGTTAACACACCGAGCTCATTACAATGCGTGCGGACACTAATTACGCCTTTGTGTGCAAAAGGAGATACGATGTTTATTTGTCAGGAATGATCGCTATTTAATACGGAAGATAAATAACCCCGACAAGACGAAAAAGCTGCTTTTCTGTGAAATTTAGAGGAGAAACAGGCAACTTATTGAAACCTGAGACAGAAGGTGTTTGATGAAGACAAAAATACGTCTTTAACATCTTTATGGATGATTTTCCGCTGATTAAATCAGGGATTTTTGGTAATATTCACATTTTTCATGTAAATATTTAAAGCATTATTGGAATTATTCTTACTGTCCGCGGGTGCCGGATAATGGATCTGCCTGGTCATATGCCACGTGAGCATAAAAATGTAAAATCTCTTATATTCAGCCGTCACTAGGAGGCTGCTGGCCTTAAAGAGCCATGGCCACCTCGTCATCCCCAGTAAGGCCATGGGCTCAGTATTTACTAGTAATAATCTTATATTTCATGGTTCATGAGTTTATTCATACTGTTTTAGAGCCACACCAGCCACCTGAAATGAATCAACCAAACCCACAGACCCCAGGATCATGGCCAATATTCATACTGGACACCGGCCAAGTGATGATTAGCAATATTCTCACTGTCTGCCGGCTCTGACGTCACAGATAGTATTCTTAGTAATATTAATAATGGCCACGGTTTTGGGGATTACTAGTAATTAATCTTTCATGCCTCGGGCCCAGGGATTACAAATATAAATCCCCATTCATTTTTCCTATCTCTTTGCCAAATTATGTAATTAAGAAAATGGTAGTTAAATAAGGAAAGATTGTAAACTAATCTTTATTGGAAATGTTTCCAAACTCGCTTAATCACACAGGGGTATTGATCTCACCCTCCGCTCGGCCGCTGCCGATAGATATTTTAATTAAGAAATTAAGGGAGAGAAAAAGAAGAAAAATCTCTCTTCTACACTAGAATTTTTTAGTTAACCACACATTATCATGACAATAAAAATTAATAAACAAATTAGGCCCTCCCCCCAAAAATTTGGATTTTGTGGGAAATTATTATTATTATTATACATTTATTATACATACAAACACATAGACCTCCGGACTAGAACCTTTACTGAATTGGGTTAATTTAGATATATATTCATAACATTACATGTCTATTATTTTTATTATTATTATTATTTATTATTATTATTATTATTATTATTATTAATACAAATCTATTTTATGTTTATATCTTATGAAGCAGCTGATTTTTGGTCACCCTAAAGGTTGGCTGAGTATCATAGGAGCTGTATTTTAACAACATGCAAGAAACTCGTAAGTTACCCCTTTTTTTATACACAAAAAATCAGTAGACACAGAATATCTATTTTTTGCTGATTAATTAATGAAAACTTCTCTTAGAAATAGAAAGTGGATCCAGTTTCCCAAAGTTTGGATTAAAGGTGGGAAGTCCGGCTCAGCTCCGGCAGTTTGTTTTTTTAGATGTTTGTTCTTCCAAAACTCATTTTTTTATTTAATATTTTTTTCTCATCCGATGCTTGACGGACAGAAGGCTAATAACCGGCTTTTCGATGTCCACAGACCTAAACATATGATTTTTTTTTTAAAAAGGCTTTGCCTTTTGGGATATTTTATAAACTACTTTAGAGATTTCTGGCTCTGAAACTAAAATCAGAATATAAAATTTTTATAGAGCTCCCACAATATTAAAGCAACAGGGCGCTTATCCAGAACGAGCAGCGGCTTCATGGCCTGTCCTGCGGAGCGTCCCCCTCTCGGAGCATCTCGAGTTTTAGCTCCTGTGCCATTACAGATGTAATATATCCATCAACATATCCGTCCGATGTTACCCCACGGGCAGTCCAACCGAAATGTGAGGCTAATTCCCCTGCACAAGAAAACCAACAACCCCAGCTGTACGCTTTGGCCTCCATTGGCCTCATCAGTAATTGCAAAGTGAGTTTTATTTTACTTCATTCCAATAAACTCCCTTTATCTGCAGACCTGGAGCCACCGTTGCTGTCAGTCCTGTGACATTTTGGGTGACTTTCCCGGCTCAAACACCGCACTGAGCTGATGCTTTATGGCAATGCTAATGAAGTCACGCTTATGCAAATAAAGTCTCTTACCCCATAGTCACAGAGTCCGTCTGGTAGACTAAGGCTTAAGTATTTTATTGTTTAAGACGTTATATCTTTGCAGCTCTCCCAGCCATTGCCACGTCTTTTTTTTCTTTTATAATGCTGGCTGAACATCATGGGAGTTGTAGTTCCACAACAGTTCTACGCTTTACTTAGAGCGCCATCATTAAGATAAAGGATATTTTGTTTCTTATATAAAATCATTCTGCGACTTTATCTTAAAATCTGCCATATGCTACGTTAAAAACGTGAACAGAAGGTATAAGCGTTTTAAACCCAGCTTTATTTTGGGGTAATAAAGCCGCTTTGAGAAAAACACAGAACTTTATCCCAGCTCACGAGGACCTCATTGGTTACACGCCGTAAATATTTAATGTTATTATTGTTGTCACTGTTTATTATTATAAATAAATCTAATACTTTGTTTTCATAGTTGAATTTAGATCTATCTATTAACACAGAAATCACATAGAAGATATACACTTGAGACATAAACCCTGGTTAACACGCTATTTTTCTCTCCTTAATGAAAGAAAGTTTTACTTTACAGAGAGAGTGGTAGATAAATGGAACAGTCTCCCAGCGGAGGTGGTAGAGGGTAATACAGTGAGGGAGCGTAAACATGCATGGGATAGACATACGGCTCCCTTATCTAAGACCGCCTTGAAGTCCTAGGTTTATGTTTCTATGTCTATAAACTGGAATCCCAAGTGAAAATACATTTTCAGGCGAAGGGAAAATTGTTACGATTTAAAAAAATGTAAAACGCTTTACAGAAGTATCGCTGACCTAATAAAAATCCATCAAATTGTCCCTGTATTGCAAAAGTAAAAATTTTCATTTTCATGACGGTTTTCATTGCAGCCGAACCCTTTTTTAAAAAAAATGTCTATTAAACTCTAATAATGTCAGGACTAATATATAATATTATGAAAATATATTGCATTTAATGGGTGAATGTCTCCAAAGACATCAGAACATATGATATATATATAAATAAATATACAAATATGATATCTACATACTGGTATATATATATATATATATATATATATATATAAATAAATACACAAATATATATATAAAAATAAATACACAAATATATATAAATAAATATACAGATGTATATATATATATATGTATATAAATATATAAAAATACACATATTACCCTGAGGACGTGAGATTTTTGAAATGGTCTCTTGTGTGTTTAACATTTGAAATCACTTCTGTCACAGCCGTCAACTCTATTACTGCTCATAATGACTTTCACTAAATGGGCAACTGCGTTCTGCATTCCAGCAATTTGCTCTCTGAAATGGGATTTTTTTTTATTTTGCTGGAGATTTAGTAATCTCTGTGATATTATATTTTTCACAAGTTGCAGCTCAACACAAAGAGAAAGGAATATGTCTGAAGATATCATTTGCACCTTTTATCTAACAGGTTAGTGCGACTGATTGCGGGAAAGCGGCTCGTAATACCCCAGTGAGGCAAAAGTGGCCTTGGATTGAAGGGACGCTCCGGCCATTATATGCAGGTACTCGGAAAAGCTAATATCGCAAAAAATTTAGGGCGAAGCAGCGATTTCACCCATGCGATGAGGCGGCGAGAATATTGTTGTTATTATTTATGAGTTTATATTTATATTAACACAAAAGAGAATAAAAAACACAATTAATAGGACCCATGTTTAAACTGGAATCTGGCAGTTTTCCTTTTCAGAAGCTACTTACTGCCTAAGTGTTCTTGTTTAGTGTGAGCATCCCATCTTTGTGCCCCCCTTTCCTCCCCTAATGCCCCATTTCCTCAACGGATACCCCTCTTTCCTCCTCTATGCTCCTCTTTCCTCCCCCGATGCCCTCTTTCCTCCTCTGATGCCTGTCTCTCTCCTTCCCCCTCTCCTTCTCTGTTCCCTCCTCTCCTCCCCTGATGCCCCTCTCTCCTCCACTGATGCCCTTTTTTTCTATGTTTGCTGGGTTTGAGGGTATCCCAGGGTTCCACAACCCTAAAAGCCCCGATAATGTGTATAGAAACATAGCAGGAAACGGCTTTATAAATTAAACGGGCAAATAAACCCCATTATTCTTCTTCTTCTAAATGCCCCACCCACTTACACATATAATCCTGCCCCTAGCCACACCTCTAACCACACCTCCTAAAACAGGATTCCCCCTCTGCTTATTTGAACTGTTTTAAGGGGTACAAATAATGTCAGAAATTTTTGCCGTTTGTAGTATTTGATGGAAACAAGTTTAATATCAGGCTACTTGGTTGAAAATCTCTGTAACAATCTTTATGGTACTTACTTAGTTGTTATAGGAAAGGGTTAATTTTCCCCCCAAATGTTAATTAAGATTTTTTATTCTGTCCATTTCTTCATTACCAAGAAAGCAATTCCCTTTAAATGTCGCTGTCCTCTAATTCCTGCTGGAACCGTCATTCCATTAACGAAGGAAAATGTTTCTAGAATAGTCCCAAAGCAAGTTTTCTCGATATTTTTCGTCTGTCGTTAAGCTTTAAATTTCACTAATTGAAATTTGGGACATCGTTCTAATGATACCATCGGAGGCAGCGCGGATTCTAACCTTTCTGTCAAAAAAGTAGAACTTGAGATAAGCCGTGTAGTTAATTAACGAGATATCGTTATACGGCGCACCAGGCTCTGAGATACCGCGGGAAAAAATACTCTGCCGAAAGGCCGATCGCCAGCCGATAGACACACTAACCCCGATCAAATCTTACAAATTTCCACTATAAATACATATTTTGTAAAATATCAAATTCTCAGATCGATGCCGAGTTCTTATAAGCACTTCCAACGCTGTAATTGAATTTAGATCTTATCGGGACGCTGCGGCCTTTCTTATTATCCTCAGACAGATTATTATCTCAGCGCTTCTTATACCGAGACAGAAAGAGAAGGAAAAATTAAAAAAAAAGAAGTATTATTTCAATAAAATTATTATTTTGTATCATTTAAAGGGTTAATCACTGGGAGACTTAAGGGCATTGCTTGCTTAGACGTTAAGATCCAGGGGGAGGCATCTCCTTTCCTAATCGTACCTATCGTACCCCAATCAAAATATCTGTAGAAATTATAATAATCTTCTTGGGGAGAAAATTGGTTTAAATATTATCCTCATGGAAACGGAGATCTATGACTCATAATACTTGTATGTAATGAGTTTCCTGTCCTGAACATCTCTCCCTCTCTGCCCCGCCTTCCAAAAGCTGCCTGAACCAATCAGCAACAATAAGCAACTCAACAATAGGGGAGAGATAGGGGAGAGATGGCCACTCCCATAGGATACATATATGCATACCTGGGAACTTTTAGGCTCTGGCTACCACTGACATCAGTTGGTGGTCCCGCTGAAGTGGTGGGTGGCCCCAATGGCGCTGGAGAGTGTTCCTACTAACAACACATGACACCCCCCATTGAAGGGGGTAATAGGCGGGGAGTCGGGAGTGTCAGGACCCCGCTCCAGCGACCCAGGGGGGATTCGAGTGTCGACTTGGAGAACCAATGCTTCTCCCGGAGTCTCTGGGCGAAACACGGAGAGTTCTGAGGTATGCAGATATATGGGGGTCTAATACATAAATATTGCTTATTTTGACCTGTAAATGTCATGTGATTATTCCATATATAGAACTTTAGATTCCTTTTATGGTTTGTCGCAAAAAAAAAGAAAGGTGCCAGCTCATATTATAATAAAATATACGTATTAAATATCTAGACTTTTATACATTGAATATATTTTTTTTTATTTAAATGACACAAATTAAATTTAAATTTAAAAAAAAATCAAGAACGGATCACTTTTGGATGTAGAATCTGCGCAATGAATTCTAGCAGATTTTTCAGGTTTAATATATATATCGGTTTGATATTCCATCGTTGATGCGATTAAACAGCGGGGGAAGTGTTTCTTGGACGCTCCTTACTCATCGGAATAAAGTTGTTCGTATTCCAATCAATCTGCAGGCGATCAATAAACTGAGATGAATCCGTTTCATTTTTTTTTCTCCATAATTAAGGTAAACGATTCCGCCAATTTAGGAAAGATGCATAAAAAAAAGACCCAACGTGGAGCCTTCGCGATTCCCGCGCTTCTGGCAGTTAAAAGCTTTCTACTAATCAATGAACTTTGTGTACGGCGTTCAAATCAATTCCCTCAGCCTTTTCCATCAAACATCTCACCGCGAGGACCTTCCCCCCTGAGAGGACCGCGTAACCCAGACGAGAGAAGCGGCCATCCCCGTCCTCCTTCATCTCCTCGACAAACTGTTTTTGTTTTTTAGCGAAAATATTTTTTTAAGAATAAGAATCAGCAGCGTCTTGGAAAGGTTGGAATTCAGAACAGAAAATTATCTTTTTTTCCTTACCCGTTCAGTCATTTAATATTATAGAGTTAATGTAGATAAGGGCTGCGGAATCTATAAGGTGCGATATAAATAGGCAATAATAAAATAAAATAATAATAATAATGATAATAATAATAATAATAAGGAAAATAATAATAATAATAATAATAAGGAAAATAATAATAATAAAAATAATAATAATAATAATAATAATGATGATAATTGTAGAAGTTACATTGAGTTACGTTCAGCGAAGTATTCAGGACTATGCCGAGAGGCCGAGGGTCCTCAAAGCAAGGAGCTTGTTACACTCTTGGGTGATCCACTGGACGGTTAAAAAGAAGGAGATCACTGATCTCACCAGTCAGCCCATTAACACTATGGAGTCCGCACAGTTCACTTGCGATCTATGACATCATATCCCTCTGCTCAGCAGAATGGAAGTCAGCACGGATCGGGGGGGGCGGTGGCGGTGCCGCTGGTTACCTTACATCGAGTTTGTAGGTCGTACGATCTTCATCTCTGAGTACTTTGAAGCATTCTTCTTGAGGGTTCTTTCGATTCCGCACCTCCCTGGGTTTTTGAGGTGGAAAGCGGTGGAGCCGGCTCCAGAAGTGGTGAGAATAACCATCCCGTGACGCGAGGCCAAGAAGGAGCAACTATTCATTCACATCCTGAGACAGTCAAAGGGAAAACGAGAAGCGGGAGCAGCTACACCGGACAGTGTCCGAAAACTGGGACTGTTGGGTGGTACGCTGCCCCGTCCCCTCTATCTCTCTAACCCTCTCCCCTTTTCATTAAACTTGCTCACCTTCCTTGTTTTCCCGTCTTTTACCCTCTTTCTTCGCTCTCTCCCCTCCCCCACGTTCTCCTTTGAATTCACATTTTCAGCATTATCATGTCTCTTGCGTTAAATCATGTGTCTGCTGTCAGTGAGTATTTATCGGGAGGGCTGCCTACGGGTAACACCGCAGTATTTTGAAATTCTTTGAGAAGGAACGTAATTTATTGAAATATAAATTCAGCGACAGATAAACAGCACATAAAAAAAATGTTTTGAAGAAGACATTTCAGTTATTATAAAATCAAAATTAAGTATTTTAATTTTACGGGATGCAGACGAGATTACTCTGCCGAGAAAAAAAACCTTAAACGAACAGTGGGATTCGTTATTTAAAGATAACGTATTGATGCAGGAAAGTGATAATAAACCACTCATTATTTTCACGAGATGAAAAATCTCTGTTATATTCCTTTTTAGCTAAACCGGCGCGATACGTTGAAAACAGAATTAAATCACTTTCTAAACAAAAAACAAAAAAACAAAAAAAAATCTGATTATATCTATAATAACTCGCATGCAAACAACCGCCGCCTGGAGCATAAAGTGTTAATCGGCTGTGATTTTTCTGGCATAGCTCCTTTCTGCAAATTAAAGGTGCTGTTCCACTTATACATAACGTTAAATAGTGTGTTAAGCAAATAAACTTTAACAGATCCACCACATACATTAAAAAAACCAAAACATGTACATGACAGCCTATCGGTGCCTGATTTTTTTGTCATATGACGATTAGTTATTCCCTGGAAAATTAAGAACGATTAATTATTATTATTATATAATTATTTCTGAGACCAGGTTGGAAATTCAGCATGGAGATGATGCTGCCCATGGAAATAATGGTTCACATGATAGAATAACTGCTTGGTTCACACCGGCCATGCCAAAGGCCAACATTTCCCACGATGTCGCCGACCTCCCGTGACCGTTCGCTAGACCTGCGCCTTTTCTATGAATATCCAGGAGCTCCTCTTATGTCTGAAGGAAATCATGACATCCTTTATCGGCATCGTAGACACAAAAGATCTTTATCAGACGAGTAAGAGCGAGGAACGCATTTTTATCGGAGATGTTTTATAATCCAATTTTCCTTCCCTTTCTGCTCCGCGGGGCTTTTTATGAGTGGGATTAGGCAAAAAAAGATTGTTTGCCATTTGTATCACTTTTGCTGCACATAAAAGTCCAATTAGCATTCATGTTCTCGGTGATCCTCTACCTGTTTAATGAACTTTCTTTCACTTCTGCTTTTTATTTTAAAGATTAATTAACTAGAATGAACTTTGCAGCTCTTGAAAGCCACTGCAGATATTTTCCGTCGTGGTGGAGAAAATATACACATTTTTTTTATTTTGTTCATTCTGAAGTGAAAGATGTGTACAAAATAAAGGCTGCAAGAAATAGAAAAGTTGCAGGCGAGGGCATGTGAGTTGACTAATAACTTGCATGTCCTCGCCTGCTATTCACAAAACCTTTTTTTTTAAACAAACAATAAATAATAAAATAACATTTAAAATTTAGAAATATGAATGTGACTGTGATCCCCTAGATTCCTTATTAACCAATAATGGCAAAGATGACTGTGCTTTGTGGGGCAGAGGATAGTTAAATAAGCCTCAGAGGGTATAAAGCCCACCTTTACCCCTCCATCACCCATCCTCTGACCAGTGGGATTAAAATGTATGATAAAATGATCGGAGAAATTGAGCCCATCCTATGCCTCCCTTCTTGCCCCCCCCCATGTCTGATGACATTGAGTGTCTCCAATCCCCTGCCAATAGGATAGGGGACTAACGCCTTGTCCTATGGGATGAAAGGGGTTAAATTGATAGATAAATAAAAGCCATAGCTACCCCACCTTTAAATCCCCCAGGGTGTTGGGGTAACATACATACAAAAAAGCCTATGAAGAGGGTGGGCGGTAAACTTGATTGTCCGTTGTCCACCCCCTTAGCACTCAAAGGGTGGAAAAGATTTTTTTATACTTATTTTTTAGTCCTTATATTCAATCCAATGAAAGGGGCAAGTCCAAAAAAAAAGCAAAAAAAACCCCCAAACAAAAGCAACAAAAAATACAATACAATTTCTGGTATAATAGAAGCGACAGTTCCACTAATTAAGTCAACTTTGGTTTAATTTTCCTTTTTGCTGAGTTTTAGCCAAAAACCAAACTTTCGGGCTAATACTCAGGTGTTCAATAAATGGAACCCGTAAGGCTGATTATTTCCTAGAAACGTCTTCTGCGTTTGTCGTTATAACCACATTTTCAATCCATTGGCATTCAGCTCTCCTCCGAACCGACGTCCCCTTAAAATTTCTTTAGAGGATTTTAATATAATTAATTAAAATAGATTTGTGTCCCGTAAATTAGAATTAAGCTCCGTCGCCTTCAACCACATGAATTTTCTGCGGCCCGGAATTCTCAATGTGTTGGCTGAATGGGGAATTTCAATTGAATGTAAACATCGTTTTCCTTATCTGGGATTAAGTTTGCATTAATAATTAATATTTCATTAACAATGCACGGCAATCAATCAATTCTGATTAAAATGCCTTCTAGTGATTTTAGTTTTTTACCCAAACAATTTTTTTTTATATTATTTAGAATATTTTTGTATTATGAATTATTAAACTAAGATTTACCTGTTTCTATGTTTTCTCTATTTTGGGATATTAGTATTTGAGATCTCATTCGGGGAATCCATGGAGAACCGAAACAAGTGAATGAGGTTTGTTCACGCATTCGCGCAAGGACGACCTCTACGATTACATTTTTATTAAATATCTTTATTTTAATTATTTACGGAGGCCACGATTACATATTCATGTCCGATAGCTCCAAATATTAGTTAAAATCCCACCCGTACATATCTTTATTTTAGTCACGTTGTAACAGGTGTTGGTTCTTTTCAAATTCATTTTTTTTAATAGAAAAAATAAGTCGTTTTCTTGCCATTTCCTTGGAAAAGACTTAACTTTCCTCCAAGTTCTTTAGCGAAGCTCAGCAGCTCCCGTAAGGACTGTCACGGCCGGAGTTCATGTTTAAAACAAGTCATGGTTCCTATACGATGGTATCTGTATTTACAATTAGTTTAATCAATACGGCAAAGCCCTCGTCCCACCCTTGACTTTTTATCATACAATTCAGCCTACAAAACACCGAGCTCCCCAAAGACTGCTAAGCAAAGGGCTTTTTTTTTTTTTCCGTTCGAAGCTAGAAACAAAAATTCTATCAAAATTCCTTTTTCTTTCCCCGGACAAAATTTCCTGTGGTTTCCCACCAAGAATCAGTGAAGACTTCCACATAACTATATCATCATGAAGACATTTTTAATGAATTAGTATTTATTTATGAAGATTCAAAAAGGTTGCGATTGGCCCTGATTGGCACCAAGTTGGAGCTCAACTGAGAACCAAGTTAGAGAACTAAAGCCTGGTGATAACTGATCTCAGCATTAGAAGAAAAAGTGGAGATGCTGGGTCTTGGCTGAATTTTTTGTCTTGGGTTAGAAACCCAGACACTGCTGGCAGATCAGCCCCATCCGGCCCCCGTCTAGTCGCTGTTTCTCCTGCTGTATCGACTCAAACCTTAATCAGTCGTTGGTCTCATTTTAGATTCAGGAGCCGTATGTCTATCCCATGCATGTTTAATACCCTCACTGTATTACCCTCTACCACTTCTGCTGGGAGGCTGTTCCGCTTATCTACCACCCTCTCAGTAAAGTCAGACTTCCTTACATTACATATGAGCCCCCGAACCCTCCAGTTTTAGATTGTAGCTTAATGCAAAGCTCAGATGAACCGTTAAGCTCAATAACGTTTAGGATCCTAGGAGGTATCTAAGTATCTGAGATACAATGAGTACCAAGTTTGAAAAATCTTGGATTTTACCCCAATTATGGGGTAATTTGTACACTTACAGCCCATTTTAAGATCAACTCTTCAATATGACAGAGAGTGGATGCCTCGTAATGTAGCATATGCTAATATCGTCTTCCCAATAATTATGTTAGAATTTTTGCGCAACTATTTACACAACGTAATTCTTTCTCAGCCAGAATTTATTGCGATGTTTGTGATTTTTGTTTTCGGCGAGAACTTATTGTTTTGGTTTTTTTTTATTTTCACCTTCTCCGGAATATATATTTTTTTCTCCCCCTGTAGATATTATCAGCTTCTATATGCTGAGCACTGCAGGAATTCTCATATTAACGGAAAATGACTGCACGTTTCATAACAAAACAGGCAATTATGTGTTTAGATAAGATAACTGGAATAAGGCTTTTATTTATCCCGCCGAACTCCGAAAGAAGCAGAAAGTAGAGGAACCTGAGATTTCAAGATTGGATGTAGCGGAAGATAAGGGGGGGGTGTTCAAAGAATTAGAAGTTAGTACCTGGGGTTTGTTTAAAGACGCGACTCAAAATGAAAGTTTTATTTAAAGTTTGTAAGGTAAAGTCAGGGCGAGGGGGGGGGTAAATGCGATCTATCATTGGTTTAAAAGGAATAGAATGTTGACTTAGAATGAATACAATAACTGGGATCTGCTACATTCTAGCAACAAGGACCGTGAATTGCGTTTCCTCCCCGTTTGGTTTGAATTGATGTTTTTTTTCCACCGAGAATGAAATTTGTTGTCCCTCACTCACTCTCTCCCACTCATACTCTCTCTCACGCTCTCTCGATGCCTCCCTAACTTCTCCACCAACCACTTCCGTGTCCCCGTCTCCTTTCCTTTTCTTGTTCTTCTCTTCTTCTGTGTTCTTTTGTCTGTCTTGGTCCGCTTCTCCCCGCTATCCCCTGCGTTGTCCAGACCTCCCTGATCGCTTCTGTGAAAGGGCGGAGCCTTCGCGCGCACCCTGTCCCCCGATTGGAGCGATGGGGAGAGGCGGTCCCTGTGGGGGGTGCCATGGCGCCGCCATTTTAAGGAATTACTCCAAGAGGCCGAAATAATGCCGACGGATCCCTGGAGAAAAAAAACAAAACATAAGAGGGTGTGAGAGAGAATGTGAGAAACTCTGCCCTTGGTGCATCCTCCTAAGGCTAATTCCCTTCTAATATTAATGAAAACCTGGCAGCGTTGGCCCCTCCAGTGCCGCCACCTCGACAGCCGCTTAGGTTGCCTAAAGTGCAGCATCAGATGTACCCAACTCATTTCATGACCCGAAACTTCACATGTAAAAGTCGTAACACGGGTGATTTCGCTGTCCTTCTCTGTTTTTTTACTTCCAGGAGGTATTTGGGGGCATAAAGTGTCATCTGCCACCACTTTCAGGATATGGGGGAAAGTTTTGCCAACCTCAAAACCTCCCGTTCTCTAATTCTTTGCTGACCCGTTGGCCATTTACAAAGCGGATTCCTTTCCAGCGCCATTTTCAGCGCCGCTCCTTTGTATTTACGTATCTGCACACACACACAGTCCATAAAACATTGGATTATTCCGTACTTTTATTCATTAAAATGTATTCTGAAAGCGGTGAGGTCTGCCTCCATTTGCATTTTAATTAATATTTCAAATGAATTCCTTCATCCTTTTTTTCCCCAAGAAAACTTAATAGCAGCGATTCCATCAAGGTCTTCGAATTAGCGGCGCTCTGGCTCGCTGAGAATAGCCTTCGAATGAAACGTTATAAATGTAACGTTATTGTATAAAAGCCTCTCGGCGAAGTCTTCTCTCGGCAGATTAATAAGAAAAGCTTAAGGCCGTGTTTTCTTGTTACCGGCTCCTACCTGCGGGACAATCGTGAGATTTCCAGATTCGCTTTGAATCCGAACGGCCCCGGCTCATCCAGACAAAAAAAAAAAAAAAAAAAGCCAAAAAAAAAAAAATGCTGATATTTTATTCTAAAAAAAAAAAAAAAGAAATATCAGTCTATGAAGTCATTGAAGTGGATCTTGAAAAAGAAGTTGCCGTTCTCGGCTCACAAGAATAATAATAAAAAAATCCTTTGAAACTTTAATATTTTCTCTCAATTAACCCTTGACGGGGCTGAACCAGGTAACTACGCAGCAGAAATTTCTGGTATTTCTATTAATACGGTTACAAATTCTAAATGTTGTTCTGCGGTAATCCGTACCAGAGGTGAATGGTTGGACTGAAGCGGTATCCACCCGGCCCCCGGTGGGCCGTTGCGCAACATCGCACCATACACACCTGATCGGACGCCGACCGGATATCCCTGGCTGCGTGCCACGTGAGCATAAAAACGCAGTGTGCGGTATATGCGGCTGTTGGCTGCGCTTTTGTCATCAGGCGGCTGCTGGCCTTAAAGTGGCAGGACTTCCTTTTCCTAACTAAGGAAGGAAGTTTTACTTTACTGAGAGGGTGGTAGATAAGTGGAACAGACGCCCAGCAGAAGTGGTAGAGGGTAATACAGTGACGGTATTAAACATGCATGGGATAGACATACGGCTCCTGAATCTAAGACGAGACCAACGACTCCCCACCAGTGATGGGAATTGTTTAAATTAAGCGTGAGGAAGGTATGGCAGCACGTGGCAGGCCGGCATTGAGATAGAACGGCTGCTTATTTACCGACGTTGTTGACGGTAAATATCGACATACATACATACATACATACATATCGATATAAATGCACTGCTATGGTAATGAAAGGGTAAACGTCACAAAAGAAATCCGGTTACATTAAAAATCTTGTATTTTAAAAATAGTTTACCCTTTCACGTCACCCGCTAGGTCAATACAAGAGCCGTCCTTAAACCGTGCTCGTTCATACAGGACCAAGTTGTTTCTCGGCATTATTGATCGTATTTGCTGCCGCGCGGTGTTCATTGTTTTGGATCGGAGAACCTTTTGCTCGCGCAGTTTGCTCCGAGCCTTTGAAGCTCTGCCTCTCGAATCCCAGACACGGCGATGTTTCTAATGTCGGTATTGAAATGAAACAACAGAAATGTAGATCCTGAGCCTGGTAAGCAATTCCACGCGGCCGCTGACAAAAATGCTTTTTTTTTTTTCATTTTATAACCCAAATTGTATCAAAAATGTTCTTTTGACGCTCCTGTTGCTTTGCCTGTTGAAGTCCCCTAAGTTCCCCAAAACACATGAAGTTTTCAGCAGGACCTCTCCTGGTTTCGCCCGGAGGCTCCAAGTAAAGCTGTGCTTCTCCGGGTCTCCAGGTCACCACGAAGAAACTCGGGGTCGCGGGGTCGATGCTGCGGAAGCCCCGCCCACTTCCCCGCCCACAACAACCAGCTTTCCCGTCAGCGGGACCGTCCACTACCCACATCCCGAAATCCTCCTAAAACGATTCGTCGAGAGTGCAGGAAGTGGCTTACAACTTCCTGCTTGCGTTGACTGGACCCAGAAGGTCGGGGGTCAGGAGCCTCTCTGCTGCTCAAATGTTAACACAAATTTTACACATGAGAAGGGATCGCGTTTACCTTCAGACATAGAAGCGGCTGAATCCTAAACGGAAAGGGGAGAAGACAGCGAATCAGAAAAGGTGTTAATTAGAATCAAAGATTTTCTCAGGATGCACCAATAAGTAGGACTTTTACTTGTTAATGAAATTGGTAAAACTCATCTTCATGAGAAACTAATTGGGTGCAAATATAATGGTGCTAGAGTTACAACTTTATACAATTAAAACGAAAGCGCCAAAAAAATCCAGTTTGATTTCTTACCAACGGAGGGCATTTACAAGAATTCAGCGGAAATGTCTCAGGTCACTGAACGCGGTTATTATTATTCGTCATTCATCTCTTCTCAGTCTATTCACTAAGAAGTCATGTGTTCTGCTGAGGCACCGGTTAACCGGACTGGCCAGACTCTTTCTTCAAAAAAGTGCCCTATTTATACCCCCCCCCTTCTAAATACCCCAGTTAGGGTGGAAAAGTCCAATTTTGCCAGGAGCGTAGGCAGTGAGAAATTTTATATCTGAAATCTTTTGAGCCATCATCAGAGAGCCGGTCACCCTTCAGCTCCGAGCATGAGCGGCGTGTCGTGACTGCAGCGCGGATATCTGGCATTGCGAGCGCATTCGTCCGGTACAGCAGATGCTTAATCTGTGCTCTGTAAGCCCCTCCGGCGGGCACTGGTGGTATTTTGACCCTGGGCATGGAATTTCATGATGTTTTAATATCCTGGCATCGCTCTAGAGCCAATTTGAGGTTAGCAATCGCATGGGCCATTCACCTCCGCACAGACAGCTCGAGAGACTAGCGATACATCGTAACCGCCATCCGCTTCCCAACTGCTGCTTTTAAACGTTTTCAAGCTGTTACAGGACTTAGAAAAGACCCCTAAAAAAACCTCATCATAATCAGGAAATATTAAAGCGTAGCCAAGCGGCTGGCACGTGGAATGCAGCCGCGCATGTTTATACAGCGGGAAGGAGTCATAAAGAAACAACGCAACTAAATTAACATCATTATTCAGCTCTGCGAATGATTGTAGCGAGTCCAGCAAAGCCAATAATCATACAGAGCGAACGGGCGACGGATCATTTTATTTTAATGATCTAAAGAATAGGATAAAGCAAATTTAGATTTGAAGAGAGGTACGGGCTCTGCGGTATAGAACTCTCAACGTATTGAAAAAATGGAAAAGAGAACTTAAAGGGACAAGTAGAACCGCTTCCCAGCAGAGGTGGTAGAGGCTAATCCAGTGAGGGTATTAAACATGCATGGGATAGACATACGGCTCCTGAATCTAAAACGACTGATTAAGGTTTGAGTCTCTACAGCAGGAGAAACGGGCGACTAGACGGGGGCCGGATGGGGCCGATCTGCCGGCAGGTTCTATGTTTAACTTATAACGATACAGGACTGACAAAAGGCGAGAAAACGCGCGGGTTTGGGTTCATTGTCAGAATGCACAGCTGGGGAAACAGATAAATAATGATGATTTTCAGCCTAAATGGATTTCAAATATTGGGGCAAAAAAGTTTGTTTTGACATCAAAACTTTTTTTCTATCAATCCGCGGCAGAAAATATATCGTAACAAAGTTACTAAAAGAGGTTTATTTTTTCAAACAGAACACAACGACATTCTTAAAAAAGTAGTTTTGGAGGATCTGTTACATTGTTACAGTTATTTGTTACATTTAATTAATACATTAACGATACTCCCCCCCCCCAGGAAATAATTTTAAATGTCTTTCATTGCAGATCTTTTTTTGCACATTTCCAAACATTTGGGAACTATTTTAGGCAATGTGGAATTTTATTAAATTTTTAAGGGACTTTGTGAATCCTGCAGCTATGATAATTTCGGGGGGGGCACACGACACACCCTGTCCATGCGTAAAATATTATCGGCCTTGAAAGTTGCTTTATTATAGTCGTTGTCATCCCAATTTGCGGCACCAAAACCCTCTGGCATCCAAGGTGCTACGCCGTGCACACTACAACTCCCATGATGCTTTGCCATGAAATAAAAACCTAAATAAAACAAATATATAATCGGCTTTTATTTTTTTCTCTTCTTTTTCCAGTTTATTTTCGTTGGATGCGCTGCGATAAATTTATTTCTATAAAAAAGACTATAAGTCATCGACGTCACATGGTTATCTTTAACTCATTGGCTGTGCGAAGTCTTTAAAACGCTGCATATTCATTGCGTGAATGCGGTGATACTTTGTTTAGTAGTTGATCAGAGTGCGACTCTCCAGGGTCTGGTGGTTTTATTGCTCTTTACTTATCAAAAAAGGGATAAAATCCAAATAATTATTTTTTTACCACAAAAAAATGTTTTGCTTCTAGCACATAAAACTGCATTTTGAAACTTAAAGAGCCCCCCTGTTGTGGAAATATGTGCCCCCCCCCCCCGGTGTCGCCTCTTATCCTGATCAGGGTCTTTAGAAAACGCCCCCCCCCCCTGCGTTTTGTGTTAAGAGTTATTCGCTTAGCGAGAGCGCGGTAATAACAGCTAATGGGGCATCATCCGCCATAAACCCCTCGGAGCGAACGCGCAGCCTCTCCGAACTCTCCGATGTTTACACGCAGGAATCAAAGAGACGCCCATTAAAATATGGTTTAAAAAAATAGGATTTCTGGAAAAATAAAATTACTCTATTATGTAATATTAATTCCACGACGGGATACACTGTCTAGGACAGCATTCCTTCGCTTCATAAAGGGCTTTTCCGAAGAGCTCTCAGCTCTTGCTTAAATTCCCTCACTGTATTACCCTCTACCACTTCTGCTGGGAGGCTGTTCCACTTACCTACCACCCTCTCAGTTTTTTAGATTATGGCCTTTGGTTCACTACAGTAATTTATAGGGTGAGATGAACGTTCCTCGGACACAAACCCATCTAAAAATGAAAAAGGATGCAGATCTTAGGGCACAATTGGGGGAGGGGCTATTATTAACGATCGCCCCCTTGTCTCCGGTAATGCCCCCAAAACATGGCTATTAACCCATGCAGTAACGGTGATGTGACATCGAGTGGCCATGGGGGGGGTAACGCAGTCATATGAGGATTCGTGAACCCCAGTGCTGCTCATTAACGGGCGACTTAAGTTGAGTTAACCCTTAACTTGACAAACAACTTGAAGTTCTAATGAATAGACCCAAAACGCAAAACACCGAGCAAGACTTTGGAAATCTGACTTACATTCTTGAACTTCCTTTTTTATTTATTTTTTTTACCAAAAATCAAATTTTTTTTTTAATTAGAAAAACCCTTTTTTTATTTTCCTCATTTTAAATATTTCCATATTTTGAAAGGAGTTGGCTTTTTGAAAATTTTTTTTTTTTGAAGCCCGGCCTAATTAAAATCTTTTCCGAGGCTCATATCATCCCCGATGCAATTAGACTTTTTGTTTAATGAGACTTCCATGCTTTTTCATTTTTTTTTTTACATTGTTTGATATTTTATCCGCATCTTACACAATGTTACCAAAACAAACGAATGTTTTATGTTTTTATATATAAATATTTAAAAAAAAAAAAAAAATACATTTTGGGGTCTAATTAACAAGTGAGCCGATCAAATGAACCGACAATAAAAGTTTAATGTTCTCGATGTGACGGAATTGTCTGTCATACGCAGAAGAAGCGCCTTATTAATTAAGATTTATAAGACAAGCGATCGTTCCGTTTATAAAAGTCACCGAATTTCCCCCCGTAATGCCGGCTCGGCGCATCATTTAAAATATTTACAAGACGTTTTCTCCGGGGATCCTGGGAGTTATTCGTGTAAACAAACGCGCCGCCGCGTTAATCAAGCCGCGTTACGTCCGCCATTAAAAAGGCTGTAATTGCTAATTAAAATATTGATTTGAAGTGAGAAACGAGGAACGATCGGTCCGTTTTCTCCAGGTTTAGGCCAAACTGATTTTAAAAAACAACAACAATAGTGCGGTTTATCGATCTTCATTTATTATTATTATTATGATTAATAATTAATGAGGGTTATTGGCGGTTTGTAACTCAAGACTTTAATAAGGAGCGATGTAATAAAATTAGCCTAAATTTGTCACAATAATATAACAATCAAAAAAAAAATCATAAAAAAAGTTTGGGTTTTTTGCCCCAAAAAATACATTGAGAAAATGCTAAAAAAATATAAAATGTGACGGCTCAGATGTTAAGTCGTCGGTCTCGTCTTAGATTCAGGAGCCGTATGTCTATCCTATGCATGTTTAATACCCTCACTGTATTACCTTCTGCCACTTCTGCTGGGAGGCTGTTCCACATATCTACCACCATCCCCTTAGACCACAGAAATAGGTGTAGGGGCACCATGACCGGGGAAGGAACGAGGAGCACCCCATGACCTAACAAGGGGTTAAAATATTGGTTAGATACATACATCCTCTGTGACTGCTTGGCCCCTGTGTGAACTTTTGCCCCCACACTCTGAATGTTCAGGAACAGGAAGAAGGGGAGGGCACTGGGTGTCATCAACTAAATAAATTTGGGAACCTGCTCACAGATGAGCTTGTAGGTTTTTTAAGTAGGCGAAATTCCCACCCTCCCTTCCCTCTTTTTCTTTTGTTATATCGTCTTGTGTGGCGGTTGGTGTTTACATTTTGGTCATTGTTAATATGTGGTTGGCTGGTTCGGTGCTTGAGACAACTATCTAAGGTATGGTTGTACTCGTGGTGCCCATGCCTCAGGGCGGAAGTGCAGAACACTCCCTGGGCGCCTTGCTCAGGTGATACGTTGGGTGACGTGTGGTTGCTGGGCTTTGGACGCCGGCAGCCTCTACAGGTGACGTGGTTTGTTACGCCCTTACCAGCCCTATAGATATACGGTGTTATATGGTTGGCTTGTAGCCAAGAATTTGTGGTTTATAACGTTTAAGAAATATGATAATGAGTGTCACGGTTGGGGATAATACCGGGATTTTGACCGTGGCCAAATTTATCCAAAATTGAACAATAAAGCAATTTTAATTACATACATTGTCTATGTGTCTTATTTGGGGAATGGGGCCGAAGTTGACGATACTAAGGTCAAGAAATATTGTGCCTATCATGATTTTAAAATCAGCGTCTATTCGCCGCTAGAGGTTTAAACAAACACAGCGGAGAACCTTTTTTACGCTCGTTATAATAATACATTTCCACCTACACGCCTTTGAGCTCGTTATGCGGATGGCGCGGCGGGGCGGATGTGTAAATGTACTCCGACCCCGTGCTTTCAAAAAAATCCACCTCCGTGAGCCGGCTGCTTCATCTATCGCCCACGATCATCACGGGGCCGCGCCGTGTGCTGTAATTGGGCAGTTTAAGGGCTTTTCAGAGATCTACACCTCCGTCTCATGTTTCTATGTTGGTCTCATCTAAGATTCAGGAGCCGTATGTCTGTCCCATGCATGTTTAATACCCTCACTGTATCACCCTCTACCACTTCTGCTGGGAGGCTGTTCCACATATCTACCACCTTCTCAGTAAAGAAAAAGTTCCTTCCGTTCCATCTCAGCCTCCGACCCTCTAGTTTCAGATGAAGATGTGGGATCGGTGGAACATAAGACTTCACAACAGAATGAAAAAAACCCCAGAATCCGGTGATGTTGGGAAATCCCGAGGGGGGAAATCCTGAGGGACTGAGCTCAGGGAAACACACAATTTTCAGTACTGGGAGGGTGGTAGATCAGTGGAGCAGCCTCCCAGCAGAGGTAGTAGAGGGTATTACAGTAAGGGTATTAAACATGCATGGGATAGACATACGGCTCCTGAATCTAAGACGAGACCAACGACTGATTAAGGTTTGAGTCTTTACAGCAGGAGAAACGAGCGACTAGACGAGGGCCGCCGGGGGCCGCCGGGGGTTTCTATGTTTCTCTAAAGCAATTTAGAAGTAGCGATGATTCCAAGAATAATATGTGCAGCTAGAGAAATAAATTATTCAGTATACAGGGGACAGGGATTTTTCCCCAACCAGTCAAGCTGTAAATGTAACTTGGAACAAACTTCAGATTTTGTGCGTTGGACGATAATTCAGCTAATATTTGTATTTAGATTTATATATTTTTTGTTTTTTTTTCCATTGACCCTGAATAAATTCTTTACCCCGGTGCAGTGATTTCTTCGGAAGAAAAATGTTCCGCTCTGACAATAGACCGTTAGAGTTATGATTCGTCTGCTCCGCGGCTCTCATTCCCCCCCCCAAGAGTGCACTAAGTCCTACGAATGGAAACCCAGCCAGAGAAAACACAGATCCCAAGCCCGCGTGTTAAGGATTTCATTTATAGGAACGATAAAAATCAGATTTACCCTCATCTGCCGGGGGGGGGGGGGCAATTCTCTGTTTTCTCTGCTCGCTGGGGGTATTAAAGCGACAGTAAAGCCATTATTACATTTATATTTATTTACTGTATTGATGCCATCCTCTGCTCTAATGCTTTAGTAAATTTAGAGTCTAGAACTGCGCATAAAGAGGGATCAATAGCTTTGATTCTTACGTATCCCTGTGAGGGCCAAACCTGTTCAGTTGACTTCCCTGCAATGTAATCAAGCATGTGTGGGCATAACATGTAATATGCAAAACGCAATCAATTGTTACAGATTTTGCATAAGCTTCCAATTTGTATTTAATATTCTAGATCACCAAGTAAGACGTTCTAGGTTCCTCTACCGTGTTCCCTCCCTCTTCCTGTATGTGAGCCGTAGTTGATATTACACTCATAATAATGATAATGACATCATCTTTGGAAACGGTTACGATATGGTGACCAAATCGAGCTTAAACTTCTACAGTAGCCGATGTTACCACCTTCCAGAAGGTGGTATTCCAGAACTTTATAGAAGGAGATCCTTCTGTATTTACGTTGGAACCTCAATCAGAAAATCAAAATTCTAATGAAAACAAATAAGGGAAACCATCCCGAGACTTAAATAAATCTAAATAAGAAGTTAGAAGCAAGAACGTTAAATATTATATTAAATAATATATTCCTAAACTTGAAAGTACGCAGAATAAGGAGACATCTCTGACAATATCCTCTACAATGTCGGATTAACTCAAGAAGAAGCCTGAAATTCAGGTCGGAACGTTGAGGTTTCCAAAGTCGTCCTCTGATAAATCAAAAAAGGCAGATGGCTTCATTGGGAACGTTCTATTTCGAGACAAAGTTCTCATCTCTTTCTAATTTGTGTTCCAAAGCTGGAAGCCAAGCGTTTGCCGGCTTTTTCATTAAGCTTATTTGTAACGGAGTTAAAGAGGAGCAGACGGTGCCCCTGCAGAGGAAGGACACATTGTTTGTGTTTTAATATTATCCATGTTCGGAGCGTGTGTTGCTCTCTGCATGCCAGGAACGCGTGGTGTTTACTTTGTTCCGGAATCGGCGGATTTAATTCATAAATCTTCTGATGTCACTAATTTGACGCTTACTTTTGACAGTTTTAGCTTCGAGGTTCTAGGACACTGACAACATTTCCAGGTCATTCATTCTGACTGATTGCATTTGTGTCTCTGGGCGTTTTATCGACTGTCAGGTAAACATAGAGCCTGAATCCCAAAGAGAATCTTTCAATTCCTTAGCCTATGAAATAAAAGATACACTTTTTAAACACCCTTCGGCTACAGCTGCTCCGTCATGCAATATATTAGAGTTTATCTGCTGGCACCTGCCTCGCCGGATTCCTCCAGCTAATGATCCTTCGCTTCCTTCAACTACTTCCATCGGAAAATATTGAAGCAATAATTGAGGAGAGGTGTATATATATATATATATATATATATATATATATATTTATTTATATATATTACAAAACTATGTATCCTTTAAAAGAAAATAAAATGTGATTAAAAATGTATCAAAGCAGTAGAATGTTGCAAATATACATTTGTTTTGTGTTATTTATATATATATATGTATAAATAGAAACATTACATCTTTTGTATTTGTGAAAAACAAGTCATATTACCTGTCATTGATGGGCTAAAAATAACCCCTTAATATTTTATTATGACCTCATGGTTTTTATCTAGATACTGTTGGGCTGGGGGTCTCACACGAACGTCGTGTAGAGAGGCATCCTGATTTAGTTGCTAAATTGTGAGTTGTTGCGACAAAAGTGGGACAAAAGTCCTCGCATGCCCTCGCCTGTAACTTGGAAAATGTTGAGCAAAAGCCCTCTCATGCCCTCGCCCGTAACTTGCAAAAGCAAGTCGAGTCAAATAAGATCTGAATATATATATACACACAATATATATATATATATATATACAGTGGACAGGGCAGAATGGGCAGATACTCAGAGTTTTTACCCCAGTCTCGGGGTAAATGGGCAGACTCTCAGGGTCACCCAGTGTGGAGCCAACTTCTTCATACTCTCCTTTGGTTTAATGATGTCAGAGCGCCCTGATTGGTGCTTTTCTCCCTGCTGGAATGCCTCCTTTACTACAGGTGACTTAATTCAGAATATCTTTACCTCCTGACAAGTCACGGTTCCAGAACGACCGTTATTAGAGCCATTTGGCGGCCGCCATTAGCCAGTCTCTGGATGAGGGTCTGCTTGAGGGGCTATTAAGTTTAAAGTAAAGTTTTGTCCACTTGTGTTGGTTAATAAACAAAGCCTAAAACCCGCGTGAGCGAAAAGCGTCGGCGCTCCCAGCCGTTCAGTAACGCAGAGCCTGATAATGAGCGGCTTGGCGGCGGCGTTCGTTCCTTGCAGTAATATCAGCCTTAATGTGACGTTCCTGACAGCGAAGTGAAGCCATCAGACGGAAGAGTCTGGAACTTACTATTTATTAACCGCACTAAAAACATCTAAACTGCTTAAGTGGGAGCTCTAAATACGGAGCCGGATTCCGCTTCTCCTGGAGACGGAGCAAATGTCAGGTTTGCATACAATAAGTAGCCTTCCGAGACAATCGTTATTTTCTCCTTTTAAAGACTGTAATTTGAATGGAGCGCACGGGAAATGTATCTTTTTATGTGCCGACGTGTGAAACGACATGATTGCAATTCACATCGGATAAAAACCCCGCTCAGATGAAACACGGACACAGATATATCATTGTTATTGGGCCGCGGGGGCCGGTATCACAGGAAATTAACTGGAAAGATTTAGGAAATGTGTCGCGCGGTTTAGTGACAATGGGCCGCCGGAATAAAGAGCTATTAGTCAGAGGTAGACAACGAGCGTGAACGGAAACACTAGGGTCTGACACAGGGCCAGACCGGGGGATACTAAGTCACTCTGGCACTTTAAGGCCAGCGGCTGACAAATGACCTACAAGACCGGCCGACACACCGCAGGATCTGATTGGCTGGAGCTCCAGTATCTGTAAGTATGAGGCCAGGTGTGTCAGATGGCCACGTTGGGCCTAGTTTGCTGCTGTTTCTATACACATTATTGGGGCCTTTAAGGGCTGTAGAACCCTGTGATACCCTCATACCCAGAGGGGCATTAGGAGAGGAGAGAGGGACAGGAGAAGAGAGAGGGGTATCAAGGGATGAGAGGGGGACCAGAGGAGGGGAGGAGAGAGGGGAATCAGGGGAGGAGAGAGGGACCCGAGGAGGGGAGGAGAAAGGGCCATCATGGGGAGAAAAGAGGAGCAAGTGGGGAGAAAATAGAGGCAATAGAGGAGGAAAAGGGTGCACGGGGGAGGGTAAAGGGGCACCCAAGGAGGAAAGAATGACATCAGGGGTGGTAAAAAGGGACACATGGGAGGGAAATGGACATTAGAAGAGAAAAAAAGGGCATCAGGGAAAGAAAATAGAGGCACAGAGGAAAGATGGGCACAGAGGAGGAAAGAGAGGCACAGAGGTTTGGGAACCGGAGACAGACCGGCCACAATAAACAAAGTTCGGGTCATCAATAAACTTGGAAAGAGTAATAAAAAAAAGATGAAAACAAATATTTTCATAAAAACACTCCGTGTGAAAGATACGTTTATTGCGCTACCGTAAAAGAAAGCGAGGAAGGTGGCATTTCTGTTACATAATATTTAATTAAAAACAATTATCGTCCCCCATTGTTTGTCTCCATACTGACAGCGAGTCCGGACCTTCGAATACAATTACTTTCATACAAAATATCGCCGCTTGCCAACATTTGTACAAATTTATTGATCTGTTTTTCGCACTTAAACCCAAAACAACATTACGTTTAAGTGTTCTTCAATTTATTATCTTAAGCACGAAATTAAACGGAAACTGCAGGCATTTTCTCGGTTTGATGACAAATGTGGACGGTACACAGGAGGAAAAAAATGTTATTAAACTGCACGGCGGTCTGCGGCGAACCATTTTTAACTAAAATGCGGATTTATTTTATGCTGGGGTTTTGCAATATTTCTTTTGTTTTTTATTCTCAATTAGTCATCAGCCCTGTCTTCGGTAATATGTTCCTGAGATAAATATGTCTGTTTGATTCATCACGGAGCGTCCCTGAGCGATGATTGGTTTCATCATTTTCAAGGGTGTTTGTCTTTTTTATTAGTTGAGACGGCTTCGGAGTCATTATTATTACATAGAACTTTTGTATATCGGGGGGAAAAAAAATTCAGCTTTTTTCTTTGATATTTAATATAACTTTTTCTGTATTCGAGGTTTCTCCAGTCAATATCAGAGCTCTCTAAGACCACTCAAGTGCCCCGGTACATTTTGGCAAGTCCCTCTTTGAACCCCAAATGCCCTCTTTTTCCCTTCATGACCCTCTTTTCTAGGAGGTCAGAATGTTTGCTGGGTATGAGGGGATCGCAGGGTTCTACTGCCCTAAAAGCCCCGATAATGTGTATAGAAACAGCAGGGAACGGCTTTATAAATTCAATGGGGTAAATAAAATCTTTTATTGTTTTTTCTTCAAATGAAAAAAAAAACAACTAAAAACCCACAGAAAAATGGGGGTCCTCACGACCCTCTATTAACCAAAGAGAGCTGACAATTGCCCCCCATTCCTCAATCTGTGTGTAGCAGCATGGCAGGATAACTTCAAAACCCTGGAGAGGTTATACCCTAGGTACCTCCCTGTCCCTTATTTAGGGGGGGGGATTAAAAAAAACCCCCTATGGAATATATGGAGTCCAAGCTGTAAATGCCATGCATGTCCCATCCCATTGCTGGTGGACAAAAATGAAATTACTCTTGGGACCCATTGACGTGACATTGAACCCGCATGTCCTCGCCTGCAACTTGTCATTTTCTTTTCAATGTCAATACATATATTATTTACCATAACCAACGGCGTTATACAAATCCTCATAAGCCAATAAACGACCAACGATTACAACCATTGAAAATAACAATTATCATTAAAAAAATATTTCTAGTTCTGTTAATATTTTTATGTTTTCTGTACTTTTGTAAAATAAAAGCAGAAACGATGACTTTACCCCCAAAGCTAGGCAGCATAATATCCCCCCCCCCGTACTTGCCATGTGTTTGCCCCTGCGGGGTACTTCGCTTTGGGGGGGGGGGGTTTGTAACAGGAATATTTTTAGCCGAGATGTTATTGAGGATAAATCACCGTTTGCTGCCTCCTTGCATGAATCACGGGTTGTCTTAAGACTCAAGACGGAGGAAAAGAATAAAAAACAATTTAGTGAAGAATCATTAGTTCACGGCGGGAGTTGGCGCTCGGCCCCTGATCCTCTAATGATCCCAAAAACTTCAAGCCAATGAAAAATGACTCAAGCAAAGAGTTTGTGAGCTGGAAACGGCATCGCTTTCCTACGGCTTCTGAGCCACAAGAGAAAGCAGGAGGAAGTAACAAGGTATCCGACGCGCCGCGGGTGACGATTAAACAACGCGTTCAGGTATTTGGACGGAAAATAAAGTTTTTAAAAGTTATTCTCCGTTTTGATTTATTAGGAAGACAAGAAACGGTGATATAGATAAATATAGATACAGTCTCTACGCGCCGTCCGGTCAGATACAATTAAAACAGATTTGGCTTATTCATCAAGTTGATACTTTTTATTTAACATAGAAAAAGATGTAGAAACACAGAACCTCCGTGGTCTCTTTTTTCAGATGAGATCATTTAATTGAAGAAGAGACCTCTGAGGCTCCACATGCTATAGTATGTAGCATCATTTTATCTCAAGTGTTATTGCCCACAGAGTGTAGGCGGATTATAACCCTGCCGGTAAGCGATTGACCCGTCACGGCTTTGGTTCCAGCTCTTCTCTTGCTCCAGATTTACTTTGCCTTTCAAGCATTTTAAGAAAAACCAAACCAGTTTATTGACCGTTGCTGGCTGATATCGCGCTCGCCGAGAACCTGATAGCAGTGACTTACTGGATATCTCCGAGCAGCCGGCAAGTCTGGGGAGCTCTGAAAGCTCATACATTATCCGTCTCGCTTTACAATCCATTAATTCTCTTGTTCCTCGTCTGTTGGGAGCGTTGTTGACGGTTGTTGGGATAACGGATCGGCGCTGGGAGTTTCGGGGTCCGTTACACGGAGCTGCCGCTGCTGACGTTGCTGCTGACGTTCTATCTCTGTGAAAACCCAGCATTATTAAATCAAGCTGATTCTGGCGTATTATATTCATAGAAACACAGAACCTGCCAGCAGATCGGCCCCTTCCGCAAACCTTAATCAGTCGTTGGTCTCGTCTTAGATTCAGGAGCCGTATGTCTATCCCATGCATGTTCAATACCCTCACTGTATTACCCTCTACCACTTCTGCTGGGAGGCTGTTCCACTTATCCACCACCCTCTCAGGGATCATGAAGACAGATACAGCCATGGATGCAGCTTCATGATGACCACAATAACAGAGGTGACAGATACTAATAACATGAAGTGTAAGAAAAATATTTTAAAAAAACATTAATAAATAGTCTATAATAAAAAATAATAATTATATATATATATATATATATATAGGGTTATATATAGTATATACAGAATGTAGGATTTAGATAATTTTTCTCCTCATCTCTCCAGTTGTGGAAGTTCACTGGGAGATCATGTCCCGGGAGATGGGGATGGAGAAAGAAGAACAAGAAGAAGATGCTAGAGAAGAAGCAGAATCGGTGACATTCCGAGAAAGTGAATGAGTATGAGAGAGAGGGAATGAGAATGTGAGAGAGTGAATGAGAGTGAATGAGAGTGTGAGAGAGTGAGCGAGTGAATGTGGGCATGGGATGAATTCAAAAAGTCCCTAAAAGACGTCTAAAACGAATGGGACAGAAAACCTGAAAAATGATCTGAATCATTTTAGGCCTATTTGCACATGTCTATGTTCCTGTTCTCACAATCTGTGTGATTATTCCTCCCCGTTGTGTTATTTCTCCCCTATTGGTATCTCATTGAAAAGTAGGGAAGGCAACATTTTATGTTAGAGGTTAAGGAGGTTCATGTATAAGTCCTGTACCCTAGTCTAGAACTCTCTATATATATAAATGGCAGATTATGGGTAAAAGACGCGAAACTCTCGAAAGTCTCTTCTGACCCCTAAAGAACTCAATTATCAGACCACAAATTCTGCAGAATTCCTACAATTATTCAGACAGGTAAGGTTACCAGGCATTAGCCATTAAGGTCTGAGAGCCGCAGTTATTCCGAAATTTAAACTAAAATCTTTAAGTCCATTAGGCGTCGGAAGCGTCTGGAAGAAGTGAACTTTTTCTTCCCTTCTTTACAGTTTATTTTTGTAATTGTGTTGAAATTTTATATATTTGGACATTTGTGATTCTCAGATTTTTTTTTTCTTGAAAAAGTTGAATAAATTCAGATGAAAACTGATGATTTGGGTTTTCTTTTGGACACACGGAATGATTTTCAGGTTGTAACAAAAAATGTAAAAAAAAATCATAAAGAAATCGCTGAAAAAAATAATGGAGTACGTTTATGACATCATAGGTTCTGGGGCTGGATCGTTATCAGAGAGACCATAAAAACAAAAATATATTGGATATCCACATGCCCCAGGAAAAAAAGGAGTTTAGTTATAATTTGGGCTGAGAATATTGGTGGGGTGTGATTAAAAATGGCGACAACACTGGCTGGAGAGGACACGGCCAGCCTAAAGTCAACTTTCTTCTTCCGTGGTGTCCATAAATACCACTGAGCTGGGTGTCACTTCATACCCCTCTTACGTCTCTCGGGGGCTTTTCCCACCCCATATGTGTCCGGCTCCACCTTCCTGACCACATTGAGAGGGAGAGCTGAAGGGGACATCCATGAAGCGTTACCAGACATCCACACCATTGGCATTGGTCAGACCCCCTTGGCAGGAGCAGGTACCAGGGCCATCTTCAACGTGGATCAATAGCTGCAGGTGCCCTGGGCCTAGGCTTACCTTAATGTCCATGTCAGCAGCCCCTTGGACCCCTTATCATCCATCACGGTCCGTGCTATCCCTAAGGTCTCATCAGTGCCTACCAAGGCCCTCTTTACACCTGATGAGCCCCATGGAGATCTTGCCCCGCATGGGTCTCCCCTCCGTACCTGGGTGAAAGACGCCGGCCGGCACCGACCTCTCTACAATCACTTGGGGGTTACTGACACCAACTCGCCACCTTGAACATTGTTTGGGGGACGGAATATTAGTTACTGATATCAAATGGGTATCTTTCTATAAAAATGATATTACTGCCCCCTTCTGGCCAAACGTCACAGACGCCATAAACGTTAGATTTTTTTGTATTACTGTTCATATTCTCAGCTGCTTTGGAATTACAAACAAACCGCTGCGTTTGAGCAACACATCAGAAGAATAAAAAGGTTTCCTGATGTTCGGGAAAAGCATAAACCTCTCGGCGGGGCGGCGAATCTAAGCACGGGCCGATTGCCACGAAGCGGAGACTGCATCCTAACATTAAATGCTAATAACAGTGTTTTCAGATTGTGAGAGGAGCAAAAGGGACGAAAGGGGAGGAAAGATCCATTTGAAGTAATCCTGTGTGTCAGAGGTAAAGGTCAGGATTCCAAAACCAGAATCTTAATTCATGGAAAGCTCGGTGTCTTCATTCTGACAGACGACACATTAGTCCCCCTATCGGTAGCTATTCATTTTAACGAAGCCTTGCTGCAGAAACCTAAATTATTTCAGTGGGACCCCCACAGAGACGGATCGGGGCTTTAGTGTGCAGTTATGGAGGTAGTGCTGCATGAGAACAGGTGGACCTTCATAATGCCGGTGCTTTGGATAAAAGAGAGTGACGGGATTACGTCATCAATGTCATCTCACGTCCCCAGTGGGGTTAGGAGGTGCCTTGTGAGACTCCCCTAACCCCTGCGAAAGGATATTAAAAACAATAATACATCATTTAGAAAGTCATTTTAGAATAATACGGAGTCACAATCAATGTCCATCTCCTTGGAACTCAAAGGGTGCAAGCGGTGGTGAAAACCCCCCCCCAAAACATTCTGGGACATTTATACAATAATGAGAGTAATGATTCGAATGCAGCATTTAGCAGCAGAGTAGATGGAACAGCACCTTTAATCCATGTTACGCGATTTCACGACTTCTATGACTAACATTTTAATATCCGTACCCCACACGTGGCTGCGCATTGATGATTCGTTATAATGTAGTTCATGTATTGCTAGTCTGTATTTTGTTTGCCAAAATTTCCTCCTAATTTCTGATAAATAATTAAAAAAAAAGGTGTACATTTATTGAGATTTGTTAGAATTAAAAAAAAAATATTTTTTTGGTTGTTTCTATTTGCGAATCTTTAGAATCAAAGATAATTTTGAAACCGTGGGTTTTCTCATCTGTGTAAGAAGACCCCGGGTTATAAAATGATTTATCACAGACATTAACCCCGTAAGGGTCCATCAGAAGGTGAGCTGCGCAGCCTCCAAATAGTTATAAAGTAACATCACGTCCTTCTCGGCTCAAACTGCCCTCTGGAGTATTATGAAGAAGCAGGTCAGAGCCGGTATTCCAGCCCTGGGGGCTTCTTCTCAGATACTTTGTATCATCCCCTCGGGGGCACAATTAAGGAACCACTAAGTAAATCACGGCAATTATGGGGTTTATGTGTCTGATGAGACTCTCAGGTTGGGACACAAATCCACTTTGTTGCCGATATAAGCGGGAAGCCTCGGGCAAGAAGGAGCCGCTTGTCTTTGTATCATCTGCGGTTTTACGACCTAATAAAGGGTCCGTAATTGGTATGAAGCGACGGGATCCGAGTGGATGAGAACCTTTCGGCTGCCGTTGGATAATGACAACGTCCAACACTGGAATATGGGTCCCAAGGCAAACAAGCCGCAAAGAAGTATCCGAACGTACCCTCGTTACCTGGGAACAGTCCTGGGGTAAATGGGTAGGGGCATAGACCCTGTTCTGCCCCGTTCGGCCCCCGTCTAGTCCGTTTCTCCTGCCATAAAGACTCAAACCTTGGTCTTACACAACCTGCGAGCGATTCTGGTACCAGGGTAGTCGAAGGAATGCTTTATTCAGCCCCCTGGCACTGAATGTGTTAATGCCTCTTACCTTTTCCTCTTGTAAAATCAGACTGTTATATTACCAAAAAGACATCCGACAATGTAACGGGAGCATATGGAGTTATATTTGCCATGACTAATATATGCTAGGAAACTGGTAAAAAAAAGCTATTTAACACAGAAAAAAAGTAAGAAAAGCAGAAGGTTCCGCGCGATTAAATATTCAAAAGAAGCATTTAACCGCCGTAGAGCGACATTATTTCCAGTCTGCATTCTGGGGATCATCTTCCTTTGTACCTGCAGCAAGTCGCCGGGTTTCTTTATTTAATGTATTAAATCTTAAAGGAATAGACATGATTACAAAAAGAATAAATAAATAGTCATTTTGTATTATTCCTGGATATTTTGTTATTTTTTTGTTATTTCTGTTGCCGAGGTCATTCCCCGGACCTGTTTGATAGATTTACGTGCGATGGATGGGGTGATACTTGGCTCTGTACTCAAACCATATAAATATACTTTTATTTTTTGTCTGCTTATAAAAAAAAATATCTGCTTTTTGGATACAAAGTAGCAACTAGACTTGTGCTTTTGGATTCAAATTCACAGAAATGTCCAAAAATAAAAAATAATTTGTTGTTTTTTCCTCACTCTTTCTCACTCACACTCACCCTATCTTCTCCGACGACCTCTTGCCCGTCTCTCCTCTTCCTCCAACTGCATTCTTCTTTCCTCTTCAGTGCGCTTCAGAGGGCGGAGCCTCCACGTTTACCATCCAATGGGGAGGAGGTTGTCCCGCGGTGGGTGAAGGGTGTTGAAAAAGGAGAGAAGGATGCAGATGGAGGAAGAAGAGCCGGAGAAGCAGAGACACGGAAGTGGACCGGCAAAAATGGGCATTCATGAATATTTCAATAAATGTATTTATTTTAATTGTTACCCGTGTGAGCCAATAAAAGAACGCGAGGGGGGCTCGATGACCTGTCCGAGCCTGACGACGGGGGCTTCAGACATCTCTCGCTCTGTGTGTGTTCTATATGTTATGCCAAGAGATTGCTGTGGGCACTATGGGCACTACATATAAACTTTTTATTAGGGGGAATGGGCAAAACAATAAGACCCTGGTCAACGACCAACTGGTTTTTGGGTTCCTGCTTTGCGTTTGCATAGGGGAACACATGGATGCTGGATTTAACCCCTTAATGACAAAGGCCGTACATGTACGGGCTCAAAATGCATTGTTTTCAATGGGTTTAGGGACCGCCCATTGTCCTTAAGGGGTTAATGAAGTTACATTCAGTAAGTCAGGGCGGACATTGAATTCCCCCGCCATTCCATGTAAAATCTGGACAGGGTTCCTTTTCTCTGGGAATGTTACCAGGTCGCATCAGCACTTTGAGCATAGATTGTAAGCTTCGACGCCTAGAGACGTTATCTACTTTTCCTTGCACGTTTTTATTAGTCTTTTTACACGTTCGGCATCGATCAATCTGTAACTATTTAAGAATTTTTACAATAAATAATAACGACAACACAAGACATTGTATTAATCCCAAAGGTTTATTTAATCTCCGTTTCTTCTTGGTAATAATAAATCGTACGCGGTGGTTCAGCGTCATTTTTCAGGTTCTTAGTCAATTCCCTTTGTCCTGAGATTTAAAATTTACATTTAAAATGTATTCTGAACATGGATTTGGAATGAAAATGTTCGGAACGAGATAATAAAAGCAATGTTCTCCTTTTGGGCGAAAACCAAGAGATAATGGACAACCCTGACCTTGGTCATATTCACTTTTTTTTTATATTTTTTACTGTTGAAGATATTTTATCAGAAATTGTTCAAATTAGTTTTGGGGATTTCATTTGGAAGTGAGTGACGCTGACACTAACGGGTTAAAGAGGTTAAGGATTCATTTTGATACATTGTATAAATAGATTAAAGATCTTATTAAAGTGACAGCGCGGATTTTTCCGCATTTAACCCCCGGCTCAGTTTAGGGGGGTATCCAACCGGCTCATCCGTTTGGAGCTTCATGACCAGGAGCCGAGATGGCTTCTTTCATGCGTGAAGCTGGATGAAAACTTTTCATGGGATTTCTAACAGAAAAAGTCACTTGGGTGGCCATTGGTGACATCATGTCACCCCTTGTGATGTAACCCATGAAAGGTTTCCACAAAAGTCTTAAAAAATGTTTTTTTAGATCCTTTAGTGAGCCCAACTAGACGGTCTAGGCTCGTTCCAATATTGGCCATCTTATGTAGATCACAAGGAGGGGTTGGAATTAGCCAATGAAAATAATGTTTATTGTGGAAAATTCCATTCTTTAGCAAATATTCTTTTTTGGAGTATCGTAAAAATTAAAAAAAAATTTTTATTTACTTTTAGCTTTGAGCTGTTTTGAAACTTAGTGTCCAAAAAACATTCCCTTGAATTTAGCTTCAGTTTAAAATAAAATAATTATTATTAATTAATAAAAAAAAATATTTTTTATGCAATTAAAAAAATGTGAAAGAAAAGACCAAGGAATAATGGCCAGAGATAAACCGCAGGTACCGCTCCCCTCGCTCAGATCGCAACGGGATAAATCATCTTGATAAATATGGTCCTTATGTCACATGACCTCTCTTCCCAGTCTCCTAAAAATGACTTTAACTGTACAAATTTCTGGTTATTTTAATAAAGAAAACATTTTCAAATATTCCAGAATTTGTATCCAAATCGGGGGCTTCAGCTGCCCCTCCCCCGCTTCTCTCTGAGACGGGATCTGCGTCTGAACTTTATTTATCAAAATATTCCTGTAGCAGAAGCTGGGGAAAAAGTTCTGGAATAATTTAACGTAAGAAAAAAGAACATATAATACCGAGAGGATTTAGTGAACTTTTGAAATATATTTGCAGCGTTTTCTCTCGGTTTTCCCAGCCCCCCCAGTTTCGCTGCGTCTGATTCTTTGTAAAGAGATTCTCTATTTGAATATGTAACAATGTATCGCATCAAGACCTTATGCCTATCCTATGCAGAGTTACATTGTATAAACCTCTACCACTTCTACTGGGAGGCTGTTCTGCTTATCTACCACCCCCTCTGACACAAACCCCCTTCTCAAGACAGACAGCCTCTCTACAATAGAGGGCCTAGGGGTCTTTAAAGGGCCAGATGCCATATGGGAATCTAATCATAAATGAGCCGACCCTGAGAAATATTAACCCTTCAATAGCCCATCGTGAAGATTCTATGCAGTGGCTCACCAAATGGCTCTAATACCGGCCCTCAAGGACACCTTGCCTTTACTTAAATATACATCTAATAGAGTCACCTGCATTCAAAGCACTAACTGGGGGTCTTATATATGATCACAGCGGGGGGAGAATAGGAAGGAGTCAAACTGTGCGACCTGGAGAATCTGCCCTGAGAGCTCCTGGGTATGCATATGGGCCACATTTGTCACTAATGTCATAATAATTGATACATAACTATTTCTTAAAAATAAAACAACAAATAAAAAATAAATTATTAGACCCACTTTTCCTATCAGACGTTTCTGATGAGAGAATTAGTGAGATAAATATCTCCGAGGTGACAGATTGACGGCTAATAACTTACAGCCCTTGTGTCTGCTGCTTCTGTAGCGGTTCCCACAAACCCTGCAAATTATTATAAAATGAATGAAATAATTAAAAAAAATTTGAAATCTCTCTTCTCGTTTTCCGCCGGTTGTATATAAAATTAATAAACATGCGCTGAAGGATTTTATGAAGTGAACGAGTATCGCTCGGCGGATACATTTAATGTTAGCTGAATCTGCATATTATGGACTTTAGTTTTTCATTTCCATAATTATTTGTTTCAAATTCGAATCTGCGATAAAACTCAAAAGCCCTTGTTTTTTTCCTCCCCGTAGATAACGCATCGTCGGGGTAACCGGGTCGTAATTCTTCTCGGCTGGATCTTTGATGAATTTCTCACGTCGCCGTAATTACAAACTAATGGATCATGATGGCTTTTTTTTGAGCTATAAATTATATTTTTAAAGGGTTCGGATCTTGCAGAGGATGAAATTAATTACGTTAATAATTGTGTTCAATTTCCCTTTTTTACTTGAATTACGGCATTTTGCTTGTAATAATTTGTAAATTGATGACAACTTCTTTCTTTTACTGTTCTTCGTTCGTTAGAATGTTTTTTTTCGGCTCATTAAATCCGGACAGAACTTTTTGGAACCATTTTATGGGTGTAAGGTACCCCTATAATGTTAAACAGCAGATGAGGGGCGCCTTTGTTTTAGTGGGTGGGGGGCGGGGTATTTGTGTAACTGGGTGGGGCATTTAGAAGAAGAATAATGGGGTTTATTTACCCCATTTAATTTATTAACCCGTTCCCTGCTGTTTCTATACACATTATCGGGGCTTTTAGGGCTGTAGAACCCTGCGATCCCCTCATACCCAGCAAACATTCTCACCTCCTAGAAAAGAGGGGCATCAGAGGGGAGAGAGGGGGCAACAGGGGGGGGAAAGAGGGGAGGAAAGATGGGCATGAGTGGCATCAAGGGAAGGACAGGGGCATGGGGGGTGAAGGGAGAAAAAAATGGGCACTGGGGACTAAAGAGGGGCATCAGAGAGGAAAGAGCCATCAGGGGTGGGGACCAATGAGGGACTGGCCAAGCTAAATTGGAAGTTATGTTAAAATTGGGGACTAAACCGTGCATTGAACTAAAAAGCGTATTTTTTCTCCCATAATACCTAATATAATACATAATATATATATAACACAAAATCTATTTATACATTTTTGTAAATATTGTAAATTGAACAGAATTTTACACCTGTTCTAAAGGCCGGTCCCGTGGCCCCTTGGCATGGCTGGAAGCGCATCTTTAAAAGCCTAATCTTTGTGTGCTGTGACTTCGGCCCCGAAGGGCTCCTTAATTGCTCCTAGAGAAGAATCATCGCACCCCGGCGCCGCCACCCCCCCCTCCCCGGATCTCTTACCTGCCGGATCTGCTGATTTTCACATTTTGGGTTTATTTTCCCTTTTTTCCTCTTATTGAGCCCAACAAATCTCAGCTTCCTTTAAATTAAAATCCGCCCGGCGTCACCAATCTCCCTGCTTCCTGCTTACTTTGTAGGCAATTAAATTGGTTGTGAAAACGCTGAAATCTGATATGTTTTTTATGCCAATTAAACGAGGGAGCGCGGCGTCTGCCGTATATAACCCCAACGTTCTAAAATTCCTCTGCGCAGCGGTTGCTATTTTACCAGCTAAAAAACCCTTTATATATATATTTCACATGGATCACTGACAAAAATCAGCATTTTCTACACTATTAAATTATAAAGTTTTTCAAGAAAAAAAAATCAGTATACTTAAAGGAGCCATGGGGGGGAGGGGGGTGGGGTGACACGACACCAGAGGTAGTATACAGTAATATAACACCCAGCACTGTATACAGTAATATAACCCCCAGCGCTGTATACAGTAATATAACCCCCAGCGCAGTATACAGTAATATAACCCCAGCGCTGTATACAGTAATATAACCCCCAGCGCTGTATACAGTAATAACCCCCAGCGCTGTATACAGTAATATAACCCCCCAGCTCTGTATACAGTAATATAACACCCAGCGCTGTATACAGTAATATAACCCCCAGCGCTGTATACAGTAATATAACCCCCAGCGCTGTATACAGTAATATAACCCCCCAGCTCTGTATACAGTAATATAACACCCAGCGCTGTATACAGTAATATAACCCCCAGCGCTGTATACAGTAATATAACCCCCAGCGCTGTATACAGTAATATAACCCTCAGCGCTGTATACAGTAATATAACCCCCAGTGCTGTATACAGTAATATAACCCCCCAGCACTTTAAACAGTAATATAACCCCCAGCACTGTATACAGTAATATAACCCCCAGCGCTGTATACAGTAATATAACCCCCAGCGCTGTATACAGTAATATAACCCCCCCAGCACCAGGTAGAAATGATGACAGACGACCCTTCGTAAAATGCTCGGCACGACTAATAATTACACACAATCTCCATATTTTACACAACATTTAATGACTGGAGCTCCGTCTGTTTTAAAAGCCAAGTTTCCTCCCATAAATAATCTCTCGACAAAAGAAATTCATCTTCCCAGCCAAGAAATATGATTTACGGCGACCATAATTATCTATTAAACTGTAATTCTGGTGTTTTTGCACCAGAACTATTAAATCAATTGACTTAACCGGTAGAGAGGGCCATCCGGACGAAGCGCGTGTGAAATATCCGCTGCGTTATTCTAATAATCACTGGAACGGGATACTTTGTTACATAGGTATTTATTAACCCATTGAGTGCCAGAGAGTTTTAAAATGTCAGCATCGTGCTGTGCGTCTCTTTTACTGTTAATCGTATTGAATTTTTATTTATTTAAACGCATTTGGTCCATGCAAGGATTTTATATACAGGCTAACTTAACTTTAAATGTGTTCAATACCATAAAACCTGGTTTGCGAGTTCCAGTATGTACTAACAGGTAATAAGCATGAGAGAGCCGGGAGGAAACAGGAATTAGGGGTTCTGTACAGCAGGACTGGGGTTAATATGGGGCAATAGGCAATAGGCTCATGGGGAATATGCCTGGTGTGCCAGAGAGCCAGTTCGTGTCTAGTATCACTACATCAAATATACTTCTTCCTCTGTTACTAAACTACCACCACAGCAAAGATCCTTCTCCCTATACTACTGAGCTACCACCACGTCAACCACCATGACCATGTGCTACCAGCATGCCAAATGTCCTTCTCTCTCTGCTCCTCATCTACTACCAAGTCAAAGATCCTTCTTTCTCTGCTCCTGGACTACCACCACATCAACCACCATCACTACATACTACCACCATGTCAACCACCATCACCACATACTACCACCATGTCAACCACCATCACCACATACTACCACCATGTCAACCACCATCACCACATACTACCACCACATCAACCACCATCACCACATACTACCACCATGTCAACCACCATCACCACATACTACCACCATGTCAACCACCATCACCACATACTACCACCATGTCAACCACCATCACCACATACTACCACCATGTCAACCACCATCACCACATACTACCACCATGTCAACCACCATCACCACATACTACCACCATGTCAACCACCATCACCACATACTCCCACCACATCAACCACCATCACCACATACTCCCACCATGTCAACCACCATCACCACATACTACCACCATGTCAACCACCATCACCACATACTACCACCATGTCAACCACCATCACCACATACTACCACCATGTCAACCACCATCACCACATACTACCACCATGTCAACCACCATCACCACATACTACCACCATGTCAACCACCATCACCACATACTACCACCATGTCAACCACCATCACCACATACTACCACTAAACAAAAAGAGCAAAGAAAAAACACCTTTCCAAATCACATCTGCATTCTGATTGGCTATTTTATCTCTAGGGCCAATCAGGATACAGCTACGGATTGATTTTACTATTAACAACCAGTAAAAACCTTCATCTGTAAAGCGATGGCTGCCCCCATAAGTTTCTGCCCTTGATATAGTTTGACTTCTCTTAATCTTTAGATTTTTCCATAGAAGTTGAAATCTTGTTTTCTCTCTGGCTAAAGGCTGGCGGAGGATGTAGATTCCAATTCTAAACGCACAGAAACAATGGAACGAGAAAAGCGCTTCGGGTTTAATTCACGGCCTGAAACTAGAAACGATGAAGAAAAAAAAAAATTCCTTTATCTGTTACAGAGTTCATCGTCTTCTGTATCAGCCGCAGCCGGGGCGTTCGGTTTGGGAACATGCGCGATCGCTCACGCGTTGGCGGCTGTAGCGGTTTTGAGATAACCGCAGGTCTGTTTTTTCCTTCCCTGGAGATCGGGGCTCAGTGGACAAAAGAAATAAATATTTATTCTCTGTTTCTTTATTCGCAGTCTGAAAGTTCAGTGCGGATCAAGGATATTTCCCTCCAGGAAAGACACAAACAAGAGATTTTTTTGTAGGGTGATAAACAGCAAAGAACGATTGCGTTCCTTGATGTGGAGGAAATACAGCGGAGGAACGTGTCTGTGAAAGGAACAGGAAGAATGACCCGCTTAAGGACAACACTGAGAACGTAGACATTCCGGAACAACGGAGGCTCCGAAACGCGCGGAATTACACGGATTTAACACCAAAATCCATCTCATAAAAGAAAAAACGGAATCCGAGTCCCGTCGGCACGAGCAAAAGCTTTTGGGACAATTCTACGGATCGTGGTGCATCCGGTCCTTTATCGGGAGGATCGTCCAGAAGTTGTGGATCTAGAACGTCCGTCGCGCTTTTTGCAGATTATGTGTTTTTATCACATTTTATGGATTATAAACTATTTGTGCTTTATATATGTAGGGAGATAAGGGTTAATTATTTAGGAATTGGGCAAAGATCTTGGCCGCGGCAAGCTTTCGGTGAGTTTCACAAAGACTGACTCTGTGACGGAACCTCGAGTGACTAAAACCGAGGGAATCAAGAACCCGCAGACCTGGGAAGAGTCTTGTGAATAATTTTGGGAATAACTATTTAACCCCTTCATGACAAAGCTTGTACGGGCTCACAATCCATTGTTATTAATGGGTTAAAGGACAACTATTTAATTACCCCTCACAGCCTATTTAATTACCCCTCAAAGCCACTTGACTCCTCCCTTTCTCAATGACATCATACCAGCTAGCGTGTCATAAGCGTGGACAGTAGAGGCGAGCCAAAAAATGCCTCTTCCCTCAACTTTTCCAGAAAAATAATTGTGAACATTCCCGCAACTTGAAAACATGACCCTCCTTTTTTTTTTATAATGTTTTTATGTTTTATAAACCCTCCAAAAAAATTCCCCTGCCCAAAAACTCACTTTGGGTTATAAAAAGGTGATTCTGGTGCAAAATAGTAAAAGTTGTGCAGTCACCATGACAACCAATGGCATGTTTCAGCTGACAGCTTCGGAATTTCTCTCCATTGTTATTATGACTATTATTTAGCATTCTATAGAGCGCCATCATATACCGCAGCGCCGTACAATTTATATCCCCTGAGTGCCTTCTCTATTCCCACGGCACTCAAGTGGACAAAAGGGACGGCAGCGACTCCACTCACAGCAGGTAGTTCCCCCGTTAGGCCGTTACAATTAACGAAATATGAATTGTTGGATACAGGACTCGGAAATCCACGATCCATGAGCTGAAACTAAAGAGCTTAGTGACGCCCTCGTCAGACTAACAGCGGAGGGGCAATTTCCTCGGAGGCAGGAGGCGAGTCTCCGGTCATTATGCGCGGCTGCCGGTGACAGGATGATTGCACCAATTAAAAAACAAAAACAATGCAATTAAGTTAAATTTGGCAGGTGTCTTTTGTTCGAAAGTTTGCATTCTTTCTCAAAAAAAACCCCCAACTAAATGTTTTAAACCTTTTTTGCTTCCCTGGATACCGCGATTGTGCTTTTTAGCTGAATTGGCGTCAGGTGTTTGTGAAACGAACGGGAGGCAGACGTGCCGGAGATGGCGGGCTTTCGGTCCAACGCGTTCGAGGTGAACTAATTTTCAATCTAATAACTAAATTTGGTTTTATATCAGTAAAAGAGCGTAAAACCAACCGGTTTTCTGTGATTATATTTATATTTTTATAGAGGATAAAAGTCCAGCGCAGGGACTGAAATGTTGAGCACCGTGAGAGTTGTCCGCTTCATCTGTATAATAAGAGTTAAGAAAACGACCTGGTCTTTGCTCCTTTAGATATGGATTAGATATGGAGGGGCTGTGAGGGGCCCATTACACGAAGCAGCGATCTGATTGGTTCCCATGACATGGTCTCCTTGGGCACCGCACTGGTAGCGATGCCCCCCACTGACCATGCGCACCAGGAAGTCACATTATTTTGGTGCCGCGCGGCTCAGCTTCTGGATATGAAGGATGTCCTGGGGGGAGCAGCGGATGCGATAAAAACCTCGCTGGGGGGGAGCAAAAGGGGCAACTTTTTTCTGACTGCTCCAGGGCCCCAAGTGACTCCATTTGGCCACCAAAAACCTAGAAGACGCCGTGTGCAGGGCTCACTTTATTAAAGCCCCTCTACGTCCATTTAATAGGATATCATTTCAATTTAAGCGGCCAATGGCTGTAGAAACATAGTAACAGAGTAACATAGCAACAAAGTAACATAGTAACAGAGTAACATAGCAACAGAGTAACATAGCAACAGAGTAACATATCAACAGAGTAACATAGTAACAGAGTAACATAGTAACAGAGTAACATAGCAACAGAGTAACATAGCAAAAGAGTAACATAGCAACAGAGTAACATGGTAACAGAGTAACATAGCAACAGAGTAACATAGCAACAGAGTAACATAGTAACAGAGTAACATAGTAACAGAGTAACATAGCAACAGAGTAACATAGTAACAGAGTAACATATCAACAGAGTAACATAGTAACAGAGTAACATAGCAACAGAGTAACATAGTAACAGAGTAACATATCAACAGAGTAACATAGTAACAGAGTAACATAGCAACAGAGTAACATAGCAACAGAGTAACATGGTAACAGAGTAACATAGCAACAGAGTAACATAGCAACAGAGTAACATAGTAACAGAGTAACATAGTAACAGAGTAACATAGCAACAGAGTAACATAGTAACACCATGACATAGTAACACCGTAACATAGTAATACAGCAACACAGTAACAAGTAACATGTAACATTGTAGCAACATAACATAGTAACAAAATAACATTGTAACACAACAACACAGTAACACCTTAACACAGTAACACAGTAGCACATAACATTGTAACACCGTAACACAATAACACAGTAACAGAGTAACACCGTAACACAGTAACATTATTTAGGTTACAAAAAAGAACAAAGTCCTTCAAGTTCCATCCTTCTACCGATCCCTCCAAAGGAGGGCGAAACCCCCCCAATTAAGCCATTTTTCAAATTTTTTCTTTGCAGAAATTGTCATTTTTGAAAACATTTCATTTAATTCCAGCAATAAATGGGACTTTTTCTCGGGGACCGCATTTAATTCACGGGGGACGTAAATCTTTCTTAATTAAGGGCTGAGCAGAGAAAATGATTTCATAGAAAATATATCGCCGCTTAACGACTTCTGGATGTTCCGTTCGGGGCAGAAGGATTGACGTTTCCTTTTGATCGATGCGCATTATGGAGGGATCGATCTACTCTATTATGCGCCAATTACAAATCTTTAATACCCACGGAATGAACGTCATGAGAGGCTGCGGCCTTCAATCGATCCAAGGCGCGCTTTTAAGTAAAAGGGAAATGTTTGGGTGGGAATTGATTCTCAGCTTCCGTTGAACGCCGTGCCGTGGTGGCGAGATTTACTCGCGATTGTTTGTCCCTTTGGTTGAGACGCGGCTGGAGACGACCGGAAAACGACTAGGGCTCGGGCTGCCGCTGAACCCGGACAGCAAACTTCATGGAGCGCGGAACTTTCCACCGGATTCACGACCAAACGTGTCCACTGGATTGGCGGTTGGGTGCGCGACGTTTGGACTCCCGGAATAAAGTATCTATTACTTTTAAGATTACTAAAAGGAACTGATATCATACGTACAAACTGTCCCTCTTTCGATTAGCCATTCCCATTATGGCGAAATGATCTTACTCCGGTTAAATCTAAATGTTTGGCGAAAATCCACCAGATCCGGAGCTCAGCATCAGAAAAGGAGATTAAACGGAGACGAGTGGAGATCTTCATCAAGGAATAAAATACAAGTGGGAGGCTTAGCGATTTTCAACTTTATTCTCAGACATAAAACTGGATTTATATTTATTCCCCACTCCAGAACAAAACATCTGTCTAAAATGTGACAAACGCATCGCTTTAAATGTATGACGAGGTTACTACTGCTTACTTTAGGATTATGTGGTCCACCACAGTCCGGAGCCGACTCCTTCATATTCTCCTCTGATTTAATGATATCTGAGCGTCCCGATTGGTGCTTTTCTCCCTGCTATATCACAGCTGGAATTCCTGCTTGAATACAGGTGACTTTATTCAGAATATCTTCACCTCCTGACCAGTCACAGTTATTAGAACCAATCGGCTGCCGCCATTAGTCTCTACAATAGTTAGTGAGAACAAGTCGAAATAGAAGGTTTATCATATTGGATACATGATTTATTATTATTATTATTACTTTACTACTAATAATAATTATTATTGGAATTATTAGCATTATTATATTACTGTTATTATTAGTAGTATTATTATCATTATTATTTATATTAGTAGTATTATTAGCATTATTATATTACTGTTATTATTAGTATTATTATTATCATTATTATTATTAGTAGTATTAGAATTATTATCATTATTATATTACTGTTATTATTATTATTATTATTATATATTTGTCCTATTTTTCTCACTTATCCATCTTTTTATCTATTCACGTCTCCTGAAATCACAATGTATCGTCGATAAATAACAATGAACGATGAGTCCATTAAAGTTCCGGTTTTATTTATTCTCCCGAGCCGTGGCGGAGATGAGAACGCGCCCGCAGTGTTTGTCACAAACTAATGACGCAGACCCGGCGAGTGTTAATCCGCCGCGGCTTTCACGGCGTGATAGATAACGCGGCCGTCGGTATACTTGGCGGTGTGCACATTATGCAGCATCCAGGCGAGCGCATCGTCAGATAAAGATCACGGGACGGCTCGTTTAGAACATAATGATGTTAAGGCAATCGTGCAAACGCGAGTTATGGCTCTAGGAAGAGTAATTAAACGTATGAGGTCATTAAACCAGAGAAGGTTTCTAGGTTGTGATGTAATGATATACGGTCCACGTGAAAGACTCCTAAAGGGAGAGGAGCCGCCACATACACGGCTCACGGTGCCACAATACACATTATCGGGGCTTTTAGGGCTGTAGAACCCTGCGATCCCCTCATACCCAGCAAACATTCTGACCTCCTAGAAAAGAGGGGCAACAGGGGGGGAGAGAGGGGCAACAGTGCGGGAGAGAGGGGCATCGGGGGAGGAAAGAAGGACATCAGAGGGGGAGAGGGTGAAGGAAGAGGAGACATTTGGGTAAGAAAGATGCGCATCAGGGAAGGAAAGAATGACACGGGTGTTTGATGCCTGGAGGGACTGGCCAAACAAAAAAAAGACACTTGGAAAGTATGTCACAGCGTAAAGCTTATTTTAATAAACATGAATATGCCCGTTTTCATTGTGAAAACTAATCTAAGAAGCCTGCGACGCGCCCAAAATGTTTCTAAAATGATATCCATAAAGCGCGGCTTATAAAACATATGGCATTTCAAAATATTGATCCCCTCGGCTCAAAGCACCAAATGATCCTCGCGAAGCCCGGGATTCCATTCGTAACGCTGGGATTAAAAGGCAAGGAAGTGGAAAATTGGAATAAAACCGGATTCAGGTGGAGTGTAAAATACAGCTGGTGCGGTGATACCGAGCACGCCGAATAATAACGAGAAGGAGCATTATTTTAAAAAATCAATTCTCGCCGGGCTCAAACGAAGCAAAAAGAGAACATATTGGAAAGAACGCCGCCACCGGAATCTATTTCATTTATATGGTTCTGATGCACGCATGGAGGGGCTTTAAAACACGGCGGGGCGCACAGAGGCTGCCATGTTTTTTAACTTCACTATCTTATAACTTAGTATAAGGGATATCAGACGTCCCAAGTCCCCCCCCCCGGGAAATTCCGCCAGTCTCCTGGAAATGCGGTTCTTTCTCCCGCCGATCGCTCTAAAATCACAGATCGAGGAAACACAAATCAGTTCCATCGTCATCGTCCGCTCCTCTCTGGAATTGAGGCCTCCTGGAGCGCTTCCACAAAAGGGAGGAGCCTGCGCGCACACGCTCCCCCCCCCCCTGATTGGAAGAACGAGGGAGAGGCTGTCGTCGTGGGGAGTGCCGTGACTCCGCCCCTTTTGCGGAAGTGCTCCAAAGAGGCAAGAATCACGCAGAGAAGGGCAGAAACGCAACTCTTTCTCCACGAACGACAATAACTGTAAATATATACTATGTGATAATATATTATGTTATATATTTATTATATTAATAACTGTAAATATATACTATGTGATAATATATTATGTTATATATTTATTATATTAATAACTGTAAATATATACTATGTGATAATATATTATGTTATATATTTATTATATTAATAACTGTAAATATATACTATGTGATAATATATTATGTTATATATTTATTATATTAATAACTGTAAATATATACTATGTGATAATATATTATGTTATATATTTATTATATTAATAACTGTAAATATATACTATGTGATAATAATATATTATGTTATATATTTATTATATTATATTATAAAATGCCGATCTACAAAGCAGAACTGGACTATTACTAGGACTCCTGTTGTATCAACTACAACTCCCATTATTCTATTATCCAAAGCAACAAGGATAATGGGAGTTGCATTTCCCGTCAGGTTGCCTGCCTGTGAAAGCAGGTACAGCGGATATTTAAAAATATTTTTTCCTCCCCGCTTCTAGAGCTAATGCCTCGACATGGCTTCGGCTGGGTTTCCTGGCTGGCTCTCGGTAAAGTATGTCGTAAATGTCCGCCAGCGGGAGCGTATTTTTAGGGGAATGATCATTACCGTTTATATGATACCTCGGTGCTGGTTGTTAAACAGAATCTGTAACGGAATCCGAACGATTTCCGAAAAACATCTGTAGGAACAGCAGGAGCGTTAGCTCCTCCAACTAATTTACTAAGCGTCTATTCCTGACTCAACAATTTATCACGCTCCGGCCTAACTAAATCCAAAACTAATTAGTGCTTAATTGACTCTAATAAAGTATGCAGTCATTCAGCCCCACAGGTAGGAAACAATGTCGGGCTTAACCCACGGAGTGCCGCAAGGTAATGGGAGCATTTTGCCTTTCCGGGGATTTGCGCCACTCATCGGCACTTTAAGGGTTAATTTACAGAGTGTGAGAGAATGAACCAGAACGGGAGTGTGAGAGAGTGAACAAGAACGGGAGTGTGAGAGAGTGAACAAGAATGGGAGTGTGAGAGAGTGAACAAGAATGGGAGTGTGAGAGAGTGAACAAGAACGGGAGTGTGAGAGAGTGAACAAGAATGGGAGTGTGAGAGAGTGAACAAGAACGGGACTGTGAGAGAGTGAACAAGAACGGGACTGTGAGAGAGTGAACAAGAACGGGACTGTGAGAGAGTGAACAAGAACGGGAGTGTGAGAGAGTGAACAAGAACGGGAGTGTGAGAGAGTGAACAAGAACCGGAGTGTGAGAGAGTGAACAAGAACCGGAGTGTGAGAGAGTGAATGCGGGCAACAAATTTCTTTCCTGCATTAAAAATGTCCCAGAATTTTTGGTCGAAGCCAAATGGGCGGAGAATTAAATTTATTACCTGAAAACCCATTTTGCCCATTTGCCCCGGCAAAGATATATTTTAAAAAAAAAAGAACAAGAGGGCGTAATGTAAAAGAAGAAGCTCAGAGGCTTAGGTGGCATTGAAGGAAGTTTTACTTTGCTGAGAGGGTGGTAGATCAAGGGAACAGCCTCCCAGCAGAAGTGGTATAGTCTAATACAGTGAGGGGATTTAACCATGCATGGGAAACTATACATTTTACGAATAGAATGCAAGGATAATAAGTAAGAGTAACAGTCTTTAGTATTTCCGATCACCTCGTGCTGTAACCTGCTCCCAAACACGGGACTTTTAGGACAGATCACACGCGGCCCTTTTAATAAACGTAAACTTAACGAATTCCAATTTACTTTAAACAGCCGTTTAATTAAACTCTATGGATTTTCCCATTAACCTTTTGCTGTAACTTTGCTAAATGTTCTGAATAATACAGGGATGTTGTAAATAATACAGCGTTGCATCGATTGCATCTAATTGGCTTTTTTTTTGTTTCTATTTTTTTTGTTATTTTGTTGCACAAAAACATTTTTTAAACATTCATTTCGGAAAAACGCAACAACAGAATAGACTTTCAAAAGATCGTAGAAAAACATCTTAAAGGGACAGCCATGAGATGAACTTTAATGGAGATGAGAAACGAGAGGTCCCTTTACGTAAGCCCCCCCTGGAAATGCACTGGGGAGACCCCCATATGTATTTGCCCCTCTCCCCACCACCCAAAGGCATCTCCAGCCACGTGTTGCACTCAGCGCTTACTCGACGGACAGGAGTCTAACGAGACCCCCCTGGGTGTACTAATTCCAACGGGAGCTCTTTCCTGCCTCTGATTGGCTGCTTCAAGAATCGTCGGACCGCAAAACTTCTTAGATTCAGTGCTTTATTTTATTTTTGTACATTTTACATACTCCATGGTGAGAAATTATTCCGTCCCTTTAATATAAATATGGACGGTGGCCATGAAATTTGAGACTGTCGGCCACTATATGTCCCGTTCATTCTGCCCACCTGCCTGTCTGCCGTCCGTCTTTCTGTAAGGCGTTCCGGTAGCTTTTGAGCTGCAGGTATTTTTCATGTCGGATGATTGCATCTTAATGTTATTTGCGGCGCGTTTGATGAATTAGAGCACTGCTTGGTTTATGAGTCGGCGGATAAAACCTGATCGCGTTCATTTGTTTATTGTTTTTTTAGGATAATTTTTGCTCTTTTCGCAGGACTCTCCGAGGCTTCTTCATCGAGTCACCCAAGTCTTTCTCATAGAATTCTGAATCCAAAAAAAACGACACATTGTTTCAGCCGGTTTGGCAGCGATCTGCCGGCCGCCGACCGACGTCTCCCCGCGAAATAAACCCCAACGTCTTGGAAGAATCCCGGGAGAAAATAGTTGGAAATCAAGAGTTTCTGGTCCATCAAGTCCTTTCGTTCATCTCTTCCGACAAACGCTGCGAGGCCCATAGTGAAATGAATCGGACCATCTGCCGGCCTCCGTTACGCCCCCCCTCACCATCTCCGCTATTAAATAATATCGAGTGCGTTAAAGGGAGGCCTGACATCTGCTCCGGGATCGGCATCTCCATCAATATTAATAAAGAGACTTCACCTGAGCAGCTTACACTCGCCGTGTCTCCTTTTACTTCTGTTAATAGGGAAGCGTGTGCGGGCGTGCGGGCGGGCGCCCTGTTTATACCCCCCCCAAATAATTATTACAACGAACGATAGATGAAGTATAAATGTTTCCTATATGATGATATTTTATACCAAATAATTATATTTTTAAAAAACCTCAGAATGTTCCTTGTTTTTAAGGATTTAGGATTTGAATTAAGGGAATATATTTTTATATATTTGAAGGAGGAGGAATGTTAGAACAAGAGGCTATAATCTAAAACTATAGGGTAAAAGGCTAAGTAGATAAGTGGAACAGCCTCCAAGCAGAGGTGGTAGAATGTAATACAGTGAGGGTATGAAACATCCATGGGACAGACATACGGCTCCTGAATCTAAGACGAGACCAACGACTGATTAAGGTTTGAGTCTTTACAGCAGGAGAAACGGGGTGACTAGACGGGGGCCGATGGGGCCGATCTGCCGGCAGGGTCTGGGTTTCTCTGTAGGAATACCAGGGAATTCTAAATTCTCTGACTCAACTATTAACCCTTTAATAGCCCATCACAAACGTTACGTTGTAATGACTGGTGATGGAAACCAAAGGGTTTAAATAACAGAAACATGACACCTGTGTTCAAGCAGGGATTCCAGCTGTGATATAGATAGGGAGAGATAGTCAGATATCATTAAATCAGAGGACTTTGTGACCCTGAGAATCTGCTCATCGCCCCCGGATACTCTGCTTAAGTATTTATATATATATCTATAGATACTTTTATTTTCTTTTTCCTGTTTATTTGTTTTCCTTATTGGAAGATTCTAGGCTTTCTAATGAACGGTCAGGTGAGATTCTATAGAACATTCAATTCATTTCCTTTTTGTCATTCGATCCATCACATTCCCCGGGAATCGCTACATTATAGAATTCGTACATCGATGCCGTTTCAAATTAAAGATGGGAGTGACTGAAAGAAAAAAAAAATCAATTGATAATAATTCACTTCCAAAATATAACATGCGCATTAATAAATTTATGGGAACTGTCGATAGAATGCACTCGGGGAATCGCCGCGGCATACAGAGCGGAGCATGTAAAAAAAAACCATAAAATGCATAAATGAAATGTAATCCATAAATTTATCGAGACGACAGACTGATTTATTGTAAAAACAAACGTTCCGCGGGATCGGGTTCACCCAATTACCCCAGAGAAGCGTGTTTTATGATAATTTACGACCAGCGTAAGGATCCTATATTACATGGAAATCAGTTTATATTCACAAACATATCAATTGGCGATCTCGGAAGGCCCTTCCTTAGTTAAATAGTAAAAAAAATGCATCAAACATTTTTCAAAAAGGCCAAAAAATATAAAAATTGCAACTAATTAATCATTTTTTTTTTTTAATTGATGACAACTTTTTGAAAAAGAAATGTAAATTTCCTCTTTTGGCTTATAGTTTGTCTAACGGTGCATTCTTTATCACCACGCACTGGATTACTTCTTTCTGATTGGCTGCCTATTTGGTTTATTTTTTTAAAAGAAAAAAAAACATAACGTAAAAAAATAAAATAAGGGGTATAATTTTCTACCCCTTTCCGGATTAAAAATATATATTTATCTGATCGCAATGATTTAGTATCAGTTGGTTTTATTATAACTTCTGTAAATAACAGATGTTCCGGAAGAATTTATCAAATATATATATATTTTTTTTAGCACTTATTTTATTTCGCTGTGATTCCAAAAATTGATGTGAGCGGTGATTGTGTTTTGTTCATTTCATTTGTTATACTGACGCCTCTCTCTTTGCTTCATACATCATCACCCTTAGAGACTAATATTATTCTTGAGCTATGCCTTGGAAGTGATGATGGAAGAATATATGTAAATTCCGAGCGGGTTTTCCAGGCTTCCTATAAATATATTTGGAATAATAAAAGTTTTTTTTGGCATTATTTCTTCCCTGGGTTATCCTGGGTCTTACATCTTTATAAATACCGTCAGTTACCCATCTCTCTCCCCATCAAATATTTCATACAAAGTCATGTTTCATCATCAGAAATGGGCAGAAAATGTATGTATTAATTATAAAAAAATTTAATATCAGTTTTTTTTTTGTCTGATTATATAAATATTTAACAAACATTTAACCGTTTATTGTATGGAAGTTCCAAGAAATGCTCTAAAATATTAGGTTAAAGCCCATTTTTCTGTTTATGGTCTTATTCAGACATAGAAACCTAGAACCCACCGGCAGATCGGCCCCCGTTCGGCCCCCGTCTAGTCTCCCGTTTCTCCTGCTGTAAAGACTCGAACCTTAATCAGTCGTTGGTCTCGTCTTAGATACAGGAGCCGTATGTCTATCCCATGCATGTTTAACACCCTCACCGTATTACCCTCTACCACCTCTGCTGGGAGGCTGTTCCACTTATCTACCACCCTCTCAGTAAAATAAAATAAGTCATTTAATAAGACATCCGTAAGTCTTCTCATGCTTCTCACAGCACTCCGGAACACTACCGGTTAATGATCTGAATGCAGAATGATCTAAAATCATCATAATTCAGCCGCTTGGAGCTTTCGTTTAAAGCAGGGCTATTTTTGATGTTTGTTTTACGGTATATCTTGGAAGATTCCTGCTCTAATCAATGATCCTTGGTCTGTGAGCGCAGGTTGTGTAATGAGATTTCTGTAAACATACGAAGGAGGCATCGTTAGACCGACCCCGCGTCCAGTTCCAGAATATCTGAAAGGTAAATCTCGTGCGAGGCCGACGTTGCCTTTTACTATGAGACGAAGCCACATTATTTCATCCGAGTCTCTCCCTCCATTATCTACACATTTTGGGGAATTAAATGACTTTCTTGGAGTCCTCAGCATTAGGTCTTCAAAGTTACCCCCAGACAGAAGACCAGCGAGACCCTCGCCCTCCAAAACCTTTCCGCTTCTGAATGCTTTGATCCGGAGCTCCAGACTGTAATTTTCTATCGTCTTTCTGGACAATTATTTTGTTTTTAGCTCATTTCGCGTCTTTGTATCTCTGCCAGTCGGTGAGGCCTCGACGCGTCCTCACCGTCCTCCTGCCCAACGTTTTTCATTTCTGGAATCAATTTCTAATTTTTGATACTTTGTACTTTCCTGCGCCGGCCTTTGACCTGATTTTGTCTCCCCAGCCCTGATATCCACGCGAACTCGATAATGAACTCCTCTTAATATTATATATTATATACAGTATATGTAACAATTCACGACACCTGTTATAAATATTGTATCAGTTTCTACGGCTTCTTCAATAAACTTTTCCTTTGACCTTTACTCTCATTATCTCCACCGAAGGAGGAACGACTCCTTTGTCGGCTTCATTAAAGCAATACCCTCAATCAATGTCCGCTCCACGGTGCGCATTAATAGCGTTATATTCACCCAGGTACTTCCTTGCTGCGTGGACCTGATTAAGACAGCATTAATTATTGCCACGGCAGACATGACGCCTGCGTATTTAGTAATTTTGCTCGGTGCTGTGAACCCCCCCGGAATACATATTGTTTATCCGTCTCCTTCAGACGTAAATAGCATCCTTGATGCAAATGCCATGAACGTCTTGAGGACTTCTTCAAAGGGGTTAGGATAGCACAATGTTTGCTAACAATGCATTTACCGAGGCAATGAACTTTAATTTATACCGAAGTAAGTATGCAAACCATACGACGTTTGCTGTTTCAACAATATGGGGAGGAATAAGCCGGTTCTTCTCAAGGGCACTAAGAAAATAGAGTCAATTCAAAACTACAAATGAAACCAAACACAGCAGGAAAATTTGCCCTGAAATTCCAAATTTTCATTCAAGTTTTTTGTTTTACACAGTCTGGGGACGCAGAAACGACTTTCGCACATTGGGGAAAAAAAATGCGTATAATTTTTAAAAAAAATCAGATATTGGCTGAAGTTTTATATTTAATATATATAATATTATATATCATATAATATTATATATTATATGGCAAAATGTTGAAATTCTAACTTTTTTCTATTTTACTTTAGAAAATTTAAGAATAAATAAAACATTTAAAAAAAAACCAAAAACCCAAGAAAATAAAATTAAGTATAATCTTTTTTAAAACATCATTAAAAAGTGTTTTGTTTTTTTTTGCATTAACTTTTTATCCTCATATTACACACTGACAAGTCCTGGCATGTTGATAAACAATAGTTTTAACTTAAAATTTGGGTGGTAGGTGTGTTTGGCCTCGGAAAGCCAATTATGGCAAAAAAAAAATGAAAAAATGAAAAAAACTAAACTTTTAATTTCTCTAGACTGGTTTGTGGATTAAATATCAGCCCCACAATAGGGCAGATTTAATAATTAATTACCCTCCACTGCGGAAGATCTTCTAGTTGACATGATATTTAAATACATGTTTCTCATCGCTTTGCCCTACATCAGATTTGAAATCCGGATCTCATTAAAATCGTCACATGTGTAGATGTTCCCGAGCCGGAATATTTCCTTTAAGACGGGGTCCTGACCTTTTCAGAAATGTTTCACTTTAGAAAAAATTTCACAGACATCATGTCGACAAAAGTCTGCAATACATTTGGTATTTAAGGAAAGCAAAATGGAAAGACATTATAACAGATGAACTGCCGGCTCCGAACATACAGAACAAGGTACTACAAGTTACCAAAAACATACAGTATGTCGCATCATCATTTCCTTGGTTTATAAATAAATAGAATGTAACGACTAGGAAGGTTCATCCAAACATTTTAACTAACGCCTTCTGATCATTCTTTTCCTAAAGTACTTACAATCTAACTGCAAGCATTTGGGATGAGAGAGTTAAATAAATTGATACTTTTTCTGCTATTTTGTAACGTCTTGAAACATTTGTTATTCACCGAGCATTGAGTCCACAGCAGGGAGTTTCTCTTACAGCGGAGTAATCGTCGGCTAAACCTCCAATATTATATTTCATGTAGCAGAGGTTCTGACGTCTTAAAGTTCCGAGAGGGTTGGCTGCTATCGTTCATCCAGAGTCAGATAGCCAGGGGCAAGAAATGGTGGCTGAAAGTATAAATGAGCTCAAAAATCTGGTCTCCATGTCATAGTTGTCAATTGTCCTGTTTGAAAAACAGGACGGGCCGAATGGGGCCAATCTGCCGGCAGATTTTTGGTTTCTATATTTTTTAAAGTATGTAAAGGGTTAATGATTGAAGTGATGTGCAAAGTCCTGCTCACCCTCTTAGCATCTTGAGAGTTAAGCTTCTTTTAATTATAAAACATTAATAAGACTGATTCTGCGCATTTTATGTCTGCTCATAGCCACTCTTTTTAATGACGAAAAACATTTAATTTGGACAACGGATTGCAATTTTATTTCAAAGAGGTAATTTAAATATAACATTAGCCAGATTCCGCCCTCTTTCTGCCAAATGCCTACGCGTTTTACTAATCACTGTTCCTACACGGCATGTCTGCAAGTAAGAGACGGCTATTATTGGGTATCTAAAAGCCTATAGACCAGCAGGGGACTCGCTGCCGCATACATTATAAGGTATAATTACCCCAATGAGCCCCTGTTTACATACGGTACAATTACACCCAGCTCCTAAAAGTAACTTGAAATTTACTGACACCGCAAATCAGAACCTGCAACGGAGATGAATCACGATGGTTTTCTGCAGACTGTAAATGGACAGAATGATTATAGTGTTTTTTTGTTTTTTTTTACTGAGAATTATTTAAATTCTCAATAGTTTATAAACCCAAAAACAGAACTTAGAGTATAAATTTTTCTCACGTTCCCCAAATTCTAAATTTTTCAGTTCTATACAAAAAAAACAAACATGGGATGGTGTTTACAGATAAAAATAGAAGACATATATCTTGAAAAAAACCCTGCCTCATGGCTTTATCATGCGAGCAGCAACCTTAAGTTAACTCCCTACCAGGATCTGTATGATTATTAATTCCCATTTATTTATCTCTCCCCTGTAGTTGAGTCGTTAAGGAGTCTGTGCCTCCCATAGGGCTTATTTTTAATATGTAATCCGCAATAATAGGGGAGGGAGAGAGAGGGGTATTAAGGGATATATGCCCACCCAGAGTTATTTAATCACCCCTGTTTTATTTTATAAAATAATTACTTATTTAAATTAGTCTGGTCACTTCTACCAAATCCCCACCCACTGCTGTCTACGTCCTGCCCACTAATGCCTACTCTCCTCCCACTTCCAGCCCTTTTTATTCTAACTGAGGCTAGCCCCACCCCCTGAGTGAAGCCTTTACCCCAGAACTCGGGAGCTCCGGGAATTGGAAAATCCCCTGGTATGATGAACAGATAGAACCGGGACGGCTGGCGAGTTTCTGGCCTCTCTGGAGGTCGTAGAAGCTGAGCTTTTGGAGTTCCAGCTCCCGGTGAGAGCACCGGACACAAAGTCTCCAGCGATCGAAACATTGTATTAAACCACAACAAATAAACTACAACGTTTCACTGGAATTAAAACATCCTTCCCAAGGCATTGGCTATGATTTAGAAATACTGGACTGCTTAGATTTCAGAACATGCGCTGGACCATTCAGGGCACTGGTAGGATTAACCATTTTAGTACCAGAGAGGAGAGCTAGGCATTGAGTACTGATTAAACGCCGTAGAACAAATACTCATTGAGTTTAGGAAGATAACAAAGAAAGATATTAATATTAAAGCAGTCGAGAGCGGGTTTCTCAGGCTAAGATGAAATGCTTCAAATATGTAAATTCCAAGAATTACGTCTCAGGCAGCTGTAAAACGGCTCTCAGCGTGGGCTCTGTCAGTGGGACGTGGGATAAAAAGGTCTGAAGTGGCATTTATTCAAACATACACTGCCTTATACAGATTGAAACGTAATTACATTCAAAGAGGAGTAATGGCGGGGCAGAGGAACGCGATGGAAAGCTGTCTAAACTAATCATTCCTCTCCATTCACTTAAGAGCTAATGTGCTTCCATGTTGACGTTCTCTTAAACACAAATAAGAAAATGTTCCCTGTATTGATTCGGAATCGATGAAGCTTTGGCTCGGTCTCAAATTTAGAAGTGGAGAAGAGGAAAAACCATCTTGTCTTGGAATGGAAAGAGTTTGTCTTGCGAAAGGAAGATAAGTGTTTCGAAGAGTCGTTGAGTAATAGGCAGCACGATGAGCCCTCCATTGACTTACGGGACCCCCAAAGATGGACGGACATGCCATTCGTTTAGGACATGGACTTATCATAAAACTAGGTTGGGATAATAAAGCCTACAACAGATTTAAATAGGCTAGAGCTAGACGTCACGAATGTATTTCTTGATCTACATACGTGCTTGTAATTCAAATATATTTTTATGGACAATGTACTTTTCCACTCTATTTATGAGACAGCATCCAATTTAAACATATATTATATGGGAAAATAAAGGAAATGAAAAAAAATGATTTTTTTTATTAGACTCATTGATTGCAGGGAAAGGCAAATATCCTCAGTATGTTTTCTCTTGCACCAATATTGAAAGAAGTTAATTCAGATATGGCCACAGTCCATTAAAGGACTGTAATTAGATGTTTTATTTTGGTTTTTCCAGAAGGTCAGCAGAGGGTTGTCTGCCGGCCGACTCACCCGTGATATATACATTATAACTGTCATGTTTTCCGTGATCCGTAAGCTGGATGCATCGGAGCCTGAAGATATTTCGGAAATAATGTGTGCATGTACGGCAGGGAGCTTGTGTTTAATTAGAAACAGAAAACAGTTTATCGAAGTAGCAAAAAACGCCCAGGGAAATGGAATTCTGAGATGCATAAAACATATTTTTCCGCATTTCCTGGTGTTCCGGGCCAGATGGAATCCTGCAGTAAACCCCGCAAGGTCACAGCTCCCTGCGTGGTTCACTTAATTTATTATAATATGTTGTCTAGTTCTATAAAGCAAAGGACTGATTAAGGTTTGAATCTTTACAGCAGGAAAAATCTCCAGGCAAATTCTATGTATAAGGGGCAGTTTGCCAAGTTTACAAAGGACTCATGGCCAACATTCCACATTGTCCTTGGTGGATTCTGATGTAATGATCCAATCATGGCAGAGTGGTTATGCTTCCTTTAAGTAAGTGAACCTCACAATAAAAATTGGTTTTCTCTTTTTCATTTTAGAGTGGGCTATTCCGTTGAGGGGTCAGTTGAGTAAGGGTTAACTGAACTGACTAGACTCCACTTCAGTCTCATGGCTGCTCATGCTAACACTAGCAACTCACAAATTCATGCAAGGGCATGCAGGTTTATTATTTGCTAAGTTCAGACGAGAACATGCAAGTCCAATATGAATTTGCATGTCCTCGCCTGAAACATGCAAAATGACAAACACTCCACAAAGCAATTAAAGTGAACATATCAAAATAACATTTGGAAATTTAATAAATATAAATAAAAACAGTTTAGTGAATAAAATAGCAAATAGCATGGGAGAAATTTGAGGGGGGTAAATAATGGAGAAAATACCCCCCTACTAAATAGGTTTCATATATGTCTTTCAACATGGGTTACCCACAATCCCATGGACTTTCCCTGCAGGAGGGGCTGAGCTGGCCCTGTATAATGTATAGTTATATAATGGTCTAAAGCCCTACTACCCATTTCGGTCCATTCTCCAAAGACTGTACTGAAAGCTCATCACAATAACACAGAAAGGACCCAGGCAGGGGTAAACACTGCTTATAAACCCTTGTTCTTCTAGACAACCAAGTGGCCATTTGTGGAATTGCAACAGAACACAAAAAGGGATGTGGTCCAAATCTTCAAACCGGGGTCTCCCAGGGTATAACTGCCCCCCGACTCACTGTCCCTTTAAACGCCTATTCTTGTCTTTTCAGGCAATATAATCTATTGTTAATATTCGCTGGGACGGAGCAGGGAATTAAGTTATTCGACCGAGATTATTATTAGCCTGGAATGTAGAAGACGCGTCTTGCTTTATCTCACCGAGACGAGACGCAGCGATTCAGAGGTCGCATGGAGTACATCTGAGCAATTCTTTAATGCGTCGGAAAGGCCTGTTAAATGAGAAACCATCACATTGGCCATGCTCCATTAAAAAACTTCTGTCTGGGAGAAGCCCTATTACCAAATGTCAGGCTCAGCTGGACCGTATAATCATCATCAGAAGAAAAGATGTGTAAGAATACTAAAGCCAGGAGCATTAACGTTCTTATTGGGTCTGCAAGGGTGCGCAGCAGGGAACGGGTTAATTAAACCCTCAGCACCTTTACTTTCCGCCACCATTCAAGGAAGGGTGTTGTGGGGCAGGGAAGGAAGACCAGTCCCATGATGCTCAGCCAAGATTTCCACATAACATCATTTTGGCTAAATTGTATCATATATATATATATATATATATATGTTATAGATGACTGGTGGGGGAGGGTCAATTAGCCTATGGCAGCTCCCAAGGTAAATCCACCACTGTGTACAATGTAAAGTTAAATGTAAGCCAGCCCCTGTATAATGTATAGTTAAATCAATGAGGTGCCCTTTATACTGTATAGTTAAATCAGTTACCGGCCCCCTGTATAATGTATAGATAAATCAGTGACCGGCCCCCTGTATAATGTATAGATAAATCAGTGACCATCCCCTGTATAATGTATAGATAAATCAGCGACCGGCCCCCTGTATAATGTATAGATAGATCAGTAACCGGCCCCCTGTATAATGTATAGATAAATCAGCGACCGGTCCCCTGTATAATGTATAGATAGATCAGTAACCGGCCCCCTGTATAATGTATAGATAAAAGAGTGGGGAGAGTTTTATGAAATTAAATCATTATACAAATACTTTTTTTGGCATAATTGGAAATCCCTTCAGTGTGGGGGGGGGGTTAAACATGATGGACTTGGCTACGTTACTCTATAAAAAGGTTACAAAACTAAACAAAAAAGATTAGGAAAAGAAACAAACCATCTTTCCTCCCCATAGAGGACCTTTCAGCCCAACATCGTTTCTGGGTCCATGGAACTCCAGCTCACACTTTACGCAAACGATGGAAATGTCGACGCTGGAAACATGTTAAGTGGTTTATTCGTTTTCCACTTTCAGCTACGTGGGCAAATATTCCTTATAAATATTCTCCGGGTGAATGATTAATATCACTGCCGGGAAATGGCTAATGGAGGAAAATGACCCACACAATAGGCATATAGTACAGTGAAAAACTCATTTTGTAGCATGCAGGAGCCCACTTCTGCTGGGAGGCTGTTCCACGTATCTACCATCCTTCCATTCCATCTCAGTCTCTGATCCTCTAGTGTTGGATTCCGGTCTCTTGTTGTAACTTTTCTCCTCCTTTGAAATAAATTCCCTCCCGTGCTTTGTTAAACCCCTTTATGTATTTTAATGTCTCTCTTCTATCCGCTCTCTCACTTCTCTCCCCCTGTCTCTCTCTCTCCCATCCCATTAAAATCATGGTCTTGAGACTCTTGACACTAAATATGGATAATTTCCAAATAATAATAAGTTATTTTTTTATTATTAGATATTAAATTTAAAGATAGAAAATTCTTTTTTCCAGTGTGAATTCTTGGGAAAAACAGCTAGGAAAATATCCAACCAATCAAAAATTTGATTGCTGGTAACAAAATATTTAAATTTTTTTGTTTTTTTACCCTTGCCTGTGTAAACTCAGATCTGATGGTGATGGGTGTTATGGTGAGAGATCAATCGTAAAATGGAATAAGAAAAATTAGTTTTGGAACTTTGCTTATATCACAGAAAAAAAAGTGATAATAGAGTTTCTCATGAACATGAAACAGAGTTAAGAAAAATCTAAACCAGAATTAATAGCTTATGAAATAAGCAGCTTTGTATCAAGACAAAGTTCCGTGATAATTACCGGTAAGTTAACATTCCAATATTTATTTGTTACTCTTTCAAAATGACTCTTTGGATAATAAGAATAATTACATTGTTTCTACCTGTTTATTGAGCAAAATAATGATAAAAAAGTTATTTTTCTTCTGATTTTGAAGGTCCATATATTTATTCTCCTGCCCCAGACTTATTTGATTCCGGGTGCTGCTTCAAACATCAATGCTGGATTTGATGCCAAATCACTTTTGATCCTTAAATGTCAAAAGCCCTGTGCTAGGTGGAGAATATAACTAATTCAATATCCTCTTGCCAGTTATTAGATAAGGAAGGGGTTAAGGTCTAGGTTCAGTATTTTGGAGAAACGCGCCTGGATTCCTTCATTAAGCGAGAGATATGGGCCAAGTCACAGGCAATAACTCTCCGATTAAATTTCAAGCTTCAGGTTTGGAGCTTCCAGAAGCTGAAATAAATGGTTGTTTTATCATTTTCTATAAATCAAAGATAATACCACTTATTATACCTGCGCCGGAAACATCGCTTTCAATATCAGTCAAGTCTTGGATCAACTAGTTTTCTGTTGGATACTTTGTTAAAACTCCAAAATTCTAAAATGTTATCAGAAATTCACGAAATCATTTTGATTCGTCCAGAAAGGAAGAACATAACAGATAATAAGTTGTTGCAGGTTCGGTCCTTCCCAAAAGAGGTCCTCGGCCTTTTCGGTGGTTGAGTTAGGGGTATTGAGTCATCAAATGGGTACGACCAATGGTGGTAGGGAATTTCAGCGAGGACAGAATTATTGTTACAGCAAAAAGATTCTGTTCAGATTTGAGTTTATAAAAACAGATAACTTACAGAAAATATACCTGAACTCTCTAGTATGTTAAGCAAATATTTAGTCCCATAAAAACACAAAACCTTTTTTGAAGGATTTTAATTGCTATGGCATCCACCAATCAGTGCCAGCCTTTGTGTCACATGATAATTAGGTGCTCCAGCAACAATTAAGGATTAGAAATGTGGAAAAGAAACTTTAATATCTTAAAATGTAACAATCCAAAACAATCCAGTTTATATCTCATTTTAATATCGGATAACAGAAATATATTGTCCTTATAAATTAATTTCTCATCGTACATCGGATGATTCACTCGGAGGATAATCTGTCTGATTACCTGCTGTCAGACCTGCTTAAAAAATACATTTATTAATATCGGGATTTATGACCCATAACCAGGTCAATCAAAATCCCATTTGATTGCTGTGTAGCGGATTAAGTGAAAATGCTTTGCATTGATGCATCAAAAATAGTTTGTGTTAAAAATCATTCTTTTACAGGAATTTTAACCTTTTTTGACCCAAAATTGTCTGGAACGTAAAATATCTGGACAAATTCAGCCTGGTCAAAGTCCAGCTTTATAAACTGATTTCAGGGCATTCTTGTTCTTTGTGGAGGAATACATTATGTTTATTGAAACCAGCATTTTAACATATATGTTATCTATACGTGGGAGCTTCCGGGAGCCGATCGCCTTGACCTCCCCTTCTTCTGCTCCTTCTAAGAGGCTGAATGAGTCTGAATTAAGAAGCTGGTGCTAGTGATCCATAACATTGAATAACAATATTTATAACACTCCGATAAGTGAAAGACGAGTCCACTTAAGCCTAAAAATAAGCTATTACTTTTACCGACAGTAGAACGATTTACCACCACGGCAGCCATAACCGAAGAGTACTGAAGAGGGCCTTCCAAGATGTCTACAAATGCCCCACACTTAGTGTCTTCTTTGGCAAATAAGGGTCTCTTCCAATGAAAACTACCCCCCCTCACCAAGATGACCATTGCAAGATTCCCAATCACCATCAATGGTCAGAAGATCACATGTTTCTCCTACCTGTATCTGCCACAGGAACAATGACAGCTCCGACAATGGGTGGAACGGGGAAGGTTCTTCCCATCAAACTCACAAAAATGCTACTTTCTGCTGTTTTTTTGGACATGGGCAAAACTTTGCATCCGACACTACCAATGAGATGGTAAAGATGACCTCACCTATAAGGCCAAGAAGTAATATTTGTTTGTTGGCTCAATGAATCAACTTCTTCGAGTTGCCATAAATTTCCCCAAATTGTAATGGGACAAAATTGATGAAAATCAATCAACATACAGAACAGGGTAAGAAAAAGTACATTGCTGTCCACATCCAGATGTCAAAAAAGTTTTCCCACATTAAACATAAATGTAACAAAGTTTCCATTAAGTCCAAACCGGAGGTTATGTCAAGATTCCAAACTTAATTTATTAATATTAGGAATAAATATTATTTCATCTTTTAAGTAAATTCACTTTTTGGGGACCCCGAACCCGGACCATAAAAATAAATGATAAAGTTGGGCTCTTAATTGCTACATGTGAACGTAGGAATAGACAAATGGTTAGACTTCACCGGCTCCTTAAATGACGAGAGCCGGTCTATAAAGGTTAGTAATTCTTTCCTTGAGAAATATGATTTCTATCAAGCTTGGCATTAAAGTTATACTTTCAATCAGAACTTGTACCTGCGCAATCTCTGCCCCTGCCAAGCAGCCAAATGAAATCCCTTGACCTTCCTCGCAGGTAATCAGTTGGGTTTGAATTTCTCGCCTTCGGCAAAGATAACCGGGGCATTGAGCGACACGAGCTGAGTGGCGACTTTTTTTTCGAAGACTGGGAGACAAAAGTTCATCAGCGAAGAAGTTAATGTCTATTAAGCTAAAGACCTAGAACAGAATATAAAGATCTTTTATGCCTCTGAAATGTTATTTCCATAGCGAAAAGTGACCACATAGAAGATTTAGGTCGTGATGAAAACACAATGTAATTCAGAGGAGAATGCATTGCATAAAGTTACCTATTTGCAGTTACAAAAGTTTCCAAAGCATTAGCCTTTTATTAATTTGAAATGTGATTCAGATTCCGCTTCTAGAAAATGATCAGCAAAAAATCAAAGGAAACCAGACAATTTATACACTTAATGCTGCAAATAATTTCTCTTTGTATCTGTCCGCTGCTCGTGATTAGAAGAGAGCTCCAAACCCTCTTATTCTTCAGTGCGTCTGGATTGATGTTTAGTAATGTTTACTTATACAATGTTTATGCTGAGATGCAGTTGGGTGGATGGTTTAGCCCAAACATTGAGCCATGTTATAGGAACGTTAGTTGACCCCTCTGAAGTTAAAGAGATTTTGTGCCTACTGCCGAGGACGGGCTGTTTATTTTGTTTCAGACCAGGGGTAATGGAATCGCATGAAGAATGCAAAGTATCCAGATCTCCGGGCAGCGAATTCACTTCTTATGGACAATATTCACTTATTCTTATTCACTATATGGACAAATGCATTGGGACAGCTGACCATTGGTGAATAGAACATACCGACACATTATGGACGATGCTTCCAACTTTGTGGGAACTTTTTGGGGAAGACCCTTTTCTATCCCAGCATGACTGCCCCCCAGCGCACAAAGCAAGCTCCATAAAGACATGGGTTGGATGAGTTTGGAGTGGAAGAACTGGACTGGCCGCACAAAGTCCCAACCTCAACCGCATCGAACGCCTTTGGGATGAACTGGAATGGAAATTGCGTCTCGTCCAACATCATTGGCTGACCTCACAAACGCTCTACTGGATGAACAGACAAAAATTCCCACAGAAACTCCCCAAAATCGTGTGGAAATCCTTCCCAGAAGCGTGCAACCCTAACCCTAACTGCAAAGGGGGGGGGGGCAACTACATATTAATGTCTGTGTGTTTAGAATGAGATGTCCCTGTCGGTGTAATGGTCAGGCGTCCAAATACTTTTGTCCATATAGTGTATATCCCATTAAGCAAATGTGCCTTAAAAATACGGTAGTCTCTTTGCAGCTGTATCCGTATAACCCTTATTTTCAAGCTCCGTATATTTCTAAAATGCAATATATTTTAAGATTTTGCTACCATTGTTTGTATCGATTGTCTCTGTTTGAAGAGAAAAAAAAAATCCCATAATGTTAATGCTCTTTTACCTCTATGGTACGTATTGATTTTTCTTGTATACAAAGAAACAAAACAATAATTTTAATGTTTTCTTTTTTAATTCAGACAACTCCTGGCCAACTTCCTCGTAACGATGCGTTCCATCCAAACTTTTCACATCGCCGTATTGCAGACAGGGTTTCCAGTTGGAGTTAAAAGCCGTCTCATGATGAGGAATGGAGTCTCAATAATGTACATTTCTAACCTATTATTGATGGCTGAAGTTGACCTGTTTAATATGGAAATAAAGAGGAATCAGTCAAAAGGAGAAATACAGCATATAGAAATGAGGTATCCCATAATCTGTGTGAAGGAAAAACCTATATAGTCTCATAAGCTTGCAATCTATTATACTTCTGTTGATTAATAAAGATATTATGATTATCTTTGTGTGTGTGTTTTTTTTTATTTTGCCTTTAGGGGAAAATAATAAAATGACATTAAAATATGTTTTCTACTTAAAGAAAATATTAATTTCTGTCTCCGATACATTCAGCAAATTCATCTTCTATTCATGTATAGAACACTTTTTCTATACTTTGCAGGCAAAGCGAGCGTCCTGCTGTGAAGCCATTATTGATTTATTTCTGCATTAATTAAGTTAAAATATGCAGCTATTGGAGGTGGAAATTAGTATAATTGTCACTTTATAATGAGAATTATTTTAATTAGAAATGAAATTATTTGCATGCGCGATATCAGGTCTGATTTACCGTGACCCGGTGACGGTGGAAGCGGGGGGCGTTTGTGACGATACATGACTTTGTAAACTGGCTGGGAGCAGGGTCCATAGGGAATTTTTAATATAATTTCAGGGGCAGATAAAGGGATATTTACCCCCCCCCACCAGTGCGACTGGGGGTGGAAGGGTAAAAAGTGGGAAAGTTCTGATTATTGTCACCAATTTTAGTGACAAATAGTACGATATCACCTAGGGTGCAGAGGAGGCTTGATTATTATTTTGGACTCTGTGATTATGGTCAGGTTGAAAAGGGGTCTTATTACCGTAGAAACCGATGGATTGGTACAATCAGCAAGAACTTTTCATTGGTTGCTATGGTGATAAGATCACTTTTTAAAAAAACACTGTACTAGGAATGCCTCCAAGGCGCCAAGGCTATATTTTAAAGTAAGTCATTCCTGCAAATAAGTTATGATGCCCTTAAACCACACTTTAAGTAAAGGGAGGCTAAATCAATGTCTCATGCAAGTCTATTCACTAAAATGTGAGTTGGCAAAAAAAAAGTGAGTTTGCAGCATATTCACTTAAGCCAACTTGCACAACATAAAACAACCCTGCATACATCTGCATCCGGGAGATACCAGTGTACATTAGTTTTTAGATAATAATTATTATTTTTCTATTATTTAAAACATAGCACAATGGACTTGCATGCCCTCATCTCTAACTCACAAAATTTAAACTCACATGTCCTCACAGAGAACTCACAGATTAGCGACTCTGCAATTGGTTTTGGGAGTATTAGCATGTGTGGCCTGCAACTGGAGTCAAGTCTGGTCAGTTGAGTTAACCCTTAACTCGATTGACGACATCTCAGACCCAAGAGTGGTTACCCCTCTTACAAAGGCTATCTGAACCAATCAGCAACTTTACAACGGAGGAGAAATCATGCAGATCCTGAGTCAAGATGGCTGTTCGCATCATAGACACATAAAATGTTTTCTTTTATTAACATATATTGCTTTTTTTAATCTATAACAGGCATGACATCGGTTTATCAAAGTTTTGGGAAAAATTTCACATTTTGCACAAAGAATATTTGATACATTGTAACAATCTAATGAAATTATTATTTTTTTTTTTTCCGTTGAAGTATACTGGTCCCTGCATAGTTTTTGGGAATATTCATTACTCCCCTATCTTGTATTTTAGATGCCAAATCGAGAAAAACAATGGAAATAATTACCGATTCTTCATCTTTCTTTTATGAAAGGGAAAACCCCACAGTACTGAGATTTCTAATTGTGTAAAAATAAGGTTTGAGGAGCTGCATTCATTATCTCGGTTCTACAAGTTAAATAGCGCTTCTGCTTTATAATTTATATTTAAACGTCGCCATGGTTTTGTAAATCAGTTTTAAACGGCCGTTAATGAGGACATGAGCACTTGTCTCACCTGTTCGCGGATGCACGTAAATACATTTGCCCACAATAAAGCGTTTACATTATTTATATTGTTTAATTTGTGCGAAAATTGTCAGAAGAAGGATTCAAGCGAAGTGTTTATTAAACGTTGCAATATTTGCAAACTCAATTTAATAAACAGGAAACAAATCGAAATTATATCAGTTCGATGATTCAGAAAAGAACACCTGGGGCTAATAAGCAAAAAACAACTGTAAAGTACATTTTAATAGGGAAATTGTTTAAAATATCAGGTTTTTGGCTTTTTGAAAGGGGTGAGAGACATATAAATGTAAATTTTTTTCATGATAACCAAGTAAATATTTATAATCAAGTAGTATCAAAGGATACAGAATTTTGGTAAAGAAACATAGAAACACAGAACCCGCTGGAAGATTGGCCCCATTCGGCCCGTAGAGTCACCTAGAAGGTGCTGTAAAGGACCGGTCGTTGGTCTCGTCTTAGATTCAGGAGCCGTATGTCTATCCCATGCATGTTTAATACCCTCACTGTATTACCCTCTACCACTTCTCCTGGGAGGCTGCTCCATTTCCCTACTACTGGATAGCAAGAGAAACAGGAGGCGTTTGGCCTGAGAGGTGCACATAGTTAATATAGTAAATCACGTATATATATAATATAATATATCACGTTTAAGAAGGGGACATACGAATCAATGAAATGGGAACTTGAATCCTGGTTTAGGAATTGTATACTTTAAATAATGGTCTTATGTAGTTTGGTCAGGCCCCCCATACCTCTCAAGTGTCCCTATTTAGTTATGTAGTCCCTCTGTGGTCCTCAAATATATGTGCCTCGCTTTCATCCCCTGATGCCCCTTTCTCCTCTGTTGCCCCTCTCTCCTTCCCCAATGCCCTCTTTCCTCCTCTGATACCCCTATTTCCTCCCCTGATGCCTCTCTCTCCCCCCTGATGCCCCTCTTTTCTAGGAGGTCAGAATGTTTCCTTGGTATGAGGGTATCGCAGGGTTCTACAGCCCTAAAAGCCCCATAATGTGTATAGAAACAGCAGGGAACGGCTTTATAAATTACACAGGGTAAATAAAACCCAATTATTACTCAAATCCTTGTCTCAGAGCTCCGCATTCATCTTTCGGTGAGGCTGAAATCCCCGCATTAATCAGAGGGGGATGCGCAGAGCTTTTTCATGATTGCGGTTTATTCTGTAACACTCACTGTAAAGCAATTAAACGCATTAATCTGTAATGTACGTCGTTATAATGTTACATCCCATAATAATAATGAATTCTAAAAGCATTGATGGCGTTGGCAATACAGCATGAAACGCATTTCCAAAAGCCTGTCTAGAAGGAAACGTTGCCAAATTCAGGGGCCGGCAGCTTAAAAATGCGTTACATTGTATATTAGAATGCTTCTTCTTTTTACTTTGTGCTACTGCATCACCGTATGATGTCCCAGGGAGCCCCTGAACAATAAATGCATATAAAAGCACTTTGTAAGTAATAATCCTTACCTTCGGCAGAAGCTGCAGCTCCCTGTCCCTTCCATGGTTCAAGGCTTTCCACCACTGATTGGCTGCTTGAAGTAGCCAATCAGCGGCAACAAGATGTCCTCTTTTGGGACATTAATTAAATTAATGGGAATACTTTCTGCTCTCATGCATAGAGACGTCTTGTTACACCGGAGGAAAGAGGGGGGCTGTTTCCTACATTCTTTTATTTTTTAAGGATCAATATGCAGTTTGCAGGATAAAAATTTACATTTTTTTGGCTCTTATATTATTTTGTATAATAATGCAAGGAAGGCGTAAGCAGTTGAGCCATACCAATACTGGTGCTGATCAAACAGATGTAAATATTTTATCGCCGTGCTGTCTGATGTCATTAAAGCTGATATTTGGGGGGTAAAGGTACTTTATAGAACGATTTGTTAACCCAGGATTTAACGTAAGGGCATATATTGTGTTGTTAATAATAAAGGTGACGATGTCAGATTTTGGGACGTCGAGTTAATTAATCCCCATCAGGTAGTAAATTAGTCTCTCCCCCGATAATTAACAGGGTGCTGAGAGTTGTAGGCATGTGTCCAGTCCCTGAAAAATGAGCGAGGCGATGTCCTCTGCTTTCTTAGGAAGATAAAGGGCATTCAGATCATTAAGTAATACGGCGGAGGTTTTTTTTCTGACGGCGACGGAGAAGGAAAAAAATAAAATAAAACCAAATGACCTAAAATAATGGAAGCTGCAAAATTTTAATTGCCCGGTTTAAAAAGTGAGACGTACCATAAAATGCTTAGTAAATAGCAAATTTATGACAGGTTCCCGAGCCCTCGGATCATTTATTGATTGCAAGATGGCGACTTTTCAAAATCCAAGCAAATACACAATTTTGAAGTTGGCACAACCGACACATGCGTGTTCTTCCGGTAATACATGTGACATCACAGTGAGGTATGAACATTATTGATATACTTTATTGTATTCTTGGGTCATGCTCTGTCCCTTAAGATCTTATTCATTTTATTTTCATTTCATTTTGGTTGCTCAGAGGTATATTTTTCATCGGTGATGTCAAGCAAAGGCATATCTGGGGCGTTTCATGCGAATTCCCCTATGTTTCCCATGATCCCTCAGTGCAGACAGCATCAGAATCAGCTCAAACAGGAAGCTGTAAATCGTTTCCTGTTCTCTCCCTCTGTCAGCCCGAGCAGGAAGTTGGAAGCCGCTTCCTGTTCTCTCCATCAGCCCGAGCAGGAAGTTGGAAGCCGCTTCCTGTTCCCTCCCAGCGTTGTTTTAGCGGACGGCGCATGAGCCTCTAGCGCTAGAGGTTGTTTCCAGCCGCACAGGTCCCTCCGTAACGCTATTATCACAAATATCTAAGGCCGACGGGCGATTTAACCCTTTGATGGGACAGCAAGATGGCGGCTCCTACATACAGCGCAACAGTGAGTAACAGATCGGGGTTTATATTAATACGTAAGAAAAAAAGGAAAATATTAACATTTTGTGAATAGTTGTAAGAATGAAAATAATCTGAAATGATGGCTCCCCTTTAATCACTAGGTCATTACCTTCATACAGTGTGACGGAATCCCCGATATTTTACCTTAAATAGGTGTTTTTTGGATAGTATTCACTGGGTATGCACTGAATTCTTGTTTTTTTTTGTGTACCTTTATATAGCGTACTCTATGCTTTAATATAAAGAATTTTTGCAGTCAGGCCCCCGCTCCGCACGCATTAAAGCGTTTAGACTTAAAGCCCTCGGCAGAATCTCAGGCAGCCACAGGGAGTTCGATCAAAGCAACTGACTTGAAGAGGATCTTATCTATGAAAATTCCTCTTTAATCCATACATTTCAGACCACCCACCGCCACCTAATCTCATGTCCGGCAAATCTACATCGGGAGCGCTCAGAATTTCCAGGTCTCACAGGAGATGAAGAGTTTTTTCCACAAGCCGCTAGTAATTCTTACACGCGTCTCGCGTGACAGTAGAATTTTTATTATATCGTCTAAACTCTTCTTCCCGGTTCAGCTTTCACTCATGACTATCGTGGGGGGGCTGCTGTAATTCGGTGGATCATATTACAAATGAGCTTGGTGATGAGCTTCCTCCGTTGCAGGCATCCCTGATATATTTAAAATGTATTAGTTATATTTCTTATTTAAATTTTATATGAATTTATATATTTATTTATATATATTATTTTATTTATTAGTGACTTGAAGTTTCATCCTTTTGTGTTCTTTTACCGAAAATCACCAATTGACAAAATAAATGAAGGGTCTGGAAATTAAAATTTTCACACAAGTCTAAAATTGAATTAAAAATTCATTTATAAAACCAAGTTTTTACTCCAAGTCACCGGGTTAACATTCCACCGACTCCACAGTAGATCCTGTTGACTCGCTAGACATATTAATGTACTCTCTGAATTTTCCCTTTGAAAATACATGCCGCTTTCTTCTGATATCTGTCTTGAACATAACCCTGCATTTCCGCGCCGAACAATCAGAACTTTATTCAATCTGACGTTTCTTTTGACGTCTAATGTAAAAATCCCGATGGCTCCGTGTTCTATAATAACGTTCCTGCGCGATATATAATGACGAAGGTGGGTGATAATGGAGGTTATGACAACTGAACAGAGACTCGTCGTCTTTACCGGGATACACAGCGCCAGCCGCTTTCTTTATCAAAATTTGAGTTAAATGTGAATTAATATTATAAGATTTTTTTCTTATTTTTTTTTGCTGTGACTGATTTATGTTTCCGCTTTGAAACCTCCATAAATAAACTGTTTCTATTCGAAGCCGCACTATATTATTCAAAATGGATTTTCTTTAATGTAGAAACAAATATTTCATGGATTGTAGGAAGAGAACGTGTACGGGAAGATCCATCTATTACTTATCCGACCCCTCTCATTTTAACCTTTTCCCTTCCCCATAAGGAATTTGTATATCTCAGAACATTCTATATTCTTTGACCCTGAGACTCTAGAAATATTACCGCAGATTCTATTGTGGTGACTCAATAATGGGGCCGCCGAAAGGCCCAAATAATGATTTCAATTATAGAACCAGACTTGTCATTATGATGTTCTCTGCGATGTGTATGGGTCCCTGGGGGTGGAGCATTTGGAGAGAAGAGTGGAGCAATCTCAGAATAGATCTCAGAAGGATCCAGTCTGGGACTTGTGTGAGGCCTGGGTGAGGTACAGGTGCTGGACATTTAAACCCTGAAGCGACATAATCACTGAGATTGTTGAGGGGAGCGTTTGGGTTCGGAGTTAGGATTTCTTTTAATGATTTTGTTTTGGGATTTTGTGCTCCAGTAAATAAAAGTGACCGTTTGCCAGAAAAGCAGTGTTCCTGAGCCTTATTGCCCTAGAGGACTTCGCTTAAGATCCTGAAAAGTGACATTTGTGACCCTGAGCTACAGGGTTTTGTCACAGTTTGTGATAAAGCCATAAAAAGCAAGTTTGAGATGAACTTTCAAGCACTCCTAGCCTTCCCTACGGATTGGAAGCGTCTCACGTTTCAATAAAAAAATCTCCATTGATATATCAGTCTGATCCCGTCACCAGAAGCAAAACGCCAGGCAAATTTCCTCCGCACAAGAGAACCAACAATCTCAGATGTACGGACCCAAAGGGTGAAATGCCAAACGTGTTTTGTGTGGCAAATGTATGTGAAATAAAAAATCCAAATGTTCATATATCAGATCCTTGTGCTCCTAGTGCTGGCAGATCGGCCCCATTCGGCCCCCGTCTAGTCGCCAGTTTCTCCTGCTGCTTAATCAGTCGTTGGTCTTGTCTAAGATTCAGGAGCCGTATGTCTATCCCGCGCATGTTGGATTCCCCTACTGAAATCTCTTAATGTCTTGTCTGCTTGCTGCCCTGACTTGAATTGTTACTGATAACTCCCGCCATAACTATTTCTAATAACCTGATGTTCTACTGGTCAGACATAAGTGGCTTTTAGTACACAATTGTAGCTTTCATCCGCCATTGAATTTCTCTGCCGTTGTCCACCAATTAAACCAACCCAACTTTATTAGGAACTGACTTCTAATGGCCAACTATAAAAACATTCCCTAATTCAATGGGGCTTTTCCTGATCCGTCTCATTAGCTTCAATCAAATCCTCCGTTGCCACCCCCTAAAAACGTATCTCGACTTCTGCATATCCAGACCGAATAAATACCTGCTTTAGATAAAACCAACGTGAACGTGGAGCGGATCTTATACGTTATACAGTCCAGAGTTGTGTAAATCAGCAGACGGAGACTTTCGTCGGAGACAAATCGCTGTATTGCGGGATGGCTCCAGTTTAATGGCTGCTATTTTTAATTTGCTATTACATTTCCATTGCAATTGAATGCATTTATAACTGCCTAGGAATTCAAACCAAGTCGTTTTAATAATAGGTTTTCTAGCGGCCGCCATTATAAATCATGTTAAGTATTGCATCTGCTTCAATGTTACTTTTTGGTCAATGAAACAAACTCATTTAAATGCGAGATCAGCGTAATAATCATTTACTCATATCGCTTTCCGCACCTTCGCTCTAGAAAATGCCTATTAGACAGAGTTATACCGCGATGCGCTCGTACCGCGAGAAAACGCGGCGGCTTAAAATGCCTTTGTGACGCCGGCTGGTTTTGTATCTAAATTGAGAATTATTTCTGCTCCCTTTGACGTTAAATAAATGCTCCCATATACCCGCCAAACTCTCACACCGTGTCTAGCAAGTTCCTCAGAGAGAACACAATAAATATTCTATTTTTTTTTTATTCTTTTAAGCAAATAGCTTCAAATTACATTTTTTTTACAAGTTTTCTTTATTTTGAAGGGAAATGGGGATTTTACAGGGCGTATGTAGAAATAAGTTGCCTCATCTATCAGATCCTTGTGATATCTGCCCCTAGTGCTGGCAGATCGGCCCCATTCGGCCCATCCAGTCTAGTTGCCATACCTGTTGAGGCGCCGTATAGGTATTAACAGGTAATAGATACATATATTATAGATAGTAGTGGATATCAATGCATTTCATGCAGAGGTAGCTTTAAAATTTGGGGCCCAAAGCAAAAAAAAAAAAATTTAAGGTCCCATATTTTAACAAAAGTACAAAATAAAAATCTACCGCCCTCTCAGTAAAGTAAAAGTGGTGTCTATTCTCAGCTGAAGAAGTCTGGAACTCTTTGGCTTTTTTTTTTAAGACCCAAAAGCTTGACTTCCTTGCTCATGGTGCAGGAAGACCTCAGCGAGAAGAAGACCTCAGCGAGAAGAAGACCTCAGCGAGAAGAAGACCTCAGCGAGAAGAAGACCTCAGCGAGAAGAAGACCTCACGCATCTCACCGAAGAGGTCCATCTTTATTTTTTATGTCGTTTAGTGAATAAATATTCTAGATTCTTCATTTCAGTAAAGTATAACTTCCTCACATTATGCGGAGGATACATTATACATTTCCGACCAATTATCTTCCCCCAGGCTGAATTCACTGGGGAAAGAACGGTGAAAGCCCCCCCCCCCAACACTGTTACGTATTAATTATAAAAATTCCAATTCAAAGATACCAAAAAGTGCTGAGAATTTCTATGAAATTCTAAATGTAACATTTGGGATATAAAAAAACAAAACAGAGATCAAAGAAGGTGAAAACAAATATTTAATTGGTTCTTTTATTGTTCCGAGGTGTTAATGGACGGTCTGCCCTTCCTCCTTATCCGTTTTAGCACGCAACAAAAATTCTTTAAGTATACGTTTTTAGAGAGAGAGAGACATTTATGTTACGGTAAAGCGAAAAACAGAAGAAAAAAAATTATCATATCAGGCACGAAGATGAATTACTGCATTTCTATAAGAAGTGAGCACCGAATAAACTTTACTTCTTCAAAAAAGCAGAAACATTTTATTTGAACTCTCGGAACATTTGCATACAAACTTTTTTCCTTTCTTCTTTAAAAAAATAAACAAATATTTGCTTGTTTAGAATTATTTTCAAGTTATTAATATATTCAAAGGGAAGTTTATGTTTTGTTTTTTTACTGAAATACTTTAGCTTCACTGTGAGAAATAGTTATCAAAAATCCTTGTGGGAGCGTCTTAAAAAAAAAAAAAGAATCCCATGGACAGAGCTCAAGGGATTCTGGCTAGTTCAGAAAAGTGAGCCTCTGATTAAAAAATATACAGTGTTGGAAGCCAGAAATTAGAAAATAAAATTTAAAAAAATGAACTGTGAGGGGTGATAGATCGGCGTCAGTCATAGAAAAAACTTCAATACTAATTCTTCCATTGTAATCTGTAAAAAAACAGATATTTAATTACCTATAGGTATTAATTTCATGTTTGACTCATGTTTTGAATTCCTGTGAACATGATTTTTTTTCAGGGAAAAAAATATACGTATATTAATAGTAGATGATTATCAATTATATTAAGTCTGTCAAACTTGCAAACTTTTTTTTTCTACTTATTTTTTTTTTTTTGTATTAAACTGTTAGACGAAAGGATCATGGGGCTATATTTTATTTGAATAATTAATAAATGCAAATGAGCACACTGCCATATATGGCTAATATATCTTTGGGCAGAATGCTGCCATCTATTGGTAAGATGCATAATTGCAAGAAGGGCTTCAGGTATATTGTATTTATTCTTGTACTTTAGTTGGAAGACACAAATCAAATTTATATTTTTAGGTTGAAAAAATATAACTTTTCCAATTTCATGATAATTTTTGTAATAAAAAAAACCACCAAAGGGTTAACAGGTTGCTGTAACTTTATCGTGTACCACAACCAAAGTTTCCCCCCAAAGATTAATGCTATATGTTGGAGCTGCTATAAATATTGTAATTTATGCAAATTAGACTTGTCTCCATAATTCTCTGCTGCTTTCTGTCATACATTGAGTAGCATAATAACTTTGAATTTCAAGCATATGGAACAATCATATATTACACGGGAAACCTTTTTTTGAGTACACTAAAAAGTTTTAAAACTCCCTGAAGAAATGTCATGCAAACAAGAATTTTTAGAAGTTGTATTTATTTCTATTGTTGTGCTGACATTTTAAGATAATTTTCCCAGTTATAAAGGGAACCATGGATGATCACCTGACCACACAAACTATTGGCAATTTAATCTATTCACCAAGAAGTGGAGTGGTCAGTCAAGTTAACAGATAAACCATGACTTTGCTTGCTAACGCAAAACAAGTTAAAGATCCTCTAGTTTGGGAGTTCTTTGCGAGTGTCTGCGACTTTATATTTTGCGTGTTATAGAAGAAGGCATGCAAGTTATTGGCGAAGCTGCATGTCCTCATCTGTAAGGCCAGCCTTTAAGGCCAGTGGCTGCCTGATGACCTAAGTGCTACTAGAGATAATCACACACTTTAGTTACAAAAGAAATAAATTCAGCAGTGTAGGAAGAACAGAACTTTTACCTGCGAACTGATTTTACTTATTTGTTAAAGTACACAAAAAAAATAGAAAATTCTGCAATTTAATAAGAAAAAAAAAAAAATAATTAAGGACCACTGATTCAATACTACAAATAAAATTGGTTTTGAAAAGATGTATTGGCTAATGTAAGGTATCTAGAATGGGAATTTATCTGCTATTGTGACACCCTGACCACCATCTGGATTAAGTAAAAGTCCGAAAAATAAATAATTTCCAGCAATTGCATTCAAAATAAATTTTATGTAAAAAATAATCACATTATTACCATTCTGGTATTTCTTAATGAATATACCTGTTGGAATCGAGACTCAGAATATATACTCACTAAACATTCTAAAAAATGCAGATGAAAGACTATTGTTTGAACAAATAATCACTAAAATGCTTTCATAAGAATTATTAAAATGTGATGAAACACTAGAAAATAATTAAAAAGATAAAGTTGAATAGTCTGCCTCTACACAGTAATTAATTCTTCCAATCTGCGGTGAAAGTTTAATTGAAAGTTGGATAAGTGGGTGCGGAGAAGGAGAAATGTTAGAACAAGAGGCCAGAATCTAAAACTAGAGGGTCAGAGGCTTAGATGGAATGGAAGTTTTACTTTACCGAGAAGGTAGTAGATAAGTGAAGCAGCCTCCGGGCTTCCAATGCATCTCTCAAGCCTTCATCGAAAGCCCGTTCTGTCTATTTTCACGCTTAAAAATATCACTAATCGCTCTCCCAGCAGATCCCCTTAACAAATTCAAGAGCGTGATGTACGTCTCACAGCCCCGCAGCGCTGGAAAGTTGTTAAATTGCCCCCTCCGCATTTTATTGTGTAAATCAAAATAATCCTTTAAATAAAAATGAGGATAAAGAAAACCCAACAAGAGCAATTTGATTTTCACAAAGCAAAAAGTTTCGGGGCTGTTCTTATATGAGTGCTATTAGCGGAATTAATGGGACCCATTCTTTTGACTTCAGGGCTTAGAAAAAGCCATTAGATTCAAGTGCAGAGATAACACTAAATCTAATTTCTACGAGGAAGTCGGTGGCAAGCAGTCAGCGCGTACTCCGTTTAATAGGAAAGAGCTTAATGCGAGTGATAAAGCGCGCAGGAGCTGGAGAGCGGAGGCATTTACATATATCAGAGCCCGTAGAGCACGCTGCCGAGCCTTCTTTTTGTATATTAGGTTTTTCTCTTATTTCATTCCTTTGCTGACGCGCACAATTTGCCTCGTTAGCACCTTTCCAGAATTTATTTCATGAGCATGAGCTCATCTGCATGGTTAGATTTCAGTATTTTTTTATAAATTTTTGTGAAACGTTAAATTTCCCATTCTTGCTGTGGGCATTTTGGGGACTAAATCTCCTCCTTTTTCCTGCAGCATTAAAAAAAAAATAATAACAAAGGGGGTTGCTTTGTAAGTCAAGCCATGTCTGCCATGTCGTTTGTCGAGTTTAAGGTCAACGTGACTTGGCGTAAGAAGCAAATTCATAGCCTGGGAGAACTGAGTAGCAGTACTTTCCATTAGTATCATTCCATCAGCTTGGAGTCTATGTGAGTTAAAGGGACAGTCGCTAACAGTCTCATTGAACATGAATAACTATGAAAGACTTTATTTTATTATATTTTATATATTTATTTCCCTTTTTTTCAAATTAACTATATTAGCTGATGAGCCAAAACATATATATATTCATGTTACACAGAGATAAACACAACAAATGAAGCATAAGCAAACATAAAGCATACATACTGAATCACATTAACTATAATGAGCTTCTTCTGTGGCAGTCACCAGCAATAAAATGATTTAGAACTTTCTCTTTGATGTTATCAGATCAACAGTGCTTTAGACATGTAATCAGCGTACACTTAACCTGTGATTATAAGATGTGCTTGTTATTTACCTTCTTAACCTACATTTATGGATATAATTCAGAGCAAAGTTCAGGGTTTTAGAGGGGCCATTAAATTGACCTTTAACATTTCCAAAAAATCAACCATTTATTAATATTCCTATTTTAAGAAACTATTTTATTTATTATTTTTATTTATTTATATGTATTCCTTTTTTTTTTAGATTAAAAATACAAAATAGGAACTTGAAAACCCAAGAAAATATTTCCGTCTACATATATTGGAAAAACACATTCCTGTAAGGAAAAAAAACCAGAGTAGCAGCAGAAATCCTTGTAAATTAGACAGCGCAGCCTTTTTGTTGACACAGATCAATGTTCTATCAAACAGAAGGAACAATAGCTAACATTAGCATCGACTAATAGTTATCACAATGAGGAAGAACACGATCCAAAATTTTGTGGATTATGATGAAGTTGATGTATTGTCAGAAAACACGAAATGTAACAGTAATGTCAGCAGTAAGTACAACGTGTCTGCCGCAAGGATCAGGTTTAATTGTTCAATCTGACATCCTTCCGCACTTAATTAAACACAGATCAGCTGGTGATAAATTCATGAATAATAAGTGGGTTATGTCGGTGGAAATAACTAGTTGCTTCGGCTTAGGGAAATGTTGAAAAGGGTCAGTGCGGGGCAATAGAATACTTTGTACTCTTGAACATGTCTAGAAATCACCATTAAGGTACACGGGGCAATATGGCTAGTGCCATGGGGGCGAATTTGGATGCCATGGGGGTGTGCTAGCAAGATAAACATATTAATCTAGAATCATTTTTCAACTTTTGGGAGCCAATGATATATTTGTCTCAAAGCAACAAATTTCCAGTTCGCTGAAGGGGACGTAGCGAGACATTTTGGACAATGCTTCACTTCCAACTTTGTGGGGACAGTTTCAGCATGACTGAGCCCCAAAGCACAAAGCAATGTCCGTAAAGACACGGTTGGACGAGTTTGGTAGGAAGAACTTGGCTGGCTGCACAGAGCGCTGACCTCAACCTCAGGAAACACCTTTGGGATGAACGGGAATGGAGATTGCGAGCCGGGCGTCTCGTCCAACGTCAGCAACTGACCTCACAAACGCTCTACTGGATGAACGGACAAACATTCCCGCAGAAACTCCCCAAAATCTTGAGGAAATCCTTCCCAGAAGAGCAGAAGCCGTCATAGCTGGAAAGGGGGGACCAACCACATATTAATGTCTGTGTGTTTAAAATGTGATGTCATCAAACACTCTGTTGGTTTAACCCCTTAAGGACCGGGCTCATTTTTCGTTTTGTACCCTGTGGGACCGAGGCTGTTTTGACACTTTTGTGGTGCTTGTGTTCAGCTGTAATTTTGTCCTCACCCATTTAGTGTACCCACATAAGTTATATATTGTTTTTTTCAGGACAAGATGGGCTTTCTTCAGATACCATTATTTTGATCGTATCATCTTATTTACTATAAAAAAAATAAAAAAAACATGGTGAAAAATTGAAAAAAAAACACATTTTATGACTTTTATTTGAAAAATCTTTTACTCACCTAAAAAAGCAAGTAAAAAAACTAGCTAAATAGATTCTACTACTTGTCCTGAGTTTAGAAATACCCAATGTTTTTATGTTTTTTTGCTGTTTTTTGTAAGTTATAGGGCAATAAGTACAAGCAGCGTTTTATGATTTCCAAATCTTTTTTAACAAATCTGGTCAGTCTGCCTCCATCTCCTCTTTGGAACATCTTTGAAGCCGGTTAACTCAATTTAACCCATTCAAACCATATATTTTTGAAAACTAGACACCCCAGGGTATTCCAAATGCTGTTATTTTAACCCTTTCCATGCACCAATTATACAACTACACTTTGTCAAACTTTGTAATAGTAATTATTTTTATTTTTTTTTCCACACAAATTGTACTTTAGTTATAGATATACAGGTGCTGGTATATGTCACTGTCAAACAACACCCCAATATGTGTTCAGCAACATCTCCTGAGTACAGCGATACCCCACATGCATGGGTTTGTCAGATTGTTTGGCTGGTAAAAGGCTACTTTTGGGGCATGCGTAATTCAGGTGGTCATTTGGTCATTGTGCCTCCCTCTCCTCTTTGGAATATCTTTGAAGCCGGTTAACTCAATTTAACCCATTCAAACCATATATTTTTGAAAACTAGACACCCCAGGGTATTCCAAATGCTGTTATTTTAACCCTTTCCATGCACCAATTATAGAACTACACTTTGTCAAACTTTGTAATAGTATTTTTTTTTTTTTTTTTCACACAAATTGTACTTTAGTTATAGATATACAGGTCCTGGTATATGCCACTGTCAAACAACACGCCAATGTGTGTTCAGGAACATCTCCTGAGTGCAGTGATACCCGACATGCATGGGTTTGTCGGGTTGTTTCAGATTTAAAATGCCACATTTGGGAAGTGCGCTTATTTTCTCCATTTTGGTCAGTCTGTACCTATGCCCTATATTTGAGCTAGGCCACTCCAATTTACCCCATCAGCCATTTTTTTTATATATTAGACACCCCTTGGGTATTTGAAGTGCTTTTATTTTAACTCTTTGTTGAGATTTTTGAGAATTTTTAGCACTTGCTCAAAATAATAAACTTTATTTTTTAATTTAATTTTATTTTTTTAATACTTTTTTTATATTTTTTTTTACACATTTTGCTGGTACTGGATGGTTCATCTAGTGACATCACTGCATAATTATTTTTAAATGTTAGCACATTTTTTTTTTATTTTTTTTTCCATTTTTTTTTTTTTTTTTAATATTTTACTAATCACATAGTGATTAGAAAGCTGGGCTCCATTGACTTGCATGGTTGAATGCAGTACCTGTATTCAACCAGCAAGTGGAGCCAGTTCTCTAGAGGGTCTGGAGACCCTCTAGCGAACTTTTTCGTCTTTATTGTTTTATTTCCCGGGCCGCCGCCATCTTGCTTGATGGCGAAGATCACCGGCAGCGGCGGCTGTGACCGCTCTCCGGAGCGGTCACAGCCCACCCAGAGGTAAGTGTTTGGTGTCGCTGGATGCCTCCTGATCGAGGCATTCCAGCGACACCATTTAAGTTTAGGAGGCGATCGTTGATCGCCTCCTAAACGCTTTTAAAACGGGCGTCCGCCGCCATACAATGTATGGCGGCTGTTGACGCCCCGGGGAGGGGCCAGACATGGCCCCCGATGCCGATCTCGGCCTTGCTGAATGCCTCGACATCGAGGCATTGCAGCAAGGCCGTTTAAGCGAAGAAAGTGATCCTTGATCACTTTCTAAGCTTATGTAATTTTTTGACGGTTCAGGACCGTCAAAGGTCATTTAGTGACCTTCTTGTTATGACGGTCCTGAACCGGCAAAGGTCGCGAAGGGGTTAATGGTCAGGTGTCCCGATACTTTTGTCCATATGGTGTATGTTCCGACATCCATGCGAACATAAAATGACCTACTTAAGTTTGAGAGATTTGCAGTAAAAAACTTTTTTTTTTTTTATAGTTCCTCTCGGACAAAGAGCTCTCAGTCTAGAGAAACATTAATATATTCTGTCATTGTGGGTGAATTTCCATCTGAATAGATGACTTACATATTAGGAAGCTGTAATTAACTAAGAATTTGCAGTGTTCTGAGTAATCTACAAGTGGCTGGACCTTTTATATTCCACGCACGGCGGATTCTTCTGCCGGGCTTGGGTAATTATTCACCGTGAATACTTCTTCACGCGGTCGGCTTTGTTCTTTTTGCAGCAATCTCGAAATTGCCGTTTCTGTACTGGTCACCGGGTTATAAATAGCCACCAAGTCACTACATTAGAACAATACTGTAGCACTTAATTTCTGAAACATTCATCACTTGCAATTATCCCCGGACCATTGTGCGAGAAGCGGTTCTGAAATTCACATTTTCGGAAAAAAAAAAAAAGTTATCAAAACAAATGGTTATGAGAAAAAAAAAGTGTTAAACTGTGCTAACGTATATTATACATTCCTGCAAAAACAAAAAAAACTAAAAGAAGTCGTAGCTGCAAATATTATATTTAAGTTAAAGAAACAGATGTCTTAAAAAAGAACTTGATATGACTTTTATTGAGTGGTACCTGAGCACCGGCTTTAAAGGTGTCCAACAGCGGGACATCAGGACACTAGTGATGTCACATCACGCTTTGTCCTGTTATATGAGCAGAACCATGACATCATAGGGTGTTCCACCTGTATCCTGAATCCAGAATCTAACACTAGAGGTTTAGAAGCTGAGATGGAATGGAAGGAAGTTTTGCTTTACTGAGAGGGTGGTAGAGAACTGGAACAGCCTCCCAGCAGCAGTGGTAGAGGGTAATACAGTGAGGGCATTAAACATGCATGGGGCAGACATACGGCTCCTGAATCTAAGACGAGACCAACGACTGATTAAGGTTTGAGACATTATATCAGGACAAATGGAGGACTAGACGGGGGCCGAATGGGGCCGATCTGCTGGCAGGTTCCATGGTTCTATGAGCAGTGCCCAATTCAGGCGGAAGGGATGCTAATCTACCAGCAGCCAAGATATAAAAAATGGTTTTCAGGTTGTGCAAATAAAAGATGGTCTGTTGGTGGCTACAGAAGGCCATGGAATAACTTGGAATAATCTGTATCTGTACATCCTCAAAGCCTCCCAGAAACTACTGACACGGAAAGCTTTCGGACACGGAGGGATAACAACGAAAGACAAAGTGAAATTAAATAAATGAAATAATTCTTTGGGGCAACAGGAGACATGGGAGTGGGGGAACAAAAAATCTTATAACTTGTACAGGGCTATTGTTTGTTGGAATAGAATTTCTCGCAGTGATGTGGAAAGGTTTGGAAATTCTATATTTCATCTTTTTCCTCTCCGCTGTGAAATGTTTGAGAATACCTGTCACAAGAAAATGTTTTCTAAGGTAATTTCAAGCCTGGAACTTTTTGGAAAGTGTTTTTCTTTTTTCGTACTCTTGAAAAGAACTTGATGAGCAGATGACAGTGACACATCTTAATTGATATTCCCCCAAATAGTTGATGTCACATGGATTGACAGGTAATAATCTTTTTCTGTCAAGAAATGTAACATGAATTTTAAAAATAAAAAAGTGCTAATGGATCCGCCATCTTTGCTAAACATGGAACGCGTCTCGATACAATGTTTCTCATGATGACCACGAGAGTCACCGGTCCTGTGCTGACCTCATCATGGTTTCCACCATCAACTTACAAAAAGTAATTCATAGGGGACAAGCCGAAAAGGCAAAGAACTGAGCCTGGAATTTTTGAATGGTCAACTTGGACCTTCATGAAGGGAAAGTCCATCAAGGTTCCTTGGTACCCCACAATGAGTCCCGTCAAAATGCATGGAGTGTTTCTGTGAGTTGAAGGACAGCTCACGTTCCTCAAGTAACACAACGACTACACTTGAGAGTTTATGTTGAAATCAATAGGGACTACGCTCAAGGCATCTTACACAAGCTGAGAAATACCCAGAAATGGTCAATTTACCAAGAACTTGCCCTGGAGCCACCTTTTGCACCAGTACCTCTACTCTGAGAAGAGGGGATGGAGGTTGCTTGGTTCCTTGTTACATCTCAGGTCTGATTATTGGTGCTTTTTGAAATTAACATTTACTGTGAATTAATGACGACCTGGCTTTGCTTTATTCGCATCTCAACCAATTTAAATGCCCGGGAAGTAAAAACGCGAATCAGTTAACGCTTTAGAATTAAATAAAACCAAGTAGCACTTTCATCCTTACTAACCGCTAGACCTTAGGAAAATATCGCCTCATATCTAGGCTTCCACGCAATTTCTCTGTATTATTCCTGTTTTTGGCTTTTAAAACTTTAATGTCTCCATTTTAGGTTTATTTATATTCATTTCTCCAAAGTGTAACAACAAAAAAGCTAGCTTTTCAGCCTTTGAATCCTCCAAATTCTATGGCTTTGAAGGTAATCTCCTCTTCACGGGTTTTCATTGTCCACCCGAATCTTCCCGCTGGGCTGACCGGCCTCTCCGCAGAAGACCATCGCGTTTCTGAAAGCTTTAGCTCCGCCATTATGTACTTACTAACAACCACAATAAAATAAAACATTTATTCTGATTTCCATCAGCCTTCTACAAAGCCCCTTCTCTTCCATTGTCGAGTCCCTCGCATACAAAGCTAATATGTCAGCAATTTCCTCTCCAGAATACATTGTAGCGATGGCGCTAAAGATTTAATTTGTTTCTGTAGACGACATTAAAAAAAGAAACTGAATAAAACCAGTAATTTAAATTAAGGATCAGGGTTTTTGCTGAAAAACAAGAGGTTTATGTTCTGATGAAGAAAGTTGTATAAAAGAACAGTGGGGTAGTTGGCTGGGGTTCTTTTTTTTTTTGCTTGGCACATGTGGTCTACGCACACAAAGGCACTTTAAAGGGGGCATGAGTGGGTGTAGAGATTTGCCAAGTAAACAGGCCAAACAATTGGAGCCAAGTGGCCCATTATAGGACAAGCCTCCGGACGCCGCGGCATATTTTTTAAGATTAATGCTATTTCAGCTTCTGTTCCAACAATGAAAACATAACTAACGATGTTAAGTGTTTGCTACAATGTTACTCGTTCCCCTGGTTAATGCTGGGACACCAGGGAAACTTAATTTATTGCCGTACTTCAGCTAATAGCCATTTGGTGGCCTTTTTTTTTTTTTTTCGTTGGTTTCCGAACGGTTTTGCACATTTAAAACTTTTTGTTTTTGTTGTCGAGTTAATTTGACTTAATTGGAATGAAGTTGCTAGGCTAATTAGTGTGATCTCTCTGTGTAACGGATCAGAATGGCAGGAGAAAAGAGAAAAAAACCCATAAAGAGCCATTTAATTAGCACGTTTGGGCTTTACGCGGCACAGGTCACATGACTCGACTGAAGAACAAGAGAGAACTGGTGGCATCTTTTCAAATGAACCAAGACCACCGATAGTCTTAGAGGAACGCTGACTGCTGAAACAGAACTATGATTTTGACCTATTGTATTTTCACAGAAAGTGTTGATTTTTGAATGAAGTGGCAGCCAATCGGTGGTGTGCACCTTCAGACCACAAATGAAGTGGGAGCTGCAGCTTCTCCCTAAGTTTTTTTTTTTTTACATTTTTTCAAGAATGTATATACTTTATTATGCATTATTCTTTAGAATAACATTAAATTATCCATTGAAGAATTTAACAACATCTTCAACGTCAGCAGCGCCATAACTTTTTTTTAGACTTATTTTCAGAGTTTTTAATTTTTTTTTTAAATATCGATTTTTTTGGTGGCTAGAACGAGCTCATAAAAAAAAGGTGCACTTCTCAGATACTAAAGTTAAAAGTAAAAACTTGCCACATCTGTAATTTCATTGCTTATTGTGTGTCACGCGACGATGTAGCTGGCAGCCTGGATGCGTAATTCAGAATGAGCCGTTGCGAGGTATAAAGACATCCCGCACCTGGGCTCTGCCGAGCAAAATCAAAACACATCGCTCGCAGCAAAGCCGCGATTAAACAGACAAGAAATGGTATTCGATCGGAGGGGAACAGCTGCGGTATAATTGCCTCCCTGTTTTTCTCTGCAAATTAATGTTGATATAATTAAAATAACCACTTAAAGGGCACACAGGTATTAAACTCAATTCTACAAAATCCATAACTTGGTTTTTGTTATGACTGCTTTTGACTAAGAAAGAATACATTTCAAGTGTAGAAATATCAAGAAAAATGTCATGTTTAGACTTATTTTAGCAAATTTTTTTGTATTGAGCGCTCACAGCTTTCGGGATAGCTAAAGTAACTTTTTAAAACTGCCTATTCCTCATGCTTTTGGTTAATTCTTTAAAAAGTAAAGGGCTATGGTAAGGAAGTGTCAGGGAAGTTATGTGGCAATAGGTGGCAGAACTAGCATTATTTAATCAATTTCTTATCCTTTTTTTCCCCCTTCCTGTACATCATCGTTACAGAGGTTACTCGACAGTCCAATGGCATACATGTGATTGGCTGCCGCTACTTCCTCTGATTTCATTGGGAGCTCACTTCCTGTTGTAGCAGCGCTACGGGGCTAGCACAGGAAGTGTACTAAAATACACTTCCTGCATTCAGTGGAAGCAGCCGGGGGAGGAGAAAAATAAGACAGAATTCCCATTTTCTAACTCGTTAATATCATAAGGATGACTGCACAGATTTCCATGCAACATTTAATGGATTAAAATAAGTACTACTGATTCACAAAACAGCCATGGTAGGATTAGATAGGACTAGTCAATATTGGGGTATTTATTATGTGTGGAATTTTGGGGACACATATGCTGCTTAGTGGCATATTTTGCCTAGACTGACTACAGCACCAGCTTCATAGGGCAGCAGCTGCATAACCAGGGGCAGATTGTCCTTCTGGGTACCCTACTGTTCCATTGGCCAGTTAGGGAGATCTCCATTATAACTGGCTCATATACAGCATATATCATGGTGAAGACCCAGCACAGCCTCCATAGTGAACCTACCCTGCACTGCTCGTCGTTAAAATGTAACGTAATGGGACGTGATGTCATATCCCAATGATCAGCATGGAGGACAATGGCTGCGGAGGGAATTGGTGCGGGAAGGCTGGGGTAGCACCAAGTCAAAACATGTGACTGGTGATGCTCCCTTCCACTCAACACCGTAGGTTGAGTGTTTATGTCCAATGACCCACTGGGAATTAGCCCACATTGCCTCATGTCCTGTCGGGGGCTTGGCTGGGATAGAACTTGGAGCGGACTATTGAGTGAAGTCATAATAATTGGATTGGGAGCCAGTATTGGCCTCATGTAGGATAATTCTCAGAAATACAACACTCTTTTGAAGTACAATCCAAAAGGCACTTAGATTTAATCCAGAAGCAGACATCTACAATATTTGAAATAAATATGTAGTTATACAGCTTTCTCTATTTAATATTCAGGGACCATTAATCACATATTTGCTTTGCTTTTGGTTTAGCTGCGAGGGACTTTCGAGGGCAAACAGATTTATGATGCAAAAAAGATGAAGGAGTGAAAAGAACTACTTTGGAATGATTATTTAAGATTTAAAAATCTATAGCAGCGTATTTCTACGCGGGTGGGATCAGTATTGAACCTTTTCGCAGGTCTCATAAATAATTTAACGCAACTGCTGACCAGCGTGAACCAGGATAAAAAAAAAAATTAAAAACAACAGAAAATTCGGTTTTAATCAATGATCATTAATTATACAGAGCAATTCTTCACAGGTTGTTTTTAATGTCATTTTTTTTTACATTTGTATTATTTTAAAAGAATCGAACATAAGCATACAGAGTTCTGTAGCCTCTGTATTTTAATTTTGCTCATTATTTTATTCTCTCCACTATTACCCAGCGGCGGATGAAGTCTCTCTGGGGCCCGTACACGCTACCGCTCATGGGACCCCATTGAGCACTGACCTGTTGGCTACAGTAGCCTGTGGTCAGTGATGGTTTAATGGCAGATTATTCATTGCATACCGCGGGACCGCAGAGCTCAGGAGCCCCTAGGCAGTTACATAGTGTGCCTAATGTATAATCCATTCACTACCGTATAAATTAAATACTGTTGTGATGGTGGTCATGTGTAGAAGCCAAATTGCCAGCCACTGTCTCAAGTGTAGGGAAAATGGAGCCATGGTCAGGGTTGGGCCACAAGGCCAGGAGACGATATAATTTTGTTATACAACCTTAAGGCAGTCAATACAAGTACTTGGTTTAGGGATCTTATGGAAGACACACAAAAACCCAGCCAACATTAATGTTAGGGGGTAAAAGGAGGGGGCATTTTAAATTTTAAGTTACAACGAATCATTTAATGAGTGTTTGCCATACTCGAATTGGCAACTTACCCCCAGACAGTTTTCTGGTTAAGGAGAGTTGGCGAGGAATGTTGGAAAGATCTAGATCAATGAGAAAAGCACATGAATAAATGACAGGACCAAGTCTATAAGTTCTCGACACCACACTGGAGGGAAAGGCAGTTTCCCTAAGGATGGGGAGACTTTACTTTTCTGATTATGTAGAAATATCTTCACCTTGGACTTTGGGTTTATTGACCCTGCTGCCTTAAGATGTCTTCCTGTTCCCGTGTGACCGCAGACGCTACGGTCCTCTAGCTCTCGCTTTGTGTCGTTGGGTGGTTGGTACATAATTTATGCTGTTATTATAGCTCATTAAACATTGTATCCATAGTTATTTCTTTAAGAAAGAAATCACATCTCAGGTCAGGCGCGTTAACCCCATTTATATAATTTATTTCTCTGTAAAAATCAGACGCTGATGACATCATCTCATCTTACATCACCTTTTTCCTGGAACCTATCTCGATGTAAATACGAGGACTGAGTGTAAAAAGAACCCAAAACCATTTCAAGTATAAGTTCATAATAATGAAGAATCGTCTGCAAATATTCCACTCTTTGTACATGAAGTTTATTCACAATAAAAAGAAATTTTATTTTTCTGGTTATAAAAGTGGTTAAGGCGCCCGCGGTATTTCTTATAAATGCTAATGAACTCCAAATGCAGACATTGCAAAACGCGTTCGGGTATTTTAATGCTGAAACAAAAAAAGGAAGACTTCAAAGATATAATTCTATTTCTGTCCTCAGACCGACCTCTGATACTCGTCTTGCTTGTTAGAGGTTTAAATTTCCCCAGACGGCAGAAGTCTCGCAGAATTCCTGGCAATTTCCAGACTACTTTCATCCTACGGCTAACGGACCAATCAGAGGCCGGCTTAGGACCTTAAGTCTTAACCCGCGTGCCTATGGGACGTAGCCTCGTCCTCTGCAGAGTTCAATCTCTTGTAAGATTTCGCTTCAAATGCTTCTTTTACTTCTGTCCTCATCTGGGATTTCAAATTATGCAATTATACTCATGCCTGAAAAGGGTTTGGATATTATGTTTTATTCATAAAGTATATATCAATAACTTTATTTTAAAAAATAATAATTTTGCGGTTATAATTCTTTGCAGATGTGCAAAATGTGAAATTTCCCCTCATTATCAGTGACAGAGATTGAGAAACACGGTGGCTGTTTATGACTGCAACACCTAGCCTTTGGCTGAGTATTCCCTAACCTTTTCCTTATCCCTAACCCTATTCTTAACCCTATCCTTAACCCTATCCTTAACCGTATTCTTAACCCTATCTTTAACCCTATCCTTAACCCTATCCTTAACCGTATTATTAACCCTATCTTTAACCCTATCCTTAACCCTATCCCTAACCCTTTCCTTATGCCTAGCCCTATCCCTGACCCTATCCTTAACCCTATCCTGTTAGGGATATTAATGAGACAAAATAGGTAAAACCAATATTTCGTCACACACGCAAAATAACGACGCTACCAAATATTGTAGGACCACATCCACAATATTAATTTAAGGAGATACCCTATATTTTATCTCCGATCCTAAATTCTTTCAGATCGCCGAAAATTATAATTCAAATCAGATATATATCACCAAGATAGTCAATCAAAAATATTTATTTATTGTGAATACAATTTATAAAATCTATGTATGAGTCACACAGTGCATAATATAAAACACAAAGTTCTTAAAACATGTCAAAATTGAATCAATTCAAATACAATATATTATCGATAGTTATCAATATGAATTAGTACTTTATGAGTCTAACACACAATTAATTTCCAGTCCACTCAGCAACCAAAAATTGATAATAATCCGGGCAGTAATAAAGATATCACTTTCTCTCTTATATTAGTTTAACTAATATGACAAATTAAAAATAATTTAATAATGTCTACGAGTATTAGTGAAATTCCTAATAGATGCAAATGATGTCAAACTTCATCTACAGGTAAAAATACCTTTTCATTATTGTTATTATCACGGGTTATAAACTGCAGTCTCACAAGCCGCCATATACAATAATGCAATATAGTACTTCCCAGAAACAGGGAATTCTATACGAAGAAGACAAAATTCATCTCTATTCAGAATAATAAAACAATTATATTTACCACCACTTGTTGCTGTTGTCCAACCGGTCCTTGTAGAAGTTAATCCAGGTGTCAAGAAATTTAGTAGGAAAGAACATAACTTTCTAAAAGTTATATAGGTTAGAACTCCAAGTAACTCCAAGAGTGAAATATGGTGCCAGAATCTTAAGATTCCAATTCTCTGGGGTAAATTTGGTGAATCCGTCTGTCCTTTTCCTTCTTTTTTTTTTTTTAATTATCCAAGACATAAGCTTAAAAAGAGAGCTTATTATCATAGCCTCCACCTCTTGATTGGAATTCTCCAATCATAACGGTGGGTTTTACCCATTAAAATTAGGATTTCTACTCATATTTACACCGTTGTAATTTCTTAATTTACCTGTGAGAGACGCTCTGGTCTAAGAATTAACTTAAAACCGTTACATATGTGTTTGGAATTTATCCTTGGTCACCCTAATCGCCAGGTGTTACCTCCTAGATAGTAACTCAGGCCTTGGTAGTCTTACCATGGATCCCCCATTCCAACTTACATTTCTAAAGATATGCAGCGTCTACTCCTTAACTTTCTCATGGAAGATAACATTCATTGTATCATACTTACTGAAACATCTATATACATGAATACTCCTTTGTTCTCTATTATAGAGGAACAAAGACAAAAAGAAATCATCACTACATGATTAAGTAAAATAAAATGGCTCTGACTCCATTTTGTGTTCATGTAAAGTACTGAATATATGGAATACATGTTTTCTATGATAAAATATTTGACAATCCCTATCCCTAACCCTTTTCCTTAACCCTATCACTAACTCTATCCTTAACATTATCCCTAACCCTATCCCTAACCCTATCCTTAACCCTACCCATAATCCCTAACCCCAACCAGTCCAAGGTCGGGGCAGGAGTAAGGTAATCAGGTCAGAAGCAGACAAGAAATCAGATAGATCGATGCACAGAAGATATAACAAATAGTAGAAATTGGAGCAAAACATAAAGTGTTGGTTCTTGATGCATTTTATGGGATCTCAATATGGCCGTCTTGGAGGAGAGAAGACAGAGAGTAGTTACAACAAGAGACCAGAATCTAAAACTAGAGGGTCAAACATGGAATGAGGGGGTGGTAGATAAGTGGAACAGCCTCCCAGTAGAAGTAATAGAGGCTAACACAGAGAAGGTATTACACATGCATGGGATAGGCATGTGGCTACCGAATCTAAGACGAGACCAACGACTGATTAAGGTTTGAGTCTTTACAGCAGTAGGAACAGGTCACTAGACGGGGGCAAGTCTGCCGGCAAGTATTTCTATTGGCACCACTTCCTACGTACAAAAAATTGAACAGAACTTTGTATGGTGGAGCCCTTGACCGGATCAGTGACCCGATCAGCCGCCCATGTGATTGGTAAGCATTGTATGAAGGCACCAGACAGATAAAAACAGTTTTAACTATAAAGCAGCTCAATTGTTACTGGTTTACAGAATGCTGTATATTACACCTTTAAAAATAGCGGCTATTTTCTATTGACCTTGTTAATGCGACTCTAAGATATGTGACCCTCAGCATGAAAAAGCCCGTTACTAACATTCCTTTTGATTAATACAGAAAGCACAAATGACACATTCAGGTTTTTTTTTTTTTAATTAAAAGCAGCTTATTACAAAGCTAATGGCAGGAAAGCTACTTTGAATTTCTATTTTTTATCTCAGAGAAACAGAAACTCCACAGAACAGTAATGATTAAATTGCTGCTGTAAATGGAACATTCCAGTCTCTGGAATATAGAAAAGGAGTCGGAAACTTATTGCTATTTTTTGCTATAGAATTTCCAGATCTGTAGGATTTGCAGGTTCTAAGTACCAGAGGAACGCTAAAAACATTTATTTATACATTTCTTACATATACACAAAATATCACTATATTATTATAGTTCTACACAATTTTAAGTTCCTATTTTTTTTCTTTTAAACTGAATTGGCCCAAGTTTATATTTTAGAAACAAAAATATTTTTTCTCTTAAACCATAAAAAAATATTCCTTTTCAGAAAACGACATTTTGTGACCCTTAACATCACATTACATTTATTTATAGGGTGCCGGCAGATTCCTTAGCGTCACTTAATTCTCTGTGTATGCAAGCAAATATTTGGAATGTACTTTATATTACAGAAAAAAACCTCGTAATAAAATATAAAACTAAAAACTATATTTTTTTCAATGACTCATATACCAGCAACTAAGTTAAATATAGGTTTATAAATTTATTTTTATATTTTTGAGACTCAAGAAACAAAATCCAAAGCAAAATATTTATTTACCTCAACTTAAAGGTAAATCAGATAAAAGTTATTATAAAGTTTTCATCTTATGGAATGGGTCAACACCCAAGATTTTTTCCGGGGATGTTTCACATGGTTTTGGCCAAAAGTTTTGGCTGATTCGGCGTGAGCTTCCTTCAAATAACCACCATCGAGTCTCTCGTGTGACTTACAGACTTTTCAAACTATTGTGCTTCAGAATAAGTAAAACTTTTTCAAAAAAATGTAGTCTGATTTAAGTGCACATGTTACAGATTTAATAAAAATATAAATGTAACTAAAACATTTTCTGGGTTCATTCTTTAAAAAAAATCTTTAGAACAATAGGAAAGGCTATTTTATTTTAAAAAAAAATATTTTATTTTCCTTGAAAAATTACAAATTTCTTATTCTTTTATGATGGTCTCCAAAAAGAAGCTCAAAAAGAGACGGAATGAGCACAGCTAGGAAGATTTTTTCAAGATTTTCCTTGAAAAGTTCATTTTTCCTTATTCTTCTATGGTGACATCAAAAAGTAGCCCAAGAGGGAGTACGCAGAGAGTGAAGAAAGTATTTGAAGGACTTTATTCTCCTGCGGGGTCTCTCCAACTCAATCGGAGTATTGTCCGTGGTCCTACCGCTCCATAGCATTAGTCCAGGATCATTGATCAGCTTTGTAGGCCAACCCAGAGCCGTTAATCTAATTAGATTACTAGAGAGTTCACCGGCAAAAGCCTTTATCTAAATGTCACTCGCCCGCCAGGCATTTTACATTTTTGATATTTCTAGAATTCCTCTTGGAAAGGCGACCACAACGGGGAATTCTCTGTTCCGCTAAGACGATCACCTTCAGCTGTCTAGGATTCCGTGAAAGACATGGAGGACGGGATATCAGCATACGTAGGAAAGAAATATTTAGGACAAAGTACACGCACCTTCATCGTAGTCAATCCATACAAATTCTTCTAATATTTGGCATAATTCTAGGATTGTGGAATTTCGGTGTAAGCACTTGGACACTGGAACATTTTTGGCAAAACCTGCTTCATGGTTGGGTTTCTAGAACGTAGCTTTCATGCCTGTTAAAAATGTATAGTTATTGTGCCTCCCAAGATTTTACATTTTTTGCTTGGAATTACATTGAAACACAATAAGAAATGTAACATAGAAATGGAAATTATTGAAGAAAAAATCATTAGATGTTACATATCGGCAATCAAAAAGTAACATTTTTAGGCTAAAAAACATTCTGTTTATAGAGAGAATTTGTTACTAAGTTTCTTTCTATCCCAGCTTTGAGGCTGAAGGTTTGATACTTTTATAAAATACAGAAACACGGATATTTTATATATTTCATTTAGAATTTCCTCTTGGTCCAGTAATTTGTGTTTAGTGGGGTGTCTCTGCACGTTCAGTAATCCGTCTATGGAGACCTACAGGGTCCTGCAGACCTTGACATGAACCTGATGTTACCAAGGTTTTCTGTTGAGATTCTACGGAATTCTACCGAATCCCCCAAAAAACAGTTGTTTTAGACTTTATGGGATAGAATCTACGGCTCCTGAATCTAAGACGAGACCAACGAATGATTAAGGTTTAAGTCTTTACAGCAGGAGAAACGGGGGACGAGACGGGGGCCGGATGGGGTCGATCTGCCGGCAGATTGTAGGTTCCTCCAAAATGAACATGGGTCGTGTTGAACATGTCCACCATGAGCAGAATAACTATTTGGCCACTCAGGGCCCTTTAATGTCCAGCAGTCCTGACAGGGCCATCAAGGGCCAATATACACAAATAAGGATCAAGCAAAAAAACATAGAAATAGTAAAGAAGTTACCTAAATTTTACCTTCCCCACTAGGTTCTTCCTGGAGCTGTAATCCGGGTTCGTACAATTAGAGCTTTTTACGTCCTGGACTGCAGAAAGTTTTAGTGATTTAATAAAATCTTTTTAAAGGCACAGAACAGAACGGCTTTTTGTGACAGCAGCCCACGCGGTGCTATATATGATAGGTGTGAATAATAGGAGCGTTAATTAGTCTGACAGCAACTTTTGAGGTTGCAATAAAAATATGTATTTCTCTTTTTCATTATAGAGATGAACATAAAGCCGAGAGCTGCCATTCATCCGACGCTGAAAGCCATCGCTTTACAGCCACGAATTAATCTGGATTTCAGGAGACCTTGAACCAAAAATAAATGATTAGATAGATTGATAAATAAATAGATAGATGATAGATAGATAGATAGATAGATCTGAAATGTGAAATCTGAGCATCATGGGAGTTGTAGTTCATAGCACTTGGAGTGCCAGATTTCAATTTCCTGCAGCTTTTTCATAGTAGAGTGTAAGCTCCCGGGAGCAAGGCCCTCTTCTCCTGTACCGGTATGTCTTAACATGTGTAAATGTTATCAGCAAATTTTCTTTTGTTCATTTTCACCCCCCCCCCCTTTTTGTAAAAGACGGAATCAGCTGACATTTATAAATAAATGCGATGCCCTTTAATGCCTGAGCATGATGGGAGTTTGTATCCATAACACCTTTTATTCCACGCTTAACATATCCCTGAGAGCCAATTTACATGAAAGACGCTAAAATAAACTCCAGACAAATCCTCAGACATTTAGATTTATTATTTTTTTTTACTTCTTTTAAATTTTATTTCAGACGTTAAGCTTGCATTTAGGAAATAATTTACAGAGGGTAAACATTATCGACAAATAACAGCAACTTCTTTTCTTTTCTCTCTTTTTTTTCAAGGAGCCGGTATAAAACGAGGATGTGTATTTTATGAAGGAATTGGGGTTTTTTTTAGTTTTTTGTTTTTTTTTCTTTTTTAGGCTATAAAATGCATAATGAAAAATCCTCAGCTCTTCAAAGAAAAACCTTCCATTTAAATTCATAAATAAGCCCGAGGCGGCACGCAGAGAGGTATATAAGCACTTACTAAAAGGGCTGCCGCAGTGTTTCACCTTGAGCACTTCTCTTGTATCAAATTGCCGGGTGTCAAAAGATACATTTCAGTAATTTTCTGCATTTTGTGGACAATGATTTTATTTCTTCAGTATCTAATGCAATGAAGCATACAATCTGTGTCAGCGGGAGCCGCGATACATTGTAATATTTTGCTGATCACAGCTACAGGTACGTCTCATCAGCTGCCAACGCGTTTGTTGAATATACATGCGCCCGAGGTTAAAGCCAAAAAAGATTGCGCGTGTACACATCGCTTAACCCTTGCGGCGCTGGCGTCCAGATGTCCTGGATTTCAGGCGACGGCGATCTGATTTAGACATCTGTCGCTGGAAACGTCCTCAAAATCCCTATATTTTTCATAAATATCTTTTTGCTTTAAAGGGACTTAAAACAGCCAATCGTTGGCCGGAAATCTCTCCCGTCTGCGAGAGTGCACGGGGGGTCTGAAGAGACCCTCGCCTTCTGCGTTGGCCCACTGGTGGCAAACATATCACGTACAGGGAGGACACGACTCCTGCGTGGCATTTAGCTGGGGGGGCAAAGGAAGGGGCAATTCTCCATTTGCAAGAGAGAGAGACCTCCAACATTTAAAGGAATGACACACTCCCCGCCATGCTGTTAATATGCTAAGATAATATGCTGGTTTTGCCACCTTTTGCCTCATATCACAGCTTCCCTGGGATAAAGTAACTCCAAGACAATTACACCGATTGTCAAGCAACAAACACAAAAAAACAAAACACAATCTGCAGGTATTTTCATTAAAACGATGTTAAAGGCGTGACGGCGATCGTTTCTGTGTTTACGGTCCGGTGGCCCTGCATGGGATCAAAGTAGAGTAAGCGCTTACCCAAGGCAAACAGGCAAAAACATCTTAATAATGAATTTCCGGGCCCAGAGGGAATCAAAAGGCTAATTTAATTCACCAAGGTTTTTGTTTTTTTAAATTAATTTTATTTATTTTGTTTATTGGAGGAGATTCGGCGAGGGGTTAACCGGGGTCTCGGTTGGAAGAAATCGAGCGAGCAGAACTGTCTCAGACGGCCGGAATTTCAGGCAGCCTTGAGACTCGTGCCAAACAGAGGGAACGCACTTCCAAAAGCACATTTATAGGACCTCATTAAATGTAACATTTCCACCAGGCAGCCCTATTTATCACCGCAGCTAATATTGAGGCTTTTTGGCGTTCCCGGGACAGGCCTGTTTGCTGTTTTCATTGGCCGCGTTAATCTTGTCGCAGAGAATTTAGCGGCGTATGAATATATTTTATGTGGCCACATGTTTGTATCGGAGTCCATAATGGCTTCAGAGAAACTCACAAAGCTGTATTGCCACAACCCCCCCCCCAAACACTCAATTTACCCCAAACGCCACCAGCGGGGTCTCCCGGCTGTTACCGGCCATTGGTGACTGTTAGATATTTATCATCGATAGTAACCGATGAATGGAAATCGCCCAACGTCACAAATTTCTAAATTCAGTTTTTTTGTTTTTGAGTAAATATTCTGAATGCATTTATTTCACTATTTACAAGAAGGGCTGGAATAGCCTGGATTTATTTTTAAGGAAATAATCGCTGCAACAGCATTTCGTATCTTTAACTCTAATTACCAAATTGTGTGGTTTTTTTTATTTTTTTTTAAAGGTAACTGCACTTTTTTATACTTAGCTTAAAAGTAAAGCTTTGGGAAGCTGAGATCGGAGGCAGCCTGTGGCAGAGCCAGCATTTCTGATCAATTTCCCACCCTGAAGTTCCCTCCTGTCCACCCCCCCACCAATACCAAGGCTGCCTGAACCAATCAACAACTTAATAACAGATGAGACATCATCACATTTATTTAGTTTAGTTTTGAACTCTAAAATTGATTTAGCAAAGTTATATTTTTTAGAACTTTTTAATAAACTTAAATTTAAAAAAAAAATCTTTATTTTTTAATAAATGTTGAATAATGGTGCCTACCATTGTACTTTCTTCACAATATCAAGGGGTTAATATTTTAAGCGCCTCAGGGTCAGCTCATTTCGAAAGCCCCCAGGTATGCTCATCACCCGCTGGCCTTAAAGCGCCAGGCCCGATTTATAACCCCAGTCCGGCCTGCGACTCGGCCAAGGCGCGTCTCTTCTCCCGATCCCCTCTTTTTTTCTATGTCGCTGTCCCTTTAAAGTACGAGACGAGGAGTCTAAACGTCACGGATCCCTTGAGAATATGATGAAGAAGTTTTACCGCAGAACGCGGCAGGCATCAGTAAACAGAACATACTTCTTCCCTGACTTTTACGGATATGTTAATTATCACGATCTCGTTTGATGAGACATATGCTTCATCTCCATCCTCGGCAATTTCTCAATTTATGTTCATTTCTTCATAACCTCCTTGGGTAGAAGTTCTTTTAAAAAAATAAAACGCGTGCCGTGTGCATCTCATAAAGACATATGTCAGCCGCCATTGCGTGAAATATGTCCGTGTAGCTGCGGGGAACGACCGCTGCACTCTCTGCGTTACGTACATTCTTATGAAGTATCTCGTCGGTGACTTTATATGTTAATTTAATAATAACAGAGACTGGAAATGATCAGATTTCATTAGATTTTATCATCTGAAAATCACCCCCCCCACACGTTTTTTTGTTCTATTACTGCAACACCTCTCTAATAAATATAAAACATATAAAACAAAATGCCTGGAGCAGACAAAATACCTCCTATAAAACAAAGAAATCACAAAGACATAGACCCAAAATAGTGCCTCCCCTATCCTATTCCTAGTAGGATAGGAAGGGTTAAAACAAAACCCAATGAGCAGGTAATATACCCCCCCAGGGTTCTTTTATTAAACCACCCCACCACACATCTGGTAGAGAAAGAGAGAGGGGCAAAAAAAAACCCCAAATCTTTCCTGGATTTAGTGTATTGAGCAGGACTCCATCAGCAGTAACGTTTTTATGACGAGTGGCACCTCCTTGGCGTGAGGAAATTTCTCGCAGATGGTTCTTCCTCGGATTTTGGCTTCTTTGCCAAACATGAAATCAACCTGAATGGACGACTTGGTCGATTTAAGGTGCAGAGTTGGCATTGACCACTTTTTACAAAGTAACATCTGGGACTGAAACTGTTGGCCGGGTGTCTGCTCATCTGTCCGCACGTATTAAGGGTCCATGTGAAAAATTTTAATTCTAATTTTAAAATTTGCCATCTCTTATTGTCAGAAAACAAACAGCGTTATTGGATGCTTTGGGATATGAAAGTGGAAAGAAGCACTTATAGTATTCATTGGCTTTTCCTTGGTGTCGTATTGAACTTATGGCTCCTTACTAGACCCTACCTAGACTCTAGTAACCTGCGGCCCCAACATAAGCCCCAAAATATCCAATCCAAGACTCCTGTTTTTGCTGCAGTTCCATCTTCTATAAAGTTACATTTACAGTTCTGTGCCAATAAATGTTAGTATAGAGCATATATGTTTACAAATTACATGTTTCAGATATTATCTTTTATTATTGGGTAGCAAAATTAAGCAACACAACTAAATTGTGGCTTTTAGAAATGGAAATCATTTGATCCCATAATATACACTTTTCTTTCATAACCTTTGTAACAGAAAGATTAACCTTCCTAATGGACCCCATTTGGATATTGGTAACACCATGATTCTTCTTTGCATTCTTCTTCTTCTCCATCTTCTCCTCCTTCTTCATCTTCTCCTTGTCATCCTCCTCCTTCTTCTTCTTCTTCTCCTCCTCCTCCTCCTTCTTCTTCTTCTTCTTCTTCATCTTCTTCTTCTTCTCCATCTTCTCCTCATTCTTCTTCTTCTTCACCTTGTCATCCTCCTCCTCCTTCTTCTTCTTCTTCTTCTTCTTCTTCTTCTTCTTCTTCTTCTTCTTCTTCTTCTTCTTCTCCTTCTTCTTCTTCTTCTTCTTCTTCTTCTTCTTCTTCTTCTTCTCCTTCTTCTTCTTCTTCTTCTTCTTCTTCTTCTCCTTCTTCTTCTTCTTCTTCTCCTCCTCCTCCTCCTTCTTCTTCTTCTTCTTCTTCTTCTTCTTCTTCTTCTTCTTCTCCTCCTTCTTCTTCTTCTTCTTCTTCTTCTTCTTCTTCTCCTTCTTCTTCTTCTTCTTCTTCTTCTTCTTCTTCTTCTTCTTCTTCTTCTTCTTCTTCTTCTCCTTCTTCTTCTTCTTCTTCTTCTTCTTCTTCTTCTTCTCCTCCTTCTTCTTCTTCTTCTTCTTCTTCTTCTTCTTCTCCTTCTTCTTCTTCTTCTTCTTCTTCTTCTTCTTCTTCTTCTTCTTCTTCTTCTTCTTCTTCTTCTTCTTCTCCTCCTCCTCCTTCTTATTCTTAATCTTCTTCTCTTTCTTCACCTTCTCCTCAATAATAGCTAAGAATGAGGCTGGTATTCAAGTCTCATAAAAAATCCTCCCTTGGAAAAGTGTTTATTTTCTAATGTAACATCTTTCAAAAAATGGCCACAGATTCAAATCTCTTTAAATATTTACTTATTTGTTATTATTTTTTAACTTTTTCCAATTTGGAGGTTGAATTAAATAAAATTGATTTAACTCGATTTCATTTTCGATTACCTTTTGGTTTTTTTTGCCTTGTGTTTAAGTAAAACTCATAGAATTCTTGGCAAAGTTTGCTAAGCCTGGCACATAATTTAATGCTGGCATTTCACGTGTGACCAGGAGTAATTTATAATGTTCTTTAATACTACTTGAGTGTCTATAGTTTCTTGAAGAAATCATTGCTCTGGAAATCATACAGCAGATAGAAAAGCGACAAAAGCGTTTTCCAGAAGTGCTGATTTTGACCTTTAAAGATAAATATGTGTTTAAAGGCACAATCCATCTCGCGCATGTACAGAACTTTCCACTCCAGACCCAAACAGCAGCGGGTTATTTGCTAACTTGAATAATAGTTCGAAGGCTTCTTATTAACCATCTAATGGGTCTATATGATTTTATTTCCAAACACACAGATTATTACGTTTTTCCAAAGTTCCGTACATTGCAGTCCTATGTATGAATAAGCCCATGTAATTATGCCTTTTTTTAGGTAGGGTGAGGGAAGAAAGAACTATGTTTCCATGGTCGTTCAGGAAAGTGGAGGGCACCAATGGGCATAGTTATGGTGGAAGAAGGTGAAAGTAGGAAGTTTCTATAGTAACACTCGTGAGATAATTTTTCAACTTTTGTTGTTCTGTGATGTCAGCAGACCCCCCCCACCACCAGTTGGCTTAGTGACCCCCAGTCTGGCCCTGTCTATAAATGTCCCTGAAAGGAGCCAACTTGCCAATATGGTGGATACAGAGCAGCCTGGCCATGAATAATATACTAATATAATATAATATATTATTATTAATATTAATATAATATAATAATCATCGACCAAAAATCTCATTGCAATTCCAGAAAGTTATTTCAAAATTACAGAATTTTTTTTTTCAAGTTAGCATTAAATTTCTGGCGCATTTCATACTGACTTATTATGTATAAATGAATGAATTGTGGTGTTAAGAGTAAAGTACAGTTTTTGTCTCTCTCTGTTTGCATACTATAGCTATCCACAACACGACCTCCAGTTTTCAAAGTGTTTCTAATGAAATATCTAGATTAATGGGTTAAATTATATATTTTTTTTATTTTCCAAGAAATTATGACTGTAATTCTGTTAATTTTCTCCAAGCTAAAACTGTCATGATCTGAGCAGCGGAAGTCATGACATGTGCAATGATTATCACATGCCATGTGTCAGGATTAATGCTCACGTCTCAGACTCATTCGCGCGCAGATAATTACATCTCTACATATGTTCTTCATACCCCATTATATCTTTACTTACTCAAAGTGTTTCCCTCCATGAATAACGTGTAGCATTATACCAATTCAGGACTTCCCTTCCTACATTCGGTGAATATTAAGATCCGCCTTACTGCTAAAAATAATAAAAAAATATTTAAAAAAAAATAGCGTTTAGGAGCCATGTTCTATTCTCTATGAGTAAGAATTTGGTGGCATGAAATGCGTTGGGATATTACCCTTACTTTTTCTTCTGCTCATGCATATCCATGAATGGAATACAATGTAACATAGTAACATAGTAATTAAAGTTGGAAAAACCCAAGTCCATCACGTTCAACCCTTCTACCCATCCTTCCTGCTTTTGATACATTGGATTTGTCTCAATTTGAATTGAGGGACCCATCATTTCTAGGAGGACCTGTCTTCTCGTCATGTAGGGTTCCAACATTTCGGTTCAGTTTTTTCCTCAGTAAATTGGCTACAATTGCTGAAGCGCCTAACGCTACTCGCTTAATACTTCTGACCACATCAGTATCCTGACTTTTCTGCTTTTCCACTTTCTCTCTGGGTTCATTAAAGATGGTTTTCAGTCATGGGAATTTATTTTTTTTTAGAATTTAGGTGGCCTTAACTAAAGGAAGGGGGGAAAATGTATTTGGAGGGAATGCTGGTTGAAATAAAGAAAGATTTGGAATTTGAGTGATGGAAGGACATACTTTTAATCTTGACGCTGTTAGTCCTCTGGGAAAAAATATGGAAAAGCCTCTTCTTCTAGAATTATACTGGGGGAGAAGTTTTATTTCAGGGCAATCATTGGATATCACCAGGATAATATGATTGCGAATCGCACCAAGTGTCAAGTGATACTTTTTTAGAATTTGTTATATTGTTGCAGTTCCAATCTCTAAATAATAGCATTCCACATATGGGGTATTTTACGGAAACATAAATAATTTTCACGTCTTATAATTTAGCTTTAAAAGGAACCGTTCTACTTTTACCCGGCCTGCAGACTAAATTACTTAATAAGACGCTGGAAGATCGGTATAAGCTGACTGTGAAAATTTCTTGTTTTTTTTATTTTTCATCTAAAAAGAAAGTAATTTCTATTGTGTAGGATGACAGATGTACGAGGCTCGCTTTTCTGGAGTTAAATAAGCCTTCTGTCATTCACAGGCGCTGATTAAGTAGGTCATTGGAAGTTGAAATTTAACAGAAAAACAGGTTGGTTTGAGAAAGAAATGAAAAGAAGTAAAATGTTAGTTTTTAGATAGATCTTTAGCATTTTACATGTTCTTTTCTCTTTTACTCACTTTATTACATTTGTTATTCCATCCTTAAAGGCTCAATTATTTATAGTTAAAATATTTTATTGTAATGCCTTTTATAAAATAAGTGTTTATTTTACAAATAGGAGATGTGTGATTTGATAGACACTTCTATCTTTCTCCCATCACCCCTACTGTTGACATTAGGGGCTTCTGATTGGTGGTCCTGATGCCAGATTAAAGGGACATTCCAGCCATTATATGCACTTTAATGCACATGATAGTTGAGGTCCCTTTAAATTAAATACAAGGTTTTGTCGTATTGTATTAGATGCGGGACGGTCTCTCCAGAATCATTCGGGGATTCAGCCTGTAGGGGATGGGGGAGCTTTTTACTCTTCTCTTGTATTACTTTTTAGGGTTTTGATGAATTTTAATTAGAGATTTATAGGGAAACACGCTGCTTTTTATATTAGCATAGTGTCCCCCATATGCACCCCCCCCAGTGGAGCACACACTTTGGGGGAGGGGTCTAATAAGACCTCTATTTGCATGCACAGAAAGTGCTCCAATTGGTTTTGGAGTGGCAGCCAATCAGTGTCAAGACCGCAGAAATGGCGGGGATCTGCAGCTTCTCCCTAAGGTAATAACTTGATTTATTTTACATTTTAAATAATGCATCTTTAGATAAACTGCCTATATATTTTTTTTACTACTTCCCTTAAATGTAACATCGATAACACTGACTTAACTTGATAAAAGTTTTATATCACTAAAGGTTTAAATATATTATAAAATATAATATTATATTTCTTTTTTTGGGGGGGATGCATTTCTTTCTTAGTCCCTCCAAATACCAGTGGGATGTGGAAACGCCATTCTGCTTTGCCTATAATTCGATGGAATCATGCATATAACCCCAAATATTCCTTTATTTAATTAAAAAAAGTATTTTCACCTTAGAATATACTCACCTGTAAATAATTGTCAACGTCCACACAGTTCTAGTTCAGACTATTATCGTCTATCGGCGCCGATAAAACTCTCAGAAGACCCCTCTTCTCGGATCTACCCTTTTCCAATTAAACCGAACGTCATATAGTTCTCTTATCTTCATTTTCTACAATTTTCCTACCATGGAATATTAAGAGATACACTTGTGATGAATTTAAGAGTAACACTGGGACTATTTAATGAGACCACAACGCTATTCTCCTCCTTGTCTTGCAAATTGCCCTTTCAAGAATAATCCTGCTTTTTTAAACAGAATAAAAACAGATTTTCTGCGTCGCCAACCCTAAAATGAAAATCTAGCTGAAACTGATGTTTACATTAAAAGAAAATCACACTTTTCCCCTGTTTTTGCTATTCACCAACGGCTCCTGCCGAGCCCCGAGAACTGAAGAACATGCAAAATGTATATACAAACTGGGGCTCGTTAAAGGGGGTCTTAGTGGGGGTCTCATCACTAAAAGGCCAAAAAATACTGAAGCCCTTGAATGTTAGCACTTGGAAAGTAACATTTACTGATTTACGCGCTGTTTGTGAGTACATGCGAGTGCAAATAAATCTAAATTTTGTGATTCATTGTAATTGGGCTTCGGAATCATCTGTGATCTATAAATGAAATATAAAGTAATATAAAAAGTTGCATTTTTAGTGAAGAGATTCCATGAAGATTTTTTGGGGTATAACTCACGGAATTACATGGAACGATATAAGTAACAAATAACTGTTTTGATTAAATTTAACATATAAGTGACATTAGTTCAGCTCTCGATCGGTTCGAAATTCTCGGCAAATATTGTTTGTTAAGCTGATGAACACAGGAAAAATAAATGACACGTTGGGGCGCGTTACACGTTAATGTATGTATGTCACTTTGCATGATTTATGTGTGCTTATTAAGTACTGGTCATGGGAAACAAATGGCAAATTACACAGAATTGTAAAACCTATATATATGCAAATGATCAGAGGGCAGGGGGACGCAATGCCTATCAATTTGCACAAAAATTCCCTCCTGATTTCTATTTATTTATTTCATTTTAAAGGGGAAGTCCCATGAAAAAACATATTTCTCCTCTTGATCATAAACCCCAGCGCTGTATACATTAATACACCCCCCGTGCTGTATACAGTAATAACCCTTAGTACTCTATACAGTAATATAACCCCCACCACTGTATACAGTAATAACCCCCACCACTGTATACAGTAATATAACCCCCAGTGCTGTATACAGTAATAACCCCCAGCGCTGTATACAGTAATAACCCCCAGCACTGTATACAGTAATATAACCCCCAAGCGCTGTATACAGTAATATAACCCCCAGCTCTGCATACAGTAATATAACCCCCAGCGCTGTATACAGTAATATAACCCCCAGCGCTGTATACAGTAATAACCCCCAGCTCTGCATACAGTAATATAACCCCCAGTGCTGTATACAGTAATATAACCCCCCAGCGCTGTATACAGTAATATATCCCCCCAGCGCTGTATACAGTAATATAACCCCCAGCGCTGTATACAGTAATATAACCCCCCAGCGCTGTATACAGTAATATAACCCCCCAGCGCTGTATACAGTAATATAACCCCCAGCGCTGTATACAGTAATATAACCCCCAGCACTGTATACAGTAATATAACCCCCAGCGCTGTATACAGTAATATAACCCCCAGCACTGTATACAGTAATATAACCCCCAGCACCAGGAGAGGGCTGGCAGCCTAAGGCCTGGGGGGCAAGTCTAGTCAACTGGCCCGTTGCACCATCAAAGCGGCTGCGAGCGATATATATATATATATTAATACTGTCATTGAATTATTCTGTCCAATAAAAGTGTTAACACACCGAAGTTGGACCAAAAAATAATTTATAACAGCAATCACACTCCTATCATGCCTAGGCAGCCACTACATGCTGGAATCTGGGCATGAAAGGAATGTGATTACGGACTCCCTATGCCAAGCTATCCCCCAACACTTACACATCCATGCTATCTGAAACCCTCATTCACAAACATTCAGCATAACACCCATCACTCTCACACACTTACATTCAGCATAACACCCATAACTCTCACACACTTACATTCAGCATAACACCCATCACTCTCACACACTTACATTCAGCATAACACCCATCACTCTCACACACTTACATTCAGCATAACACCCATCACTCTCACACACTTACATTCAGCATAACACCCATAACTCTCACACACTTACATTCAGCATAACACCCATCACTCTCACACACTTACATTCAGCATAACACCCATCACTCTCACACACTTACATTCAGCATAACACCCATCACTCTCACACACTTACTAATCCACTCTTTCCTACCTTTTCTTCTTTCACTCTCACTTTTCCTCCTCCTCCTCTTCTTCTTCTTCCTGTCCTTCCGGTGCACTGAGCGCGGAAGACGGTGGGCGTGGCTTCAATGTTGTGCCGCGCGCATCGTTTCTGAAGGCGTGCCGGCATGGTGGCACCCCTCAGATGAGCGGCAGCCGGGGCGGACCGCCCCCCTCCCCCCCACGCCAGGTACGCATGACGGCCGCATTCAATCCTGCTCGCGGCCGCTTAGTTTTTAACTTTGCGGCCGCAGCCGCATTGAATGCTCGTCAGTCCGGCCCACCGGCCCGGATTTAGGGCGGCCTGGGGGGCAATTGCCCCCCTGCCCCCCGGCCCAGTCCGCCCCTGCCCAGCACTGTCTACAGTAATATAACCCCCAGCACTGTATACAGTATGACAGATGTAGCTTCGACTCACGGGCCAGGCTTGGCTCATTTGCTCAATTAAATAAAACACCAACACACAAGATGGGTTTGAAAAGGCCACAGCCGTTTTATTTAACAGTCATTGTCCTGTAAAACCTGAAATAATAAACATAGATGCGTTAACAGAGACAATGACGTCACCAAAACCAACCTAGCTTGCCAAGTTATCCAGGTACCAAACCACACACCAATTTTGGGAGGGGACCAGGATGCCCCAACCCGGACCCGAGGTTCCGAGCACCACTCCTTGCAAGGAACCTCCCACCGGTTATGACCACCAAGGATCATACCACCACATTAACCCCATGGATACCTGGCAAGCTACCGCCCACAACTGTGACTAATGCAGCAACATCACTCCACAAACTCAACCACATAATGGGAGGGAGGGTGGGACAAACACCACCAGGTAAGGTTAAACAAAATGGATCCTTACCCCTGTGATCACCAAACTTAAATATCCTCCGACCAAAACTCCTCCCCTAAAATCCACAATTCCTGCCTTAGCCTAGCCCTGCTCAGCACTCTGTCAGGGCCCACTCTAGTCCATTCTGGCCCCCGTGGGCTTCAATATAACCCCCAGCGCTGTATACAGTAATAAAACCCCCCAGCGCTGTATACAGTAATATAACCCCCCAGCTCTGTATACAGTAATATAACACCCAGCGCTGTATACAGTAATACAACCCCCAGCGCTGTATACAGTAATATAACCCCCAGCACTGTATACAGTAATATAACCCCCAGTGCTGTATACAGTAATATAACCCCCCAGCACTTTAAACAGTAATATAACCCCCAGCACTGTATACAGTAATATAACCCCCAGCGCTGTATACAGTAATATAACCCCCAGCGCTGTATACAGTAATATAACCCCCCAGCACTTTAAACAGTAATATAACCCCCAGCACTGTATACAGTAATATACCCCCCAGCGCTGTATACAGTAATATAACCCCCAGCGCTGTATACAGTAATATAACCCCCCATTGCTGTATACAGTAATATAACCCCCAGCACTGTATACAGTAATATAACCCCCCAGCGCTGTATACAGTAATATAACCCCAGCACTGTATACAGTAATAATATTATCTACCTTGTAATATGTTTTTATGATTTATTTTGTTTAGTAGAATAATATTGTTGAACGTATAGTTTTATTTTTATACTTGGTACAGTTTTTGAGCTTCAAACCCCATTTTTTCATTTCTTTTCCCGCGATATCCCCCAGCAGATCAGCGGTTAATTGAGCTGTCACCTCCGTCTATTTCCATGTTTCAGCTGACTCTTCGAGAAATATTCGCTTCTAAATGGAAAATGTGATCTGTGATCTACGGGAGAGAAGAAATATTCAAAATGACAGAGTGGTCGCGCAAGTGCGGGAAACGAGGTGCCAAAGGGTGAAAGGAGACGAGAAGGTCTCACAAGTGAAGTGGAAAAGATTTACCCCGTAGAAAGACAGGAGGGATGGTTGTCTTAAGAGATAATTCAAGAAAAAGATCACTCACTGCCCGGGATTCCCGATACGTCTCCTCTGCCCGTAGACCTGAGATTTCAAAAAATAATAAAGAACAGAAATATCTATTTTATGTGTATTTTTATATTTTATTGTCAGATTCAGATAAAGTATCAGTCCTGGTTCTCCAAATCGGCTTTATCTAGCAAAAAAAAAAAAAAGCAATTTGCCGATGGATTTGTCATTTATTATACATATCTAATGGGTTCCAGATGGTTTCCGGCTCAGTTATCCCTGACTTGGGGTTGGCTGATGACGCAAGATGGCCGACTCACCCACCTCTGCATGTAAGGAAAGGCCAACAATGATATGCGTTGCCAGCTCTGCTTCTTCAGGAAGGCCTTGGATGGCTTCTCCATAGTAGATAACTCAGATGTTGAGGGGGCTTTTAAGAAAATCTCTCTGGATTGACTTTATACCGGACTCTCTCATCCCTTCCTCAGAAGAAGCTCATTGCGCTCATCTTTTAATATTGCCAAATAAAGCTGGTGGCTTCAAACTGTAGATGTCCAGCTAACTCACTTGGAATCTCACATTTAAAAAATAAGTAAAAATGTCTTTCTATTTTGTAAGAAATTTTAAATTTTCTGTAAACACCAGAAACAAGGCTCTGTGTAAATTTAGGGCCTAACCCAGGGCAACTTCACCAGCAGCCCCTCTGCGGCCCTGCCCTTATTGCTGACCCCCGGGATATGACCCCCGTATCCCATCGTTCTGTCTTTTAAGGTCACATTGAGCCGAGTAGAAATTAGCTACAGGCCCTATCCCATCACGTAAGGTCCTCCATTGCGTCAGTGATCTCTTTTTGACCCGGTCCATTGAGTAGTGGCACTATAGGGAGCCAGATCACCCAAAAGAAATAGGCCATTGGCAAATTACCAAACTATTGGAACACCAGACTATTTCTTCTGGGTTAAAGAGCATTGTGTAGACCCTTGAGTGTGATGCCCACCCGGTGTTTATTCCACTTACATTGTCCTGTCCAGTTTATTTTGCACATGACTACATGGCGAATGGCGCCCACGAGGAGTTTGCTCATAATAGTGGCTTCTTTCCCATTAAAAAAACCCTTATATTCATACTTGTTCTTTTTTTTTTTTTTTTAATCAAATTATGTTTATTTTTAATGACATTTTTTAAAATCTTCGTTTCCTGTTGACAAAACAAAGTCAATATTTGCAGCAGCTCGAGTAGAATTGGCCGGCTTCGCTCCACTAAGCTCTATTGATTCTGCACGGCATTTCCTGGAACTGAATTATGTATAAACATATATGTATAAAACATATTATTCCTAATAACCATACCAAAGGTATGCCATTTAATGCACAGAAAGTTAAATAATTAACCCAATAAAGATTTTTTCCAGGTAAAACTTTGCTTATCGACGGATATGTGGGGGGGTGGGGGAGGGGTTCTTTAATTTACAGAATATATAACAGAATATACTTCTTGGCATATAATAGTAGAAATGTACAAAAATAAAATAAAGTAATATTAATTGGAATCAACGGGTTGCTGGAAATAAATTGCAATTAAAAATGAAATATAAAATAATGATATATTAATAATAAGGCTTAATGAATCTAGGCCGTTATATCTCTTTTTTAATATTTTTCTAGGCACAGATTGCTTTTTAAATACTTGTGATAATTTATCTCCAGCATTGAATCTAACTCGCTCTCCGTGATATATTTTTTTCTATATTTTTATTAAAAAAGGAATTAATTATGTGATAAAAGACAATAGAATTGTTTTTTTTTTATCCCTCCTTTTAAACATCTGAGTCCTGTTTAACAGAATGATACCAACAAAGAGATAACACATTAGAACTATTTCTTTGGGGATAGTGAATGGCAAAAATCATGAAAATGTTTAAAAAAAAAAAAAAAAAAGGAATTTTTCCCAGGAGACCACAATTTCCCAAAAACTCGATAACACCCCAAGACAAATGTTGGCTCATCTGAAAAATATTGGATAAAAGAGTAATTTTAGCCAAAACAGCTGAATAAATTAATTAAGACTATCGGTGGATATTTGGTTTTAATGCAGTGGAGTTTAGATCAGTGGCAGTCTGTGGCAGAGCCAGCATTATCTGATTCATGTCCTGAAGTTCTCTTTCTTCTTATTCCCTCCCTTACAAAGGCTGCCTGAACCAATCAGCAACAATCAGCAACTTAATGGGGAGGGGTCTTGCAGATGAACCCCCATTGAGTTCGGTTTTGTATGTCTTGTAACACAATAAATAAATGAATGCTCCTTTAAATAAACTAATTTGGATTCAAACAATAATGAATGGAATGAAACGGGAATAACTTCACAGTCTGGCAATACATCTGGATTTAATGAACAAACGCTTCGGCTATTCGCTTCGGGAGACAGAAGCAGCTCTGATTAGTCACAGACCAAAGTGTGACCTCCTAATATATTTCTATTATCACAGGAGGATATCCTCAGCCACGCTTATTTTACCTCCACGCCTGTCGAGGTGTTCTGCGCAACCCCCCCCCCCCCATCCGGCGCTGTAAACCATAACACTCTGTGCATGTCACGGATCCATTCGTCAAAACAAGCTGTTTTAATCAAAACCGCATAAAATTTCATAATTTGATTCCACCCTTGTAGAAATCCCGTGACTGATTTCACAATAAGTACATCCCATCTCTTTCGGATTGAAAAATCTCTTTAACGTGACCGTGTCCCTTTATATTAAGAAAATTTGTGCAATTCATTGAAAAATTACACATATAGCGATATATAATGGAGAGACTGGAGACGGGTATGGAAACCGGTCCATGGAAAAATCAAAAATATCCCCGACATTCTGTGTTTTTACATTAATGATTTCATTCCTCAACAGATTGAAGACCCTCCGCATCTAAATAATAACATACATTTTTATATAAACGGGATTTTTATATAAGTGTGAATTTTCTGCTGAAACCCAAACGATGATGAAAAAAACAAAAACGTAGTGGAAATACTCAAGAAAAAGTATTTCATGTAGGAGAAACGGGCTTGGGTGGGCTTGTACAACGCAAAGGACATATGGAAGATGAGGTCACGGTAAAAGGAACAGGGTGCCCAGGCCTGGTCCCCTTGCCATGCAGTTTGGTGCAAGGGGGGTCTTTGCAGTGGACGGACCCCCAGAGACAGATCTCCCTCCTACCGTCTATGACAAAAATGCCCCGTAGGTCAACATTTTCATGGCACGAAGCCCCCCATATCAGCTCAACGTTCCTAAACCACCAAACGTATGTGTCAGAATTCCAAAGGACAGTGTCCTACAGGTGGACGAATATCTTATGTTATGGATAAAAAATAAATCTTTTACATCGCAAAGATTTTATTTATTTGTGGGATTTAAAAACTTTAGGTGGAATTCTCCTCTTTAAAGTATTACCTAGAGGAGCCAGATTCATTTAACCTTTTTTTTATCACTAGCAACGCTGTACCTTCTTAGTAAACAATAAATTTGGAGACTTCCGCCCGGAATTAATGTATTCTGGAAAGTTATTGCCGTTCCATTAATGTTTTTTAGTCTACACTGTGGGAATTTGTCATTTTGTTACTTATATGAGAATTGTAAGAACAGCCTATAAAATTCTTTGTTTACCCAGCAGACCGCAGAACGGAATCAATTCTTCTCTGCCTTATGTTTTATTATTTCGTTTTATTTCTGCCAGATGTGTTGCTTATTAAAATCTTCCTCTTACCGAAATCTGGCTGCGAGATGACAGGGGACACCAACTGGGACCCATCCAAAGATTTACCGGCTTCAGATTTCCTACGGGCTGTCGCTGGCCGGAACATTCACTTATATACCTTGCAACAACTCGTTACACTTAAATGATGCATCTAAACGAAATCCTGGGGGAAAATACTTGCTTTTGATGATTTCCCCTTGAGTCAAAATTAGAAATAGATACCGTGTTGACTTTAGAACAATTAGATTTACTCTGAAAGTTACAGTTTTGGAGTAATGTATCTTTTTGTTATACTAATTTACCTAAGAACCGGTGCCATTTGGATTCGATGAAACATTTCCCTTTGTCATACAAATTCTTCTGGTTGTGGACAGGACAGGAGACCCCTGGCATTCCAGCTGTTCTGGATTGAAGCTCAAATTAGCCAAGGGCTGATTCTGGGATTTGTAGCCCACAACAGATGGAGCAAGAAAACTGGCCTGTCCCTAAAATTCACATGATTTCTGAAATATGAAAACTCTTGGGATATTCCTCATCAACCTTCAGCCACGTACAGCCTGGACGACTTGCAGAGGAATAAACGATCTGATCTGACGAAGCCGCAGAGAGCCCTGGGGTCGTTTCTGAAGAAAACTGCTTGGCCTGATGGTCAACTTTGGCTGCAGAGATAAGAAGCGACTTGCAAGAAAAAAAAGGACAGTTTTGGAAGAAGCAGAAGATCCAAGAGCTCAAAGGTCCCCGATGAGCTAACATTCGGAACTTAAAAGACTCATTTGTTGGGTTAATAAGTTTGGGGTTCCAGAAGATGTTTAACCAAGCTCCTTAGCATGGCTCCAAAGAGGAAGGCTCTGGGATATGACATCATAAACTGGTGCCGTAGCACATACATGTTCTTTTTTGGGTTTATAATCATGTGTTATCGCCGTAAGGAGACTAGATATGGGAGATGAAAACGTCACTCAATGGCTGGATCACCGTTGGACTCTTATGGACCACCTCTAAAGACCATCCAGTTTTGGCCAAGAATCTCTGGGAATAACAGTTGATTCTAGAAAATTTTAGGCAGACTTTCCAATGCTCACAGCATTCCATATCTACAAGAGGCCAGCCCTGTCCCTGTGCCCAGCGAGGTCCACATCTCCAACTCTGGCACCCATGAGTAGCATGGAGGACCAGCCCCGGGGTGCTCCTAGATCTGGTTATTTCCTTGGTTTTACGTTTACTGGGCAGCACATTTCTGTAACGTTTATCTTTGCTTTCTGATAGAATATAGGGGATATATTGTTGTCTAGAAGGATCTATAAATACCTTTTTTTAATGCTTTTAAAGGAAGAATGTTTTGCGCATTCCTTGACTTGAGTGCCATTCCTTTCTTTGTGCCGTACAATTTTTCTTCAACCATTAATTTCCTCAAAACCATGAATTTGTCAACCGTTTCCGAGTCTACATTTCCATACATTTAAAGGCAGCACTTCCTATGGTGAACGGACCCCGGAAAATAAGTTTTCAAAAACACACATCTTTATATTTTAGCGACAAAAAAAAGTAAAACGGTTGGTAAGATTAAAAAAAAAAAAAAGAACCCTGAAATTACTTTGAAAAGCTGGAAAAGAAGGTAGACATATATTTTAGGGCGAGCGCAGCCAATTGTTGTGATTTTTTATGAAAGCAATTGTAAAAATGTAACAAATTGTTAGTCTCGCCCCACACGGGGGTCGGCTTTTAGGATTCTGTCACCGAAACCTTATCTTTTTTTGACACCGACACAATCCAATTTAAAAACACTCCGACTCTGTCATTCGATATTCCATTTTTTTGTTATTTAAGTTATTTGGAATTCAGGGTGCTTAGTTTTTAAATGACATTGTCACCGCGGTTATCGTAGCGTCTTGGAATTTATTCAGTAACCTGTCAAGTCTACAGAAGCCCGGCTATTTCGACGAGTCGCAACAAAAAAAAAATGGAATTTGCTTGGAAATGATTCCGTGACTAATGTTTGATATAAAAATGGAGATTATGTCGAGTCTTGTTACCGATAAAAAGATGTCTGGTGTAAACCGTTGGGAATATTCTTTGGCGCTCTTTACCGACGTCGGATGAATGTGAGTTTTGACGATTGCCAATAAACTCAACTTTTCAGGTTTTGTGGATCCCTTCCATTTTTTTTTGTTTTAGCTCTGGGTGCCAACACGATATCAGGTACATTTTCAGTCCAAAAACTTGCAGATTTTGGAAAGAGTTATCAAATATGTCTTTGGTAGATGCAACGGAGATCAGAGGAGCCATGTTTATAGGCTAGTGTTTGCTCTTAATGAATCATTTTCATCAAATATGATTTATTTAGGGATAGAAACTTCTCATGCTGACCCATTCCTTTCTTAAGTAACAGTTACAGAAAAAAATATATTTTTTACTAATTTAACTCTTAAAATATGTATTTTCCCCAACATCCTTTTTCCCCTATAGGATGGTTATATAGGAAATTATTTCTCCGGCACACATGGTGGGTTTTCATCATCATTACTTTTTGGTGGCTTTTGGCAACATTGATGGATCCTTCTGTGGATTTCCCATATAATCTTCTTAACTCTTTATGGTCCATGAACTAACACAACAAACGTGATTTTTTTAAACAGAGAGGTTCACTTTATGCTGATTTTCAGATCATTTTAAATGGCCTCCGGTGCATTTACCGAATGAACGTTGGTGCATACATTCTTTAGTTTAGAGTTAGAATATTACATAGATGTACAGTTAGAATGCATACGACTGACTGCCTCTACTCCTATCATCTTCAGAGGAAGCTAAGCTCCACCTGCTACAGGAAGTGTACTTAAGTATGCTTCCTGTCTACACTTCCTGATTTCTATACAGGCAGCAAGGGGGTGATTTAAATGCAACATAACTGTTATTTTCTAACTTCAATATGTTCAGAATGCGTTGCATAAAATAAAATATACTGGAGCCCATACCTATATGCCCCCAAAAAACAAAAATATAGGACTATACTGTCGTTTAAGGATAATTTGACTTAGTTACCTGTTTCATAACTACATGTATGGATGTAGGGAAACATTTTGTCATAGTACCGATGAGAGGGACCACGGCAGGCCCTAAGCTTTCTAGTACCCTAGGTAAGCTTTCATTCTTCACCCATTGCAGGTACCTGCTTTTCGACAACGAAGGGGAATAGGTGGAATCGCCTAGCAGCTCCCTAGGAAGCGCTCTAATGGAGGGCTGTGGTCGGCACTGGGGGTTTACATTAAACTGCTTCATTTAAGTTCCAGCGCCCTAAGGCACAGAACCAACAGGTGTTTCCATGTCCGTACTTTCCATAAAGGCAGGTGAGCTGGCACAAATTCCACGGCATATGTTAAAGAATAAAAACTACCTTTCCTTAGGTGATTATGGGTGGACGAGCTCACAGCGCATGATTAGACAACACATTTATTTTTTTGCAGCATTTGCAAGAATATGATTTTTATTTCCCCTGGAGGAGCGCCGGGTTTATGCAACGATATAACACTCGCATTTCTTACCTTTTACGATATTGTTTTTGTGTTTTGTTTGCAGAATTGTTGCCAAAATTCTAAAAAATATTATTATCTTTTGCGAGATGACTCTACCAAAATCTTCAAAATGCATTTCTATTCCACCGAAGCCAAACGCAGCGTTATGTGTTTACGTCCCTCGGATTTATATCGTTTGAAAAAGAAAGAAGCTCTATTGCGCAAGTTGAATTATTTAATGATCCCATTCAGCAGATGTTAAATAGCATATTCTCCTGGTTTCATTCTCCAGAGGCTATCATTTCGACGCATACTCTTACCGCGCATCTTAGAAAGTCGTCGCGGCTCCTTGCGAGCTTCATTCGGAATAGATTGCAGGTGAAGACGAATCGTGAATGACTTCCCTGTAATGTAATTAAACCAAAGCACAATGTAAGCAAATTACAATACAATAATTAGGTCCTGAGGGTGACTCGGGGAAATGAATCCGTCGCGTGTTTGAAACAGGTTATTTAATTAACAAAATGTTTAGGATACATCGTTAGCCACCGATCATGGTACCTGCGCGGATAGAGCACCCGTGAAATACAAATGTCTGCTGTCTGAGCGCTCGTGAAACGCGAGAGAGCTTCGATGGTGGTTTACCAATCGAAACAATATAAATGAATGCAAGTCTGTGATACGCAATCAAGTATAAGACAGCGAAGAGCTTCGCTCCAGCTGAGAGAAACCTTTTCCATCTCCGTGATGTTATGAGTCGCAGCAAAGTCCACCATTAATAAGCGTACATTTTTAAAAATCCTGTATAAGAAGTGTGAAAAATAATTACACCACTTGTTTTAAGGCAGGGATACAGGGGTTAGTGATGTTTCCGTGAAGTATTTCTTCCTCACCCCCTCCAGCCCTGTAAATAACACACATACTAACACACAAACTCACTCTAACACCATCCACTAACACATACTCCCTCTAGTAACACACACTCTCTCCCTCTCCCCATTCCAGGGGTCACTTAACTTTGCTTCCCCCTCCCTTAGGCTCACCCTTAACACCATACCTATACACACTGGAGCACCTGATCATCCAATGGGGGCAATCTGACCCCCCCCATTTGTCGGTGGGGTAATACTACCCCATAGACCTAAGTCAGAATACGTCACTGACCCACGCCAACCTTTACCATATATTTCCTTTTTCGCCTTACGGACACCCAACATTTGATGGCAAATACGAGCCGGTCCCCACGTCTAGTCTGCCCGTTTCTGAACAATTGGAAAGATCCTTTAAATGAAGCTGAAAGAATAATAACCAAAGACAAGAAGAACAGAGTAAAATATTGCTTTCTGTGATAATTTACTGAACTATGTAAGAAAAACAAATAGTGTTTTGATGACAGTCTCTGTAGGATTGATGTAAATTGATGAGATGCATAAAAACAGCCAAATAACCCTTTATGAATAATAACAGAGTAAATTGCATATTTTACGTCTCTGGGATTAAATGCGTGAGAGAAAACACCCAAATTCTTGTTATTTTAGAGTTATTTCAAAAGGAACAGTGAGCCAGAAATATAAGATGCTAATAAGGTAGAGCGTCAGTAAGTTTAGCACTTTAAAGGGCCAAACACAAATAAATATAGATTTTTTTTTTTTTTAACTTTACTGAAACGGTGGTAGATAAGTGGAACAGCCTCCCAGCAGAAGTGGTAGAAGGTAATACAGTGAGGGGATTAAACATGAATGGGATAGACATACGGCTCCTGAATCTAAGACGAGACCAACGACTGATTAAGGTTTGAGTCTTTACAGCAGGAGAAACGGGCGACTAGACGGGGGCCGGATGGGGCCGATCTGCTGGCAGACAAGGGCAAACAAATCATCGTCTTTTGCCATAGACCCCCAAACGAAATAACTCACCCAGGTGGTTAAATTCTGGAAATATTTGTTTCTCTTTCGGAATTATTATTAATTATTATCATTATTATTATTATTATTTTAGAATGGATGTAAATATTGTGTTTCCATATAACATTGATTTCATTTATATACACAATATTTAGCTTGAATCTTAAATGGACGTTATTCTTGTCTCCTTGGCGGCTATAGATTTCTCCTCGTTCTCGGGGCCGCCGGCCCGTGCCTAATGGTACAGGGTCAGCGCAGAACAGTCAAACAAGTGCTTAAGCAACAAAGTTGCCGAGCGTCATTAAACAAACATATTAAAAATAATTTATGTTGCATGTGCTGGGGGGGGTTTCTTAAGAAGATGTTAATCATGGATCCGAAACCTGTACTTGGGACATTTTTATTTACATATCACGCATATGGCTCACTAAACATGGTAATTACAGAGCCCCCCATCCAGCGGGACGCAACTGTGCCTGGGAGATGAGAAATGTGTCCGCGCATGCAGAAAAAGCGGCAGATCAGCACAAAGATTCCATTAAACAGCCAAAAAATGCCTTCTTGCTTACAAAGAAGTTTGGATCAGGTTTCTAAAAGTTCTGATATTTTATATAAGTTTCTAGTCCAGAAGGAGACTCGTGATATAGTGTCCTGCATGAGATTTGGCACCCAGCTCCATATTACATACATTCACCAAATAAGAAACCCATAAATGATCCAAATAGGGTGTAAATGCTTTCAATGGGCACCCTAGTGGAATTGCAATTAACACGCATGCAAAGGCTTAAGAAAGCATAAAAACATAGAATTTGCCCCATTCAGCCCATCTAGTCGCCCGTTTCTCCTGCTTAATCAGAGGTGGGTCTTGCCTATCCCATGCATGTTTAAATAGACAAGGGGCCAACCGCCCCACAAGTCCTCCTCTGTCGATAGAGCTGATTCGCATCCTACCAGATAACGCATTTGGATGAAATCAGGTAAAACAATGACTTGGCACTGCGTATATTTCCTTGCTACGACAAATAGAATTCAGAGCATTTAATTCAGTGGAATCGTGATTTAAAACGAAGCCGCCTAATGGAAGCAGAAACGGACATAAACAGATAGCATTTGTTTTCATTAAGCCGCGTAGAACAGAGGAAACAGTGAAATTGATGAATCCTTCCAAATCTAACCGCTGGATACATTGTAAGCGCTTTGTGACACTTCAGACGGCCGCCTGCTTTCGAGAGGACGGAGCGAGGCGTCTGTAATGATAATTGGCCCCGTTATTATCATTAAAGTGGGGAACTGATTACAATATTAGAGAGCGTTTGCACTCTGCACATTTCACGAGCTCCTAGCGGGTGATAAGTGCCCCGTCTCATCCGGACCGCTGAAGAACAGAGGCTCGGAATACGCGTCCAATTACATCAGCGGGACGCTCGCTATAAACATCCAACCGTCTCGTGGCTTTTTATGGAGATACAGAATCTAAGAGCTTTTTGACTAATAAGGGGAATGTGAGGCAGAGGAAAGAGGGGCAGGTAGAGTCCAGCCTGGAGGCAAGTGAATTAAAAATAACGCCTTGCTTCTCGGTAACAGTAGAAGCCAATTAATAAAGACCCGCATCAATAACCTTTTTTATTTTGTGCAAATTGTCCCATTATGAATAAGTTGCCCCAATACGATTGGTGGATCCACTCCGAGAGCGGAAGTATTGACCAATCACCCGTTGGGAAAGTTGATCATTTATAATACCAATATCCTCCGTTTCTAAAGACGAGATAAAATTATACCGCTAGGAATATTTTTGGATTTTTTTTTTTTACAGTTTGGAAACTTTTGTAATGCAATTTTTTTTCCTTCCGCTAAATACTTAATTGTCTGGATCGGTTTCTGACAGAACGAGGCTTAATTTAGTGCATAATTTATGCAAAATCCAGGCACAATTCCAAAAACCGGGGATTAGAGGGGGGGGGGGAAACAGCAACCAAAACATTACTTAAAAAAAAAAAAAGGAAAAACACTTCTCGCCCCAAACATCCAGACAAAACGAGTCATTCACTTAATTTAGGGATTAAAAGAAGACAACGGAAGTTTTTTTAAATGCTAAATGTAGCGAAATAAAGAGTTTTGGGTAAACGCTGGTTATAATCCTCTCGTAGTTAATTAGACGGAACTTGTAATGTAAAATGATAAGTTGGCTCTGATGATAAAACGCTTTCGTGACAAGGCCAGCCGTCCGCGCTTTATGATGAGCGGAATAATAACCGGAACGCGAACAATTTGGTACAAGATGTTCCTACTGACAATCTGACGGCCATTTATTAATCTCTCGTAACACTCGGAAAAAAATAAAGATTGTGCGTTAAATCGAGTGCGGCGTCCGGGGGAATCACAAATTACATTCAATTTTATTATTTGATCCGTGCCTTGTTTTAGAATCGTTTTTGGGGTGTCGATGCTGACACCATTGTATCTAAATATATCTAATACAATGCATTGTGGGTAGTTTATGGATACAAGCTCCATCTGTTCTCTTTGCTGGAAAGTCGGCCCCTGTCGGCCCCATCTAGTCGCCCGTTTCTCCTGCTGTAAAGACTCAAACCTTAATCAGTCGTTGGTCTCGTCTTAGATTCAGGAGCCGTATGTCTATCCCATGCATGTTTAATCCCCTCACTGTATTACCCTCTACCACCTCTGCTGGGAGGCTGTTCCATTTATCGCCCACCCTCTCAGTAAAGTAAAACTTCCTTCCATTTCATCTAAGCCTCTGACCTTCTAGTTTTAGGTTATGGCCTCCCCTTTGTTTCTATCGCATCCCCTTTCCCCTCCATGTTGGCGATAAGGAAGAGCGAAAAGACTAACGAGGAAGAGCGCAAAGCCAGCGAGGGCAGACGTTATGATTCAATGAAACCTCTATTTTCATGACCAATGTTTGGTAGCCCAAATAACTCGAGACATAAACAAGTTACAGGTAAATAAACAAACATCCGCAGGAGATGCGTTACTTTAATGCAACCTTTGGAGCGACCAAAAAATCACAAAAACAGAAGAGTCTGCCTTCCTCGCACGTTGTTTTTGCTTCATTTTGCAGACTGAATCGTTTACATGAAAATGCTATTTTGTAACAAAGGGATGGATTGTATTATCTGAGATAAAATGTATCCGTTTTTTATTGGAAATGTTTCTATTGTAACGTTTATTCAGTGCATGCCAAGGACTCCAGTGTTGCTATGGCTACATTTCACTGCCCTAATAATACTTTTTTTTTTTTAATTAATTCCTTCAAAAAGAGATAATTAGTGAGAGGAAAGACAGTTTTTAAGAAAAAATATTGTGAATCTGCATCCACCTGGCAAAGCGAGAGTTAAATCACGTAACTGGGTCCAGGTCCTTCGTATGGATTTATTTCCGGACCCGTGATGTTCTCACCGCCAGCTGGCTCAGCGAGGGTTCACAGGGGTCTAATGAGACGATGGTTTGAATGAGAGAGAGCTTTCCGGCATCATCAGATCACATAGGAGGTGTTCTGCTGCAGCTCTGGGGCTGCAGCTTCTTGCTAAGGTAAGTATTTTTTTTTGTGTGTAAAGAATACATATTTAACCTCGCGATGTTAGGATATGACGTCATTTCCCAGGCATGGCGGGAAGCCTGATGGCCCCAAAAAGTAGATTAGCCCCCCTTTTAAATGGCAGAGGGACTGTTTACCCCCCCCACCCGGATCTTCTGACCAATGCCTAGGCCAGAATATGCCACTGGCTGGAGTAGTCTCTGTCAGATCCTGGTCTCAGCTGATTGGCTGAGACGTGCTTTGACAGACATCTCCAGAAATAGAGAGGCATCTCTTCAGCTCCCCCTTATTCTGAAATTTAAGATAAAAAAACCTCCCTTAGCGATTTTAAACGTTTACAAACTCCGACGCGGACCCCAATGACACAAGGCGTGAGCGTCAAGCTGCGCAGGGACACAATGTACAGATCAAGAGAGAACATGACAAACCCTGGGACCGAATCATCAACATTACAGGAACTACAATGGAAATCTCGCTGTCTGTCATCTCTGAGACTTGGCAGATTGCCTGGCAGAGAATACGTTGTAACAAAAATATTGCTATTCAACAAACGTCAACTTTGAATTTGGCTTAAATCCCAGGTAGTTGGTACGGCGATAGAATCCGACTCGTCGCGCGGAAAAATACGGCGGCGCCGTCATCAAAAACACTCTATAAAAGAGGTCACAGCTATTATTTTAACACGTCGCGTGTTTTAATTAAAAAACAAACAGTCCCTGACACCCCAATTAAAGAAGAATGCATACTCTGTACTTTGTTATTAACCCTAATAAACAGGAAATTAAAAACAACATCCCTAAGGGAGAAGCTGCAGCTCTGCAGTTGCAGCTGCCCTCATTCTTTGTGGTCCGATAACTCCTGCCACTGATTGAAAAATAAGCGTTCTCATTGGGCACTTTCCAGACATACACACGAGGGGAGGGGAGGGGTAATCAGGCTGCAGCTTCCCTTGAAGCCACACACTTTCTTTCCTCCAAAAATTTAAAAATAAGGCAAAATATTTTGAATTCCATGTGGTTATTTAAACTTGTGGGACCTCAGAGGTCTTCTCTTTAGATGAAAGCAGAGACGGTATCTCCAAGGTTAGGAAAACTTATGCAACATTACATATTTTTCTATGTTGGCCCAATAAAAGGTATCGACTTCATCTGGAGACTCCTGACTGGGTTATACCAAAGCGGTTTAGTCTCCTCTCATCATAAAACTTTGTAGTTTGGGCATAAAAAGGATAAAAAGTGGTCTATAGAGATTTTCATAGAATGGAGGCATGAATGTCTCGCTCGATCACAGACACGAGATGCACGAGAACTCCGCGTGTAGCCTGCGTGTCTGCAGCTCACATCACAATTAGCTCTCTCCGAGCGCGCGCTCGCATTCCGGGGTTAAACACTTCCAGATGAATTCTGAGTACCAGGTCCGATTATCAGTATGAGTCCCGACGGGAATGCGTCCCGGCTCCCTGAAAAGCGCGTCGGAACCAGAGACAGAAAAATAAAAATGGCCTCACGCAGAAAGAGGATTCGTAAGAGGAACGTAAAAGTTCACCAGAAATATTTCCAGCTGGATTTATTGCCGAGTAATGGATGCCATGAAATGATCTTCTTGTTTCTTTGTAGAAAGCTAGAAATAAATACACATAAAATACATACCAATGCAGCTTGGAAAGATACCGGATACTTTATAATAGCAAACAGTCCGAACGGCTCTGCTTTGTAACCATTTATATTCTATTTATAAATAAATAAATGAATATATTAAAATAAATTAAAATATCTAAATTATTAAATTAAAATAGATTTTAGATCATCAAACCTGCTAGAATGTATACTTTGCCTATGGATCCTACAATGTTTATTGAGTATATATATTAACAATATATATATATAATTTATATATTTTATGAGTTTTTCTTTCATGTATTTAAATTTAACCCTTTCAGTACAGTCCATCTCTGCATTTTCTTTAGATATCATTCTGCTGGAACTCTGTTCTAGAACTTAATCTTTTTTCTTTTTTTTTTGTGCGTGTGATATTTTTTATTTATTTTTTTGTTGTTTCTCATCTATTTGTGTCAGCTGTGAATATACAAAACGTGTTTATCAATCCCGGCACATTTTAAAGCCGACTCCTTTATCAAACACGGTGCACCGGCTCAGCCTTAATGATTTATTTGACTTGAGAAAAATTAGGAAGAAAGATAGAAGTGTGAGCCGCGCGTAATAAATCAGAATGCACGGCGGATCGGTAATGTATGCTAGAACATCTGATCATGTAGTGTGGGGGGGAAAAAAAAGGTGGTTGATACAACAGTCAACACAAGTGCAAAATTCAATGTGAAGCCGAAATGTAGACGCCTAGCCGTGTCGTTTCTGCCATCACGGCCGGGACGGGGGTTTTGATAATTAGGTTTTAATTCGTTGTGAGAGCAGGAAAGGTCTCATTATCTCTGGAGGATGATAAGTCTCAAGATTCTTCTAGGAGTTACAAAGTAACTATGCTTTAATGTTACTCATTCTATGCGCTTATCCCCGAGTCTTGTGCTTAATATAGTAACCACGTGTGACAGGTCCCATTTCTTCTTCTCCTTTTTTTTTGGCAAGAACACAATCATTGTGTCAATCAATCTGGGCTCGACTTGTTTTGACAGGTATAGACTGCTAGAAATTCAATCACGTCTCAAAATAAAGCAGAGCCCATCCTTATCTGCTGTCTTCATTTCAGGTGCCGCCGGATAGAAACTTTCTGCCTAAAACACATAATAATGACGATCTGTAGCTTCCAGTTATTGATCATTAAAGCCGGTTTATTATCGGCGCCAAGTTCCTTAACTTAAATGGAGTTTTTCTTAAAGTAGACAAACAACCTCAACTGCACTTGTCGAGCGTTAAGATAAAGAGTGATTCATAATATATGCGGCTTTTTTTGCCAAGAGGTGAAGCGGAACGCAACAAAATAACAAACTGTAACTTAAAAAAATAGGCTAATGGGTTTCAAAGACACGTTTTTGACAGTGGTCATTTAGGCCCATCTGGATTTGGAGATCGATTAAAGGTCAGTATGTGATCCTGGCTTGGTAACCACGAGGCCATTTATAGGATTTTTTCCCATTACAGCTATGATTAAAATGTGTGAGAGGTTACAGCTGCAGAATGGTGGAACTGGGGTATAATGTAAAAACCAATTCAGGACAATCAAGATAGATCTGAATTTCTCCAAGTCCAAGAGTCAGGAAAGCTCTGCTGTTGAGGGAAGAACCAACCTGCAACCATCTAGTCTGTTGTACGTTGAAGACCAAGTCACACAGATGATGGAGGAGGGGATACAGGTGAACATGCTGGATACAATGTTTTTGGGGCAACATAGCATCAATAGAGAGAGGAGACAAGATAGGTTCCTGGCACTTAAGCCAACGTTCTTTCTTTGTGTCCAAGGAATTAATGGAGTGATAAGGTGCACTCCGTGGTCCATTAGGACCATCTTGTGGGTGGGTTACGAGGAGCTAATTTTCTGTGCATGTGCTTCTTCGTTAAGACGCCGCAATAGGGGCTCTTTGCATTCATCTCTTGTTTAAGGACACAGGTATCGATGCCTGTTATGCACGGACCCCACATACATTACATAGAATCAGAGAACCTGCCGGCAGATCTGCCCCATTCGACCCATCTAGTCTGCTGTAAAGACTCAAACCTTAATCAGTCGTTTGTCTCATCTTCATTGTCAGAGAGAAAATGTACATGTCCACGTATTTCTCTGAACACTCTTATGGATGGCATACTCTATTAAAACAATGAAAATGATTTCCAAGTCGGCTTCTGAGCAAGCGGCCTTTAATTGCTCTATATTTCTATAAATCTTTTGTACGATTGAGAAGTTAAATAAAGAGCCTTCAAGGAGAATTATGTGTTCACGCTGTTCGCGGCAGATGAATAATTCCCCAGGCTGCTAAAACATGAAAATATTTAAAGGAGCAGTGAAGGGTACGTAAAACGTGGCCAGACTGCTACATACTCAGGAACGCTGGTCTTATAAAAAGGCATATATATATATATATATTTAAATAATTTATAAGTAATACTTTTTTTAAGTATTAATAAAAAACTTAAAAATAGTTTTTTTTAAAAAGTGAATTTTTTTAAAAGTTATTTACATGATGAATGAATGAAATAAAAAATAATATAATAATTTAATTAAATAAAGTATTTTTCATAATACGCTTGAGGTCCCTACATGTAATTTATTGCTTTTCATGCATTACAAAACGATACAGGAATTTAAGTCAAAATGCACCATTTAGCTACTCTTTATACTTATGGACGGTATTTACTGTTTTCTTACTAATTATCTCATTTTGCATCCCATCAGTTTGTGGCAGAGCTCCATCAAAGATTTAGTTGCATAAATGTAGCTATAAGACGACAAAGTTTAAGTCTGTGGTCAAAGAGGAAATGTCAGATCTGAGATAAAAATCACATCTGAAGCAGCTCTGAAAACCATTTGTGTTATTTTTATCTCTACTGTTTTTATGGTTTATATTTTCCACCTGTTATATCCACCAAGGACACAAAGGGTAGAAGGGTATTTAATGCTAATTACCCTCCGTTTCCCATGATCCTTCAGTGTAGATGGCATTGGAATCCCATCGGTCAGCCCGAGCAGGAAGTTGGAAGCCATGCTTTTTTAGTGGACAGCGCATGAGCCTCTAGCGCTAGAGATTGTTTCCAGCTGCGCAGGTCCTTCCGTAACGCTATTATCACAGATATCTCAGGGCGACGGAGCAATTTATACCCTGTTATGGGCCAGCAAGATGGCGGCTCCCGCTTACAACAAGAAACCATAATCAGAATGTTGCATTTCGTTACAGTAATTAGCATTAGGGCTGGGTGTTATATGGCATTTTTTTTTTAAATTTTCCCTCACAAATTGAACGTTATTGTTCACAGCACACCAATGAATTTTAGATTTTCTTAAAAAATATATATTTTAATAAAATATGGTTTTTGACTCATGCGGTGGTGCCAGATCCCATTCTTTTTTTTGTTCAGTGACACTTTCTCTTTAAAGGTAAATTTTTATTTAAACTGTAAATGCTCGTCTATTATTGAAACTGCTGTGTCTGCTGGCTGCGCATGTTCTGTAATGACATCTCCTTTTTCAATATCTGCATTTAGAAGCCGCTTCGGAGAGATCAGAGAGAGAGAGGTAGCTATAGCTCTGTATGATTAATATGTCTGCCCCCAAATTTCGAACACAGAAACTGTGCACGGAGCTTCATAAATCCACCAGAGTCAATTTTGATCCTTTTAACATCAACTAAACTGCGTTAGCGGTTTAACAAATAGTCCCAGAGATTGCTTAATGCAGCCATTGTGCCTGCGCTTTGCGCCTCAATAATCCACCTAATTTAGACGCTGACATTTCTAATCAGCTGCCGCTAAGGCTCGACATGCGCTATACATAAAGTTCCTGGTGATATACGACGCTCTCAGGAGAATGCACATGAAAAATGTGTGAAATAAAAAACCTTTTGAGTCGCCCGGTATTCATGCAGGAAGGCACCGTGTTATTCCATTTACAGCTTGGGTATTTTATCAATCCATGTGGTCACAAAACACAAGATAAAATCAGTCAAAAACCAAATGTAGCCCCAACGCATACAGGGCATCTCCCAGTGACCAGCTCAGCTTTCTCTAGCGAGTAATGGGCAGTTGCACATGGTTACCACTAGAGGGAGCCCTCAGTACCATTGCGGATTATAGCCGCAATACACCAGCTGGGGGTTGAAAAACCAAAATATTTATGTATTTTTTTATCTTTATTAATGTTTAATGTTTTTGCTTCACTTTCATATATTATGTAGGTACATATTTCTCTTACTTAATAGATCTTTGCATGGCACAGAAGCATCTCAAGGCACTCGTTATGGAATCTCCACCTAATAAGATTGTTCTAGACATTCCATGACTTTAAACAGGTTGGAATTGAATTCTCAGCTTCTACAAACAGCGCTTCAAGCTAAAGTGATCCCTTGGATTTCAGCCTCTATAATTTGAGTTGTCATAAACCTTCTGCTATATGTGTTATTTTCCAAGCCCTGAGATTCCATGTAGCTGGGGGATTCTGGGGGCCAGCACTCAGAAACTATATATATATATATTGAATAATATTGACATCTTGTCCAATCACTTATGACATTTTGTCTGGAACAAAACAATTTCTGTGTGATCATGTTGACAAAACTTGATATGTGTCATCCAGGATTAAGGGAAAATACCTTTATTCACTGAGCAAATAAGCCCAAAACCCAGTTTTTTTTTATTATGTTATCATCTTAGAGGTGGATTTCATAAATGAAAAATTGGTTTAAGGAGTCTGATTCTCCTACTGTCTCATTCCACTCGACATCCTGATAGAGTGCTAGCTCCCAGGAGCAGGAGCCTCTTCTCTCTATTCCAGTCTTTCTCAATGTGTGTTAACCTTATTGTCAATTTTTTATAATGTCGGTTTTAATGTTATTGTTAATTTTCGCTTTTCCATGATTGTAACAGCACTGCGTCATCTGAACAGCTGAAACCCATGGGATCTCGTTGAACTTGAGGCAAGAAAACAAGGCAGCCATATTGCAGACATAGGACATAAAATCTATGTTGGGATATGTTTGAGGATTGGGAAGAAGTATATGCTGTTTGATGAATATTTAGAGCTCCGAGGGCCAACATTACTCAAGTGCAACATTGAAAGCCCAAAGAACCCAAGAAATGCATTGTTGTTACTTGAGGTCCAACATGGCCTGGTTCTTCAGCTGAAGCTGATGGAATCTCCTTGAACTTGATACAACGGCTAATTGTAGACAGTTCTACATTGTCTTTGTTTAAACCTGACTCTCGAGGCTGACCTTAGAAGCTCGTTATGAGGTTAAGTGTAGAACAGAGCAAACATTTCATCTTCAACTCCATTTATCTCAACATGGCAGTAGGCGATTCAGGGCAATGGGTAGGGCAGAAGCTCATCGTTTAACTTGAATGTAGCTGATCCACCAAGTCTTCTACAGAAATAAAAAGCACATCCATCCACGATCTGCCATATGCAGATTTCATTTTCTACTTCAGATTATCACATTCCCCGGGGTCATTTCTACATAAACAAAGAAATAAATTACACTTCATAAAGCAGACATCTTAAATTTGTTAAACATCTCACTTTAGCAAGGTAAATGTCTCTGTCTGTTTCAGAATTGAAGTGATACAATGTGTTAGTTTAAAACGGCAATTTATGTTACGGATTCCATCTTACGGTGTTTCCATGTGTTATTATGCCTTGAATATCCATATCTTTTATATAAAAAAAAGCCATATTGCGGAATGAAATTTATGTCTTGTAACATCCTCTGCACTAAGTACAAAGCGATGCATAGTTAGATGAAAAGCATTGGAATTCGCAGAGAAATAAAAGCAGTCGGCCTTTGATAAAAAATAAAAGATTTTATTACTAACTACAAGGGAATAGGTCGAGTGTCTTCATAGAAATCTAATGGGATCATAAGTATGGGGAAAAGAATACACCCAGGTGGAAAATACTATAAACACAATTTAGAAAAAAAATAAAAAATCTGAAACTTTTCTATATAAAAAAAAGGAAATTCTGATTAAGCTTGTAATTTATAGCAAAAGTAAAAAAGTTCAAATTTTGTCTATATACATATCACGATCAGCGCTGCTCCCGGGGATCATTTCTCAAACACGAATCTGACACTGTAACTATTCAAATGATCACTTTCCTCAAATACACTTTAATATAATTAATGTCTTTGCTTCCTATAAAAGAAATGGTTCCTTATTTTTTATTACAAGGGAAAAAAAGCCATAAAAATCCCCAAAGTAAAAAATATTACCATTTAAAAAGGCTTAACGACTTTCATATTTTTCAATTATTTTAACATTCTTTTAGTGTCCATATAAATAAAAATATTACATTTGTCAGTTGAAATGTGTTTTTTTTTTTTTTAATTTCTAAATGGGATCAGTCATTTTCAGAGCTTTTATCAAACTTAATTTAGGGAAAGTGCCTATAGTTTTCCAATATGTGTAATAGTTTTGGATGTATTGATTCTATTGCTGGACATAATAAATCATAAAGTAATTGTGACATTAAAAAAACCAGTCATATATTGGGCCAGTTTCATTCATCGAGATAAAATGTGTTTATTAATTTATTTATTTTAACGGGATGAGTGCTATTCAATACCATGTTATAGATTTATCTCCAGTAATTGAATTGCACTATCAAGTCAATATGTAAGGCATTCTTTTATATCAAGAGTAATGATAGATATAAATTTGACAAAATTATCATTAAATGATATAATATTTGAAAATAATGCAACGTAGATCCTGAAAGTTAAGATGACTGCTCCCATGGGATACACAGAAGATTTGTCCTTGGTATATATTTATATATTGCTTATTTCAATCTGACAACAGCGTATTATTGAACACTAACATTAAGCCTTAAAGCTAAGACATCAAATATTAAATTTGTTGCTTTTAACCATTTGATAGTTTTATTATATATTTATTATATTATTGTTACGGCCCCAGCGGGTAGACCTTCCGGTCAGCAACCGCAGCAGCCGCGAGGTAGGGGGAGACCCCCCGCTTCGGTCCGGCAGCCGCAGCTGCCGCGAAGAGGGGGGAGACCCCCCGCTTCGGACCAGCAGCAGCAGCCGCCGCGAAGAAGGGGGAGACCCCCCGCCTCTGCACGGCAGCTCCAGCCGCAACTGCAGCGAGGAAGGGGGAGACCCCCTGCCTCCGCAAGGCAGCTCCAGCCACAGCCACCGCGCAGAAGGGGAAGACCTCCCTCGTCTACTCAGCAGACGCAGCCACCGCGAAGAAGGGGGAGACCCCCCGCTTCTACACAGCAGCCGCAGCCGCCGCGAGGAAGAGGGAGACCGCCTACCTGCACGAGGTCTTCACAGCAGCTGCAACCGGGAGACGGGTCCTCCTCTGGAGTCCGGACTCGTTCTTCTGCGCGCCACCTAGTGGCACCGGCAGGTACTACCCCAACCTATATGGGAAGATTAAGGAATCGCCAACCAGAAGATGGCCGCGCAGGAAGTGACGTAACGGCACCTTGAATATTTGGCGGGAAATCTCCAATTAGTGCCTACTTCCTGTGCCTATTTAAGAGGTTTCAGAACTCTGAGACTTTGCCTTCTGATGGTCGTGCCTATCTCGGTAGTGCCTTCCCAGTACGCGTTATTTCCTGCTTGTTCTTGTTATTGACCTCGGCTTGTTCCTTGACTATCCTGATCTCTGGTATCCTGACCTCGGCTTGTTCCTCGACTATCCTGATCTCCGGTATCCTGACCTCGGCTTGTTCCTCGATTATCCTGCTCTCCGGCATCCTGACCTCGGCTCTCCGGACCACTCTTGCCAGACCTACCTGACTACGGTGTCTCCTCTGTACGCTGTGTCATGACAATTATATTATTTATTATACAGTAGAATTAAGATGATATTGATGTTTTGATTAACTATAACTTTTGGAAGAAATCATTTTTTTAAACAAGAATTTACAATATTTAATAAATTTATATTATCTATGGAGAATCTCTATGGTGTAATATATCACATAAAACATATGTTATGTCACATGCAACATTAATGCATTTGATAAAGTACATGAAATACAACATGCTAGGGTAAGATTTAATCTATAGATACTATAGAGGACTCAACTGACCCCCCCCCCATGAGATTGCCAGCGCTGACCTCGCCGGGGAATAAAATATTAGATCACACAACGCTTTAAGATTTAAGAGAAGATTACATTTAAAGCCGATTTCTGTAGCAGTTTATTGAAACATTTTGCATTAGTATATTGGGTATTCAACTATTCATAAGACTTAATGCTCATTCATATCCTCATTTTGCGGTAAGGAAAATATATAGCGTTTCTTAAAACAAAAATATATCTTAAGTAAAAGAAAAAAAACAGAATACAAAGCAATTATTAGAGAACATTCGCTTTCTTTTCGAATGATTGTATGATCCCTGATTGTCATGTAAGAGGAAGGAATACAGCTTAAATAAACTGCCCTGTTATTTACTGAAACAATAGGTGATGTGTTCAAAATTTACATATAGATGACAATGTTCGTAGGCAAAGAAAACAAAACAAAATTGAAGGTTTTGATACCAAGAAATATAACCTTGTGATATTTGTCCTCTGGTCTAAATAACAGGGTATCTCATCGGCTGCCTCTGCAAATGCCCTCAGAGTACCGAAGCTTGTTGGGTTATCTTACCTGTCCATGAATTAGAGCAGGTCTTTTCCTAAATCCTATATTTTACAGCACTATATCCTAAGTAAACCCATGCATTGTCTTGACTTATGTATTGTTTTGTCCATGTATAAGTATTGTTACCCTTATGTGTAAACCATGGGAGCGGTCGTCTTAATTTCTTGTTCTCAGGTTCCCCGCGAGTATCTCTCCCCTATTAATTATTCCTCTTTTGAGGCCGTGGCAAGCTTGGTAAAGGTGGGATGAGAAGAAAAGTAGATGATTTCATACCACTTCATGCTATGAGCAATTTGTCTTTACAAGATATTACAGCATTTCATGGAGGTCATCCATCAGGTATAATTGGCTCAGTTTAGTACATTTTCTTAATGTCCCCTCCATATGGTTACAGTAAGTCCTACAGTCTACAGCTTGTAGACACTTAAAGGATCTCTTCCATGGGTTGAGGAGCTGCAGATCTACAGATAAAGTAATTCTTGTTGTGATCCAGTAACTGGCCACTGGAAGAGACAATAAATATAGAACTGGGGAGCCATTGCCTCAAAGGCAAATATAGCCTGAAGAGCCCAAATATCGCCTGAAGTGTCTTCTGCCATTGGTATTTAGCCATTTTTCTGTAACACAGAGAGGGCACAAGAATGGAAAAGTCAGGGAATTATTAATAATTAAGAATCAGGAACAGTGACCCACAAGATGCAATTATTTTCTACCAGGGGTAGTAGTAGAACCACCAACATAGGAGGGAGCATGATGAAATACTAGCATTTTAATCTTATTAATAAAGGCACAATATAATCTCATATAAAAAAATAATTTTATGCCCCATTGGCTTCTTAGCCCATTTGTCTTTTCGGAAGACAAAGTTGCACTGCTGGCAAAAGTACCTATGTACAACACAAATTATGCAAAACATTATATTATTGAAATATTGAAGTTTCAGGCGAGGTCATGCAAGTTCACATTGCTGTTCACATTGAGTCGCATGCCCTTGAGTTTGAGCATGTCGAGTCTGTCCAGTCATGTTAACCCTTCACTTGACTTCTTAGTTAATAGATCCAATGTTAAGGAGGCCTCTAGCCATCTCCCACAACACCCCCTGCAACAAAAGTGTCCCTCTTTGGCCATCTGAAATGTTGGCAGGTATGATCAAACCCTTTTTTGTTGAATTCTTTGACAAACAGTATTTTGCTTCATGAACAAAGATAAAGTAGGGCATTTTTTTGCTTTGTCGAGACACAACATTCTTAAATCCATTCCTTACCTCAGTCTTTCATGATTAAATACAAAAAGAAAAATGAAGAGAAGAAAGTAATGGAAGTATAAAATATGGAAATAAGACAATGTGAATACAGTATGTACTCAGAGTAACACATTTTAAGACACAGGAGGTCCCGGAGTTTGTTGGAAAAGTCACTTTCAGTCCATTATATTGAAAATACATTGTGATTCATGCTGAGATTGCAGTGAATGAAGTGGAATTCTAGATAACACGGCTCTCACAGAAACCCTCATTCTTCTTTCAAAGAGTTTCTGGCAAATTTGCAAATGTTATTAATTTATGTTATTCAATTTTTTTTTTTTTAATCAAGTCAACAGATATTTAGGGATTTGTCAGTTTTTTACATTTGTCAGTTTTTTACATAATTAATTTGTATAGTGACTTCTGCATGATTGACACAATCACACTATATGGTTTAAAAGAACACTCCCGCCTATAAATCTTATAGAATATACATTGGAGTGAAATCTTTTTGATCTCACAGCAAGCAAATTGATGCACGAGTTATTGTCTATACATCCGACTCATTCTCTCCATACTTACAAGTAGAAAACTTAACGCAAAGGAGTGTAAAGCACTAAAGAAGTCAATGTAAATTGTGATTTGAATTCAGTAGGTGGTTAAGTTGCATCCCGACGGCCGAAAAGACTTGTAATACTGCGCATGCACAGAAATCATACTTACATACACCTACTGCTTCAGAAGAAGCCAGTAAAAGAGAACAAGATTCTCCTATTATTTATCCCATGTAAAATAAACTCTGACATTGAAACTTATGTTCCTCTGAGGAGTGTCTGTGATCAAGAAGGAAGAACATTCATGGTACATTGATACATTGTTTTAGCTCTTTTTCCTGAGCCTGATGCTTTGAAACATTGAGAGCTCCGTTATTGAAATTTTTTGTGATCTGTGATCCATAATTAAGTTGCTATTAATATGGTTCTCTGTCTCCAAAGAGATTTTCTTTCCCAGCTCTATACCATGGTATCCAGTTTGTTGTATTTGGTTACATAAGAGGCATAAAGAACCTTTCTGAGACACGTTCAAGTTGACACTTAAAGAATCGAAGTTTGATGGGTCCTTTTGGCTCATTCATGTTGCTTGAAGTTTCTACTCCACTGGCTACCACCACCATTCGTTGTGACTCTGGCTTGACTCCCTGACCGTGTCCTGATTCATAATTTATGCAAGATCTACCTGTGAAAACCTTAATTGTCTAACTAAGCCTTTTGCCAGCATGTAATCTTCACGGAACTCCACTTTTATTGGATTCTGAACCGTTGAGTAAGCTGATATTTATTAATCGTGTTCTGGCCCTATATAGCTATAAAGAACTTGAGGTTTGTCTTATGGATCCTATTGGCGTACATGGAACAAACTTTAAGAATGATTGAATATCATGAATTTGAAGAAAGCACCATGGAGCATATAGTAACCTCTAGGATGCCAGGGGAATCAACGGATATATATCTCTCCTACTCTTTTAAACAAATTTAACTTAGATTCCTGCTTTAAGTATATCCCTTTGGAAAGACTTTGGAAAGACCTGTGCCAGCACACCACTGCAGAGTAAAGTTATCTGAACTACTGGTGTATTAGTGTCCCTGAAGACTGGAACTAACATATTTGGATATATAGAAATGTAGAATATGTGAAGTATGATAATTTGCTAACATTAGGTCCAAAAACCAATCTGAACAAGATGTTCCAGTAGTTATTGGTCATTGATTTTTAGAATGACCAAAACAGCATTACTATGACTCGGTAATCCCCCTAGGCTACAAGATCGGTGGCTCTATCATTCACAAGGCACGTTCTCCAGCTGAAGCTTGACTTGATGTCCTCCTCCCCACTGGGTTCCTGCTGACTTATATTCAGCCTGATAAGTTATCTTCCATGACATAGGCTTACAATCCCCCCCCCTCTTAAAAGAAACTAAATCAAAATAATGAATTTTTGCCCGGCCGTGTCACACCTCAGCATCTCTGCTTTCACATCTACTTTGTAGAATGCACAGAATACTGCTCGGATTCCATTTATGAACCAGTGTTACTTATTCCAGTACATTCATGGGTTTAGTTTGTAAACTGTAAGTAGGAATGAGTTGAAGTTTCCATCAAGCTGAGATCCTGCTTTGAATATCCATTGAAGCCAAAGTCTACTCAAGTAGATTAATATCAAACTGCTACGCAAGGAGCCATTCTTTTTGAACATCGAGTCAAGATAATTTAAGATGTGGTTAAGATTTTGTCCACCTTTTTAGATCTCTTGCTTGATACCTAAAACTCAGGGGTTTCCCTTAATCCCACGACTATATCTTCATGCCACCAAGTAGGTTGGTCGTCTTTGATTTCATCTGCAATAGAATTTCCATGAAATTCTAATAATGTTACATTGTTAAAATTCACACCGATCTCTCCTAACAATGCCATCATTTTGGCAGCTACTGGCCATAAAGGATCAATCTGAAACCTGACATTTCTATTTACATCAAACCATAGCACAGAGCACTGACGGAGAATAAATATCCCTTATCACAGCACACAAGGTTTTCAAGTGGAATGAAATATACTGACTGCTTGGGTGCTCGTCTGAAGAATGTATCATCCAAAGAGACGACATTTGAACTTTTCTTAAGATGCACATGGCCAAAGCTTCCCTCGTAACATCACAAAACAAACAAACAAACCAAAGAAATTCAAGAACATTTTTTTAAAATATATGGTTTTTTTATATATATCAGGGTTTTTTCTTTTCATTGTATCAATATTTTTAGTGATAATTCTCCATTAAAAATAATGGATTTCAGCTGAGCATTTCTAAGTATAATTATAAGCATGAAAACAATACTACGCCTCCATAAAATATTTAGAGAATATAAAATCTCTTGTGGTGTTGAATATTTTTGCCCTCGGTTGTCCACGTTTGAGAAGCAGCTGAGGCTTAGATGTTTAATTCTACCAAAGAAAAATTCCAGATCTGTGGAGTGACACCGAAACATTTTAGCAACTGAAGTATTTTAAATATTTGTGACCCGATGTGAGCTGCCTGCTGCTGATTAGGGAAAATTCCTTTTAGCGTAAATTATGCTGAGGATATTTTTTTTTTTTGGTGTTTTTTGAAGTTCTTTGTGGCTTAGTACATTGCTTTAGGAAACTCAATTATTTTAATTGATCTTGCAAAATTTTGTGTCCCCAAAAAATGTAAAGTGATCCCTGTCATAAAGCAGAGAATAAAGAAATATTCCACTCTGTGAAATGTAAAATGTATTACTTGATAAATTTCATAAATTGCTTACTTATTATTATTATTATATAATATATATAATATATATCTATATCTAAATCTATTTATATAAATATATATAAATATTGTTTGTAATTAATTTAGAACTCTTTTTTATACATTGTAATTTATATATATTTTTTTTTATAAAAACCTGGTATTTAGCTTTTTGTAGATCTTCCCCAGGCAAACATAACTAAATAACAGAAAGATGTTGTCATGTTGTGTGTTTTACTTCTTGTTTATGTTTGTGTGAATTTTTTCTGAAGCTATAAAGTGTAGTCATCTGTACGACGGTGCGACGGTTCTAGGGAAACCTGAAGGGCTGCTAGATTTAAGGGACGTTCCAGCCATAATATGAACTTTAATATGAAAGCTGAGAAGGCCTTTTTAATATTGGCAGTGTCCCCCTTGTAATGCATTTGTGTTTGCCCCTTCCCCCACTCCTCTGCTATTTATCATGCAGTATTTGACCATGTGATATTCTTACCGCCAGTCAGCTCCAGCGCCGGTTCGGTGAAAAAAAAGACAACTGATGGTTTTAATGTGTTGTATGCATTTAAACAATCCTATATATTTATATATTTGCATAATAATGAGTGCTACAATGTATCTATGCTACAAAAAAACCAGAGCCGTTTTCCCCTATAAGTTACATAGTACATAAGGTTGAAAAAAGACCTAAGTCCATCAAGTTACAGCCTCGATGTTGTTGTTACCATAACATACAATTAGTAACTTAGCTTCACCCCAGCAGGGAGACTTTCCGTAAGAGTTCTACCCTGCCAAACGCAAATGAAATCAACCATTGTAATTTCAATATATATGTCCTCTCTTGGTTCAGCAGAGCTCAGCCAATTAAATAAAACATGTTTCATATTTATTTGACATAAGGGATAATGACTTAAGGCAAAGAACATGTACCTGGCTTAATTAATTAAAACTGTATCTTGGATGTGCAAGTCTACCTCAATAATCTAACACAAAAAAGAATATATATATATACATCATGGTACATATGACCAAAAGACCTTGGTTCAATCTAAATGACTGGTGATATATTTCAAGGTAGTAGGAATTGAGTCCTTTGTCATCTACCTCTCGAGAGGAGGTTCTGTCCTACTGACCTCCATCAAATTAAACATACATCCCAAGTGTCCTATTTTACAGGAACTGTCCCTCCATCATCTCAAGCAGCCAGTGGGCAGTGGGGATCACAGGCCAGTTGGGAACATCCTTGTGATGTAGTGAGCCAGGATATGACATCACATTCTGGCATTTGGCATCACTTCCTCGTGAGTGATGAGGTAGGTGACCATGGTCTTGCCTTGCTAACATATAACCCTTCCCCTCAATGAAGGTGCCCTGGTTGGGGAACCTGAAATTTTGGGGATCTGCCTTGAACCAGGAGATATAACTAGTGAATTCATTCTGGAGAGGGTAACAGTGATGGCTATAATAATGTTGCATTCTGCTATAAAAATGTTAAATTCCTCGGAGTAGGTGGGACAGCAGCTTTAATTAGACTCTTGGAGCAGTTTTTCGGCGTTATGTAGGAAAATATACAGATGCTTTTTCTTTCTTATTATGGAACTATGAAGCAGATTTCCATCAAAATGTGTAGGTTTGAAACACATTTATAACACATTTCTGTGTTTCTCAAGTCAATGAAAATTACCGTCTGTGAAATATTTCGATGTGTGAAAATGCAGCTTTTTGTACGTTTTTTTTGTCTTTGTTCATTCAACTGGAAACATTCTAAAATCCTTGTTTTTTGGGAAATGATAGACCTTAGACAGTATTACACACAAGGCATGCATTTGTTTGAATATATGTAATGGCAGGCGGCGGGCTCTCTCAAAGGCAAAAAAAATCTGGGAAAAAAACAGATTGTCAGCTAAATCAAATAATTTTTATTCTTTTAAAAATACAGTCATTTTATAATGTCTTAAGATTTCCACAAATATTAAAAATCAAAACCTCCTCATAAACCTTCTATATGAAATATGTTGCGGAGTGGTTTGACCCAGCCTGTCTTCCATTGATGAGATGGAAGTCAAGTATTTGAGGCTGGGAAGAATCCTACATTTTGCCACTAGAGGAAAAAGCACTGGGAGTGTGCAACTGGGGGAACTGGTAATGAAATTTCCCATTATGTATAAAGTTATCCATGGAATTAATAAGTAAAACTGAAAGGGGAGCTGCTCCTGCAGAAGGGTTTAGCCAGCCCTTCATAATGTATAGGAAATGGTTAATTGCCAAGACCTGGACCTTCTAAAAGTTGAGTGGTCAGTCATATGCTAACACTTGCTAAACAACTCGCAGATTCACGAATACACGAGTTGTTTGTGAGGACATGCTACTTCAATGAGAACTTGCATGTCCTCGCCTAAAATTCACAAAATTATGATATTCCTTTCAATTAAAAAAACGAATAATAACAAAATAAAGAAATGTGAGCACTCACATAAGTTGGCTTTCATAAACTTGTAAGTCTGTCTTTTGTCTAACTTTTACATCTTTGCGGCCACACTTTTTAGCAACACTCGCAGTTTAGTGAATACGTTTATTTTTTATAATGCATCGTGACGTAAAACTATTTGACTTGCATAGAAAGGCAAAGCTTCATGAATGAAACCCAATGTTTCCCAAACAACCAGCGTTAAGTGTAAAGGTGATTTCCTGGAAAAGAATGGCTCTTTATGACAAAAAACCGACCCATTAACATTAATTAATATTAAATATTGCCATTACTTTTTTAATCTATTTTGAGCTCTTTTTGGTTGCATGTAGGGGGGGGTTATACACAATTTGCAAATGTTTTTAAAACTTGTTTCACTCGTAGTCAATTTTATAAAGTATTTTAAGTCAACCTTTTCAACCTTGAACTTTTTGCGCACATAAAGGCATTAAAAATCTATTCAATTAAATTCTTTACTTTTGAAACTTACATGGAAAACAAGCAGAGAATGTCCTTTAACTCCGGTCTTTGCTGTAGGGAAAGTTACAAATTTTGAGCGAACAAGTCAGCAATACAAAAACCCATTTCTTTTCCCGAATACAACAGCAAGTGACGCATTGTTCAATTATTCACCAGGCCTAGAGGGTGATCCAACTTCGGGGAATGATTTTTAACCCTCGGAATTCTAAAAAGTAAATATTCACTGTAGCCTTACAGTTGCTTTATTTATTTATTTATTTTAAAGATAATGCACCATTGCCAGGAGCTTGGATTTTCTTTTAATGACAGGTATTCCCAAACGGTTTGCAGACTCACCTTGCTGTACGCAGCGTACGTAACATCCAGAGCATGAACTGTATAAACAAACAGAAGGATGTTTAATTCATGTACAGAATGCTAATAATCTTATTAGAATAAAAAACACGATCATTTTCTGTTCACAGGGTCATGCAGTTGGATTATTAGTTTTCTTTTTTTCAAACATAACCAAAAAAATTTAGATTATTAGGAGTATAACTACTACTCGGTTCTTCTTAAAATACGTTCTTTGATTATTAATATCTTTTCTTCTCCTTGAAATTGTCTTAGTTCAAGGAAGTTTTTGATACCTCTGTATGGACACTCATGAGACAAGTAAGATGTAGAGCTACATAAGTTTTCTAGACTTTCTCTTCATTAAAAATAATGAAAAAAAGGGACCTTTGAGGTCTTGAGTGTGACTCTTGCACCTTACTTTATGATTAAGAACGGGAAATGATGTCACCGCAAGCATCGCCATATTGCCCTCAGTTGGCACTTTCGGTGTTGTCCTCTTCCCCAGTTGGAGTACCAGGGAGGATGTCATCACAGCTTCGCCGTTTTTTATGTTTATGCCTGCGGCGATGCGGACAAAGAAAGAAGATAACAGATTAAGAATTGAAGATAGAAGAGAGAAGAGAAGGCAGAGGGTTGAAGAAAGAATGAAGAAGAAGATACGGAGTAAGAAGTGAAGAAGAAGAAGTGCGGAAGGTGAAGTGGTCGGCCGAAGCAGAAGTGGTGGGCAGAGAAGGTAGGGAAACATTTAGAGAGCATGAGAGAGAGAGAGTGTGAAGGAGAATGCGAGTGTGAAACACTGAGTGAGAGTGTGAGTGAATGTGGACCCACTAATTTTAGAAGAAAATTCATTGCTTTTTGCTTTATTTTTGTCCGATTCATGGAAGGTCTGGCCTTCGTAGACATATTGCAGAATTCACCATAATTCTTTAACTCTAAACGAGTAGGTCTAGCAACTAGTCCTGATTTTCTTTGCTTGATCAAAATCCATTTTTTACTTGTATCCAGCCACTTATTCTAAATCTATCCCAAGAACCTCACATGATAATAACTGGCTTTGGAAGAGTTAATAAATAAACAAACCTATTGCGATATTAAATGCGCGGCATGGCCCCTGTGTCACTGAAAATAGCATATTATTGCCTTTCTGCGCGGCTCTATCTGTGTGATCAAGAACTGCATCATTTTTGATTTAGATTTCATGAAAAACGTCTTTACTGATTATGACAAAATGAATCAAGAGCCATCACAATATTGTCTACATAATTTTCTGCATTTCTGTAGAAATATGTTTGCGTACGAGAGCCTCGCGTCTAGACAAACAAGACGGCAGAATCCCTAATGAACTGATTTCACGGACATATGCTTATTTGGGACAGGTTAATGTAAAGTCCATTGACTATGTATCGGCTCTGGCTTTTAGATGGAACATCAATTTCATTTTTTATGACAGCGAGGACCTCAGAATGATTGGCAATGTCTGCGATTGACAAGGTAGCCACTTCCAATAAAAGGCGATGAATTGGAAGCCGAATGATATGTTTACGAGGGTTAACGCGCACTTAAAAGTAAAGACATATTAGAATAAAAAAATAAACACTGTTGTGTAAGTTATACTATGTTCCCATTGAGATAAAGAATACAAAAATAACCCAAAAGTTCCGATTTTCTTAAAATCAAAGATCATTTTATATAAAAAAATATTGAATCCAACCCAATATGTTCCAATTAAAACTTAAACCCAGAGGCGGCTTTTACCTCTTTCGATTATATAAGTAAACAGAACATCAATTGTAATCAATCAGCCAAGAAAAACCAATTTCTGGGTCGTTTCGTTTTTAAAAACCAAAATATTTAAGTTTTAACAAAATGGAAATAGAGAAAGAAAAATAAATTTCAGACAGGAGATAAGATTATTGGTAATGGGGAGGAGAACAGGCGTCTCCTTGACTCTTCTTAATATTTTATGCTTTAATGTATCATAGAAGTTTGTGAATGGATGAAATAGTTCTCTTTTGCAAACAGAAGTGGAATCTTTTTTATCTTGTGTTGGGAACGCGATGACATGATTTACTTTTCTTCGCAGCTTCAAATATGACCTTTACCCAACAAAAACTACGAGATCGTATATTATTTATTTTGCTTGAAATTCATACAGAGTTAGACTTAGGCAGAATAAGATTTGACCCGATGGATTCCAACAAGTTCTCGCCCCGTCGATCCAACGTTAGACATTCCAGGAGAAAAAGATTTGACGATGTAATTTAAGGAAGGTCGCGAGCGGTGACGCTACCTCGCAGCGGACTCCGCGCTCCAATACAGCGATAACCGTGTGAGGCTTTTAAATGAAGACGCCGATGTGTCCAGTTTCCTAAAAATATGTATCTCGCTATCTCAATGCAAGTTTGTTTTTCTCCTTTGTATTTGGAAACTTGAAAGAACTACCGCTGGCGGAGGTAGAAAGAATGCTGGAAATTGATAAAGCTAATATAAAAAAGAACATTCCATTCCATATTGTTGAAGAGAAATAGAACTTTCATTTAGATATAGAAAGCCTTTAAAGAGCTCTTCTCTTCAGGAGAAAAGTTATATAAATCTCTGTGAAACACAATGTAGAAAAGGACACCGGTTTTAGTGAACAATTCATCAGAAATCTAAGCATTTTGGGGGGTAAAAACAAAAAGGTGAATTAGCCCCAAATCCTTTAGGTTTACACAGGAAAGACCGGATTCTACAAAATGTTTAATTCTCAGCAAAATTATTTTTAACATTTTAAATATTATAAATATATTATTTTACTGTCATTTTAAGCCATTTTGTCCCCATGATGGCTTACTTTTGTTATAATTATTGACCCATATTGATCATTTTGTAATTGATTCTTGATACCCACACTAGGTAAAAAGATCTGTAATTTCCTCCAGCAGGATCAACTATTTTTAACCAAAAAACCAACACATCTGGTAGAATATAGAAACAGCGAGTGTCATAACGATCGAAAAGAAAAGAGAGAGAATGTTTGTAAGAAATCGAAGAAAACTTTTGTCATTAAAATCTATAATGAAGCCTTGTGGTGTTTAATGCCTAAATTCATAAATCATCTTTGCGTTGTAGATCATTCTGTCTGTCTCCCAACTCCTTTTCCCTTCCATGATTTATGAAACAAAGTAACACACATTGGAATTTAGTGTCATTGTTCCCGATTACTGGATAGGGAAACATTTTGAGATAATAATTCTGGGTAATATACCGACAGTCTTAAATTTGTAATCCTGGATTTCTCCTTTTTTGTATTTCCATTTTTTCTGCATGCGGCAAGCTTCCTTAAATCGTATCACAAATAAAATTCCACCACGTCGCCCAACTGTATTAACTGCCACGTCTTCTTCCATACACATTCCTGGGCTCCTTATCTTCCAAAGGATTATGATGTAGAAATGGATTATGATGTAGAAATGGATTATGATGTAGAAATGCTCTGATAGATTCAGCAGATTCTGTGCAGTATGATGCATTAGGCTGGGACATTGGGCTGTATCGCCATGGAAACTAATCTTATGTATCAAAGGAAAAGATGAGCTATACTGTGCGAGCGCTGTCCCTATTTCTACCTTCTTGTCCCTTTATTTAAGGTGTTAATAAAATATTTCCCTTGATGATTTCTGTAAGATGAAGTGTATACAAATATATATGTAATGGATTTATATTACCGAAGCAAACTGAGTTTCCCTTATTAAACCTTTTACAAGTGGTGTCATAGCCATTGATTTGTACTTGGAGCCATTGTTCGGGGTTAGAATTATCCCCTTGATAGCCACAAATGTCTATTGTGCCTCGTTACTATGTATAACTTTTCACCTCATGGGCTTATATTCGTAAGACGTCATCTCCGCTCCTTGTGTTCATAGTCTAGTCTTCCCTTGGTCAGTCCATTGATTAGATCTGTCATTGCAGGATACTTTGTATTAAGAATTATATTACCAAAATTCTATCTAATTCTAGCCTTCCATCACAATGTAATACGTTAAATATTAAGATAACACATAATGTATCTATTCTCGATTTGTGTCCCCTGTACGGTGAATGTGAAATAAAACATCTTGGTTCCTCTGCTAAATTACTTTCTCGGAAGCCCTTTGAGGCCCTCAGAGAACTTTGGGAACCACTCAGTGAGATCAACGTTGGCCAGAGAATAAATATAAAAAATGTCATTCCTATTGTGCATACATTTAGGGCCAACTAAATTTCAGGTCTTTGAGTTTGCGATCACTTGGATTCTGGGTCTTTCCTCTGAAAAGCGTTGTCCTTGTTTAAGTCAGCGGACACTCAACTTGAGGCATGTCATGGAAAGGTGCTGGGTGGAAGATGAATTTTCTGAGTTCCTCTTGAAAACTAAACGCAAGATGGAAACGGGTTTGGGAGATGTGAAATAACCCCCTTAGGCTTGCCTCTGGGAAGGTGGAATTAATAATAGTCATGGATGCCAGAAAAAGCTAAAAAAGGAAAATAATAATGGAGCAACATATTCTGGACCCATTGAGTAGCATGAACAAGCTAACGGGGCAATTCTACCGCAGCCGTAGAGTTAACACGTATGTGTGAAGGTTACGAAGCTGAATGCACTGAATTATACATTGCGATAAAGAAACATTCTCACCTTGTTTAGGTCCAAGATGGGATTGAAGGACGAACAGCGATATTACTAATGAAAGCATTATCTCTCATGCTGGGCCATGTCGAGGACTCCTATTTCCCTCAGCGATTTGACAGAAGTGCTTAGAATTCATGAGGAGAAATCCTGGAAGAATATTATGTTTGTCAAGCATGGCAGAAGAGCATGAATAAGATAAGCAAATGTTTGTTCGCTTCTTCAAAATCCTTAGACACACTAGAACATGAGAGGATGCATTTGGACCCAATTACAAAACAAAAAACCCCAAAATTGCATGGAATTCTTTCCTGGCATGTAATCAGTTCAAAGCGTGAGACGTAGCGGAGGAAATTAATGTAAGTTCTACCAAAATAATTTATTTAGTGCTGTTAATTACATCCGAGCAAAGAAAGTCCAAAGTCTTCAAAGCTTCTGTGATTCTACATCTCAGTCAATGGAAATTGGCCAAGTGAAAAGTACCAAGTCTCATGGACCAAAATGACGATAGCCATTCACGTGTTCTTCACGGAGCTCTTCTTGTTCTACCATTATTTTTTGGGGGGAAAGCAGGGAATGCAGTCATTTCCAATTCTTGAATGAAACATGAACTATAGCGTGTTTCTTGATTACCAATGAAAGAGAAATAAATTAGAATAATCTTTCATAGTTATAAAGCCATGCGTCTAGTTTGTGATTACATCGGAAGAGAACAATTCCAAGTCTTTCACTGAAAAAACATATTACAAGAAAATTATAATATAATATGAAAATGTCTTATAATCTGTTCATATTCTGCCTGTTTTTAGCCATACCCCATCTACACGGCAGGGAGACCGATGAGATCTCACTAATCTTCCGAATCTTCCGATTGGACATTGGGAGTCTTCTAGTGAACGTTGCTTCTTAATTATGTTATGGAAAAATGTAGTTTTCACAGAGGTATCGTTGGTTATACTTTTGATATCTCTGGTGAACAGGGTTGGATTTTTGGTGGAGCACATGGGAGCCATAGATCCGAGGCCCGACATTCTGAAGGGCCCCATACCCATTAGGGTGATCTGATCAGGTCCTGAGATGTTGTCTCCTTCCATCCTTCGCTCCTGGGAGTGATGTCATTTCCAGGCTTGAACACATTGACAGAGCTTCCATCACAAGGAACACTCGGGAGGAAAGCAGTGGATGCGGGGGAAGGAACCCGGTGGGGGTGTAAGAGGAGCTCTTTTGGTATACTCACTATAGGCAGGGCCGGCACAAGGCAAAATGCCGCCTGGGGCGAATTTTAAAATGCCGCCCCCCCCCATTATCTACCCTTCCTCTCCCTCCGCCCCCCCCCCCCCTTGTACTTACCTTTCAGCAGTCCTGCGGCGAGTCTCCCTGTTTGAGGAAATCTTCCGGCACTCAGCATTACAAGCCGGCACCGAGACCGAACAGGGAGACTCGCCGCAGAGGAGAGAGAGAGGGGCGCCGAGCGGGTACTGACAGCTTGGTAAGCGAAAACCACTCGGCGCCCCTTTCTCTCTTTCTCTTTTTTTAAAAAAAAAAAGGGCTTGGGGCGGCAAAGTGCTGTTTTTCCACCCACCAAATTCTGTTTTTCCACCCACATTTAGGAAAAGATTTGTTTGAAAATAATGTGAAAATAATGCGTTTTAATAACACGATTTTCCAATGACTGTGTTCTAATTTATTTTGAAAGAATGTTTTAAGTCTGTTTTTTTCCCCTTCTTTGTTCGGCTCATACACAATCCGAAAAAAATATATAATACATTACCAGCAAGGGGTAAAAGTTACTAATCAAGGTATAAAAATAGTTTGAGGGTAAAAATGTATTTATTTTATCCAGCCTTTTTTCCTCTTTCATTGAATTGGATTGAATTGGTGAAAATTCCCAACCCTGTTCACATATATACCTTAATAATGATCCAATTTTATTTTTCTCACCCCACTACCGAAGCTACTATATGTAAAAACATACATAATGGGGACGAGCTTCATTACACATACTTATACTGTATATGTGTAACAGTATGGGGCTACATACCATGAATATATATTCATATATATAAATAGATTAACTTAATAACAAAAAGAACCCAAAAGAACTACCTTGAATAACCAAAAGCTCTTATATATATATATTTTTATGGGCATTTAGGAAGTAGTCATTTACTGAGTTTTTTATACTTGGATGCTCAGATTTTTTTTTTAATGGTTGAGAAAAAAAAAGGAATTTTTACATCACCTTAGAAAACATGTTTAATGGAGCGAGACAATGTATTTGAGGATTTGCATATAGTGTTACATTGTATATGTCTCTTAATACGGCCAACGGGTTGGGTCACTCAGAAAACAAATTGTATAAAACCCAGCAGTTTGTATAAGTTATTAATTTTTGGATAGATTGCCATAGGCATACCTGAGAACATTTAATTTAATTTTCACACACCCCCCCCTTTATTTAAAGGAGTCCTAAGAATCAATCCCTGTTTAATTTTTTTTTTTTTTATACATGGTTGAGAGTTTTTACTAAAATTGGAGAGTTTCAGGTAAGGATATTAAATAGAAACCTACTCTTTACATAATTCTAACGATCTTTCTGAGCTAAACTGGTGATTTTAGGTCAGTTACTGCAAATAACCATTTGAATGACAATTTTAGTTAAAAGTTTTCTTCACTATTACGCACACTTAGAATGAGATCTGTCTCCGTAATTCATCTTCACGCTCAGAAAGAGAATAACTCATCTAAATTTTTGAATAGAGTCGGCCCTTATGAACTCTGATGGAGATACATTAACCGAATTCCGCACAGATGCACAAAATCCTAAATATTTATATGACTTTCTGTAAACAAATTCATCCTTTAATGTTCCGGTGAGAAAATCACATGGGAATCTCGGTAACCTGAAATGCAAACCCTTAAAGATAATTTGTTTTGCTGATTTTGAAAGTTATGGCTTTGTAAACAACGGAAGAAAAAAAATAAGAAAAGTTTCCACCGGCTTTGTATGCATTCCTCGGAAGAATGATTGTCATATTCTTCAAAATAATGAAACAACGAGTTCTACGTAATGATTTTGCCAAAATAAATTATGTAGAAAAGGTTTCAGAGGTAAATACATTCTCTGGGAAACCTTTGTTCTGTAAAATATTCAAATAAAAAAAAGATTGGATGGAATGGGTTAAAGCGAGGCGAGCTGGAACAGACTCAAGCCCACAACTGGGAGCTTTCCTGGAGCAGGGCTAGCTGGACATAGGGGGAGTTTTAGGGGTAGTAAAAAGTGAAATAATAGTTAAATCTACCCCTTTCCACTTCTAAGTTCCCCAGGTAAGGGCAATAAGATATACCCAATGCACCCTTTGAGTGCCAGGAGGTTGAACAATAAAAATCCATGTCCACCTCCTTGGCACTTAAAGGATGCAACTGCTTAAAAAATGTTTTAGACTTATATTTTATGGCCATTTAGCTTTGTCATGCAATGCTCTTTAGACCTCCTTTTTGGTCCATGGAAAGAGGACATTCAAAAAGATATTAGGAGATGAAGACTTTAAAAAGTGACATAGAAAAACATGATAATACAGTTAAAGGTTACTAGTGGCTGCTGGTTGCTCAGAAGCATATAGTTATATACACCTGCGCACCAGCGGCCACAGGTGGTTGGAGTTGGCATTGCATGTTTCATTTACTTATAATTGCAATTAGTAAACTATAATTTTTTGTCAACTTCTGCGCAAACTTCACATTTCTTTTTTTTTTTTTTTTTAATTTGCTTCATTGTTTTCTGAAAATCAGCTCTTAATCCAAAGAACTGAAGATGTTATGGCTAAAAGCATTAATGGGAGCGAAGAGCATTAGTAGATCTTTCAGCTAAAAATAAAAAAATATATTTTTTTTTCAGTATTGTTTCCATTTTCTCTGATTCAGAACTTTTAGGAAAGTTTTTTGTCATCAATGCTGTGTACTGAACAATAGAAAAGGAAATAAATATTTTTAAGTTCCGATACCAGAAAAATTACATTTCTATTCTTGCATTCCTCTGCAGGAAAAAAAAAAAAAAAGAACATTCTGTTCCGTTATAGAATACAATAGCCCTATCCTTGGATATTCTTGTCAACAACACAAACGATTGTTG